>CAWUFW010016141.1:0-325016 GCA_963921515.1 Calotriton arnoldi
TGAGTCATGCCCCCAGTTGTGCCGGCACACACCATGTCAGACACCTCCACTGCAGTTGTCAGTGGCTCTCCAGCACCCACCACCCCTTCCCTGCCTCCTCCTGGTGAGCCCTGATCCTGTCCCTGCGGTGCCTGGCCTGCCCCCCGATTGCCCCTCCTAGTGGATTGTCCCTGGTTTTGTGCAGTGCAGGCATGCGTAGGGTGACATCTGCCACTGTCACCCTGTATTGACTTACTTGATGGACTGGCCATTGGCCTTTGTTGGAGCATTACTGTTCTCTGAGTTTTTGGACACACATATGCTGAATAAAGCAACTTTCTGTTCTCTAGTGCTTTTGCTTCTGATGTACATGTTGTTGATGATGCTAACCATGCCCTTGCTGCAGTGATGGTGATATTTGGTCTCATGATAATGAAGTGTTACTGTGCAGGAACACATGTGGTCCAGGGGGAATGTGTCCTATCCTGTGGTGTATCCATGTCATCCTTAGCAGCATCTGAGGGTGTCATGTGTTCAATATTTGGCAATGGGATTTCCTACTTACATTAGCAATTTCACATCTGTGGCTTCCACCCCTGCACATCTGTTGTGCCTGCCATTGTTCAATTCGTCTACTTCCCTGACCGTGTGGCCATCTCCACTGGACATGCAGGTTTGGGCATCTATGGGGAAGGACTCATCTGTGTTGTCAGTGCAACATTGCTATACAAGTGTGTTGGATCTGTGCTGATGATTTCGTTGGCACTCCCATGACCAGGCTGATGTGACGGGAGCCTTCATTTGGTGCTAATTGTTGATTGTGTGACCAAGTGCTCAGCTGACATGATGGGGCCCTACTGAGGCAACATATGGCACAGCTTTCCTCACACAGGAGTGGAGTCCCCTCATGGCAGCGTGTACTCCTGTGACATTGCCTGCGCCCAAGGTGTGTGTTGTATGAGCATGTCTGTGTGTTCACTTCCGTTTTGCTGTGCATGCTGGGATCCCTAGTGTTGTACCTGTTTGTGATGCTTGCTGAGTTGACCTATGTTCCCCCAAAGTCTTCTCCCTGGGTTCTCTGTGGTGTGGGTGCATGGCACATTACTGGTCATCAGGGTGTCACCCATAGGTGTGTTTGCTGTCAGGGCTGAGTTTGTGTGCATACGCAGATGGGTCACAGTCAGGATTCCCTTGGCACTTGTTGTTTACACCTGTCATGTGATTTCCAGTTTGTGTTATCTTTCAGTGATTGTGACACGTTGTGTGTGTGACTGCTGGCACTCCTCAGGGTCCGGGCTGCAATATTGGTAGTTGTCTATGTGTGTTCTTTGTGGGTGACCTTGGCTTCTTCATTGGTGTGTGACTGTGGCTGGGATCCCATTGGTTGGTGTGGTATTGCCGTCATGTCCATGTACAGCGTAGTGTGCAGTGTGTCAGACATTCAGGAGTCTTGTTGAGTGGCCATGTGTGATGTGTTTCTGCACCTTGGTTCCCACCCACCACCCTGGGATTGTCATGGGTGCATGTGCAATTTCACCAGTGCATGTGTGCTTCACTGCTGCACATTGTTGGAGGTCGAGGTGTGTGGTGTTGAGTGTGTGCAGATGAGAGTTGGTGCCCGGCTACACCCCTGCCTCCATGTTGGCCTTGGCTTACTGGCCGTGCTGATTGATTTGTGCTTGTGTAGGTGTGATGGTAGTTTGTTGCTCAGGACACATGACTGTGGTTCACAGTGTGTACGACATTTAGCTTTGTCATCACAGTGGGATTGTAATGCAGCCCAGGGTCACCACATTGTGGGGGCCCTCGGGTAGTGCTGTGGTGTGTCTGTGTCTTGCTGTGTCAGTTGCTGTTCCTACATGTTTGTGTGACATGTGTGATTTGTGCTCCCTCTCATCTGACAATGCCTGATTGCCCACATAGGGGATTTGGATCCATGAGTTACCTTTGTGTGGCACTGTATGCACATCTGTGTAATTGGTATTCAGGCCTCCTCATGTGTTGTGTGGTTGCCTGGGGACACTGGCACACCCCCTCACCTGTTGTGTTTGATGTGCAGTGTGGGTCTGCCTGTTTGTGTTTGTGCATCTGCACCACTGCATTGTCATATCTTAGGTGTGCCATTGGCTGTATGTTGTTTGGTGGGTTTCCCCTGCTGTCCCTGGGACTCCTAGGTCATCGGTCAGCACAATGATCATGGTTTGTGTGTCCCATTGCTGCCATGGTATGGTATCTGTTCACCTCACATCTACAGTCTCCACAGGGTATCTGCATTTGTGTGCCCATTGGTGCAAATATGTGGGTCTGCATTCTGATGGTCACTTCTGTCATTGTGTCATTGATGAATGTTGACAGTGTCAGCCCCCATGGGTGTTGTTTGTCTGCACATGGCCAAAGGTATGTCTTATTTGCACTGCAGTATTTGCCTCCCCCAATCTATGTTGCAATGGGACACATGGACTACTTTGCCACTAATGTGTTTTATGTTCTGTGACCAGGAATCATCCATGCAGTTTGGCAGTTGCAGCTTTTTCTTTGTCAACACTTGCATTTTGGTCACAGTGATGATGGGGGTTTGGACCCCATTGCCACAATGTTCAAAATGTGCTTCAGCTATGGGCCCCACACTTACCTTTTGGTGACTGTGATGATGGGGGTTTAGACCCCATTGCCACAATGTTCTGAATGTGCTTCAGCTATGGGCCCCCACACTTACCTTTTGGTCACTGTGATGATGGGGGTTTGGACCCCATTGCCACAATGTTCAAAATGTGCTTCAGCTATGGACCCCACACTTACCTTTTGGTCACTGTGATGATGGGGGTTTGGACCCCATTGCCACAATGTTCAAAATGTGCTTCAGCTATGGACCCCACACTTACATTTTGGTCACTGTGATGATGGGGGTTTGGACCCCATTGCCACAATGTTCAAAATGTGCTTCAGCTATGGACTCCACACTTACATTTTGGTCACTGTGATGATGGGGGTTTGGACCCCATTGCCACAATGTTCAAAATGTGCTTCAGCTATGGACCCCACACTTACATTTTGGTCACTGTGATGATGGGGGTTTGGAACCCATTGCCACAATGTTCAAAATGTGCTTCAGCTATGGGCCCCACACTTACCTTTTGGTGACTGTGATGATGGGGGTTTAGACCCCATTGCCACAATGTTCTGAATGTGCTTCAGCTATGGGCCCCCACACTTACCTTTTGGTCACTGTGATGATGGGGGTTTGGACCCCATTGCCACAATGTTCAAAATGTGCTTCAGCTATGGACCCCACACTTACCTTTTGGTCACTGTGATGATGGGGGTTTGGACCCCATTGCCACAATGTTCAAAATGTGCTTCAGCTATGGACCCCACACTTACATTTTGGTCACTGTGATGATGGGGGTTTGGACCCCATTGCCACAATGTTCAAAATGTGCTTCAGCTATGGACCCCACACTTACATTTTGGTCACTGTGATGATGGGGGTTTGGACCCCATTGCCACAATGTTCAAAATGTGCTTCAGCTTATGGACCCCACACTTACATTTTGGTCACTGTGATGATGGGGTTTTGGACCCCATTGCCACAATGGTCATGGCCTGCTTGCATTGTGGGGGCCACACACATATATGTGTGGCACATGTGATAGGGGGTGACATTGTATGTTCAAAGTCATGTTCAGTGTTGTAGGCATTTGACACAGTCTACACACGCTTGTCATGGTGTTGGGGGGATGTCTTTTTCTTGCATTCCCTAGGTTGTGGTGTGCTGGTTGTGCCATGCATTGTCCATCCTATGAGTGGGGGTGGTGTTGGTGGTAGGCATCCAGCCCCCCATGGGTAGAGGTGGTAGTAGTGACAGGCATCCAGCCCCCCATGGGTAGAGGTGGTAGTAGTGGTAGGCATCTGGCACCCCTGGCTAAGGGTGGTAGTAGTGGTAGGCATCCAGCCCCCTGGGTAAGGGTGGTAGTGGTGGTAGGCATCCAGCCCCCCCTGGCTAAGGGTGGTAGTAGTGGTAGGCATCTGGCACCCCCTGGGTAAGGGTGGTAGTAGTGGTGGGCATCTGGCACCCCCCTGGCTAAGGGTGGTAGTAGTGGTAGGCATCTGGCACCCCCATGGCTAAAGGTGGTAGTAGTGGTAGGCATCTGGCACCCCCTGGCTAAGGGTGGTAGTTGTGGTAGGCATCCAGCCCCCTGGCTAAGGGTGGTAGTAGTGGTAGGCATCTGGCACCCCCCTGGCTAAGGGTGGTAGTAGTGGTAGGCATCCAGCCCCCCTGGGTAAGGGTGGTAGTGGTGGTAGGCATCCAGCCCCCCTGGCTAAGGGTGGTAGTAGTGGTAGGCATCTGGCACCCCCATGGCTAAGGGTGGTAGTGGTGGTAGGCATCTGGCACCCCCATGGCTAAGGGTGGTAGTAGTGGTAGGCATCCAGCCCCCCTGGCTAAGGGTGGTAGTAGTGGTAGGCATCCAGCCCCCCTGGGTAAGGGTGGTAGTAGTGGTAGGCATCCAGCCCCCCCTGGCTAAGGGTGGTAGTAGTGGTAGGCATCTGGCACCCCCATGGCTAAGGGTGGTAGTAGTGGTAGGCATCCAGCCCCCTTGGCTAAGGGTGGTAGTAGTGGTAGGCATCTGGCACCCCCATGGCTAAGGGTGGTAGTAGTGGTAGGCATCCAGCCCCCCTGGCTAAGGGTGGTAGTGGTGGTAGGCATCCAGCCCCCCTGGGTAAGGGTGGTAGTTGTGGTAGGCATCCAGCCCCCTGGCTAAGGGTGGTAGTAGTGGTAGGCATCTGGCACCCCATGGCTAAGGGTGGTAGTAGTGGTAGGCATCTGGCACCCCCTGGGTAAGGGTGGTAGTTGTGGTAGGCATCCAGCCCCCCTGGCTAAGGGTGGTAGTAGTGGTAGGCATCTGGCACGCCCATGGCTAAGGGTGGTAGTGGTGGTAGGCATCCAGCCCCCCTGAGTAAGGGTGGTAGTGGTGGTAGGCATCCAGCCCCCTGGCTAAGGGTGGTAGTAGTGGTAGGCATCTGGCACCCCCATGGCTAAGGGTGGTAGTAGTGGTAGGCATCTGGCACCCCCATGGCTAAGGGTGGTAGTAGTGGTAGGCATCCAGCCCCCTGGCTAAGGGTGGTAGTAGTGGTAGGCATCCAGCCCCCCTGGGTAAGGGTGGTAGTAGTGGTAGGCATCCAGCCCCCCTGGCTAAGGGTGGTAGTGGTAGGCATCTGGCACCCCCATGGCTAAGGGTGGTAGTAGTGGTAGGCATCCAGCCCCCCTGGCTAAGGGTGGTAGTAGTGGTAGGCATCTGGCACCCCCATGGCTAAGGGTGGTAGTAGTGGTAGGCATCCAGCCCCCCTGGCTAAGGGTGGTAGTGGTGGTAGGCATCCAGCCCCCCCTGGGTAAGGGTGGTAGTTGTGGTAGGCATCCAGCCCCCCTGGCTAAGGGTGGTAGTAGTGGTAGGCATCTGGCACCCCCATGGCTAAGGGTGGTAGTAGTGGTAGGCATCCAGCCTCCCTGGCTAAGGGTGGTAGTAGTGGTAGGCATCCAGCCCCCCCTGGGTAAGGGTGGTAGTAGTGGTGGGCATCTGGCACCCCCATGGCTAAGGGTGGTAGTAGTGGTTGGCATCCAGCCCCCCCTGGGTAGGGGTGGTAGTGGTGGTGCGCATCCAGGCCCCTGTGTGCATATGTGGCATTGGTGATGGGCATCCCGCCCCTATGGTGCTGCTGTTGCTGGTGTAAGTAAATTCTGCATCCCTCTGTGTGTGTGTGATGTGTCGTGTACGTGTTGTATGTTTTTGTGTTTGGTGTCTGACTTACCTTCTGCACCGTACGCGTCCGTGCCTGTTCCGGTAGTAAATGTAGAATATTGGTAGGATCGGAACGAAGGGATTCATGGTTGGTTCATCTCGCTCGCCTTTCTCGTTGCTTCGCGTCGTCCTCGCCGCTGGCGTGTTCGCCTCGTAGCCGTGGATCGTGTTGTGGCGCGAATCGGAGCTTATGTGCGCTTCTCCCGGAAGCTTTGACGTGCCGGACGTAGCGACGGGTTCGGGCGCGTACGGAATGCGCATCGTACTTGTCCGGCCGGACGGGCCTGCATTTTCTCTTCCGTGCGACTCGATTCGGCGTTTCCGGATTCGCCTCGGTCGGAGAACAGGACCTGGATTGGGTGAGTGCGACTCGGCCGGATTCTATGCTGTTGTGCGCATCGTACTTACTCGTACGGAATGATGTACGGATCGGTCGGGAAACAGGCATTCGCATGGCTTTTTTCCCGACCGAATGGTATTGGGTGCGCCTCCGACCGAGATCGGAATCGGCCCCTCAATGTTAAAACCAACTTCACTAAAAGATGTATTTTATCATTCTGAGTTCAGGCATACTAACCTCGAATTTCTACCTAGTTCACTGGGTCAGTTAGGATTATAAGATGTAATAATCAAACTGCCCATTCTGGCCTATGTGGAACAGGTAGCCTTGCAATAGTGAAAAACGAAAATGGCTGTAATTCACTATTAGGACATGCCACACACATCAGGGCATGTCCTACCTTTTACCTACAATGCACCCTGCCCTTGGGCCTACCATAGGGTTGACTAATATGCAGAAAAGGGAAGGTTTAGGGACTGGCAAGTGGGTGTACTTGCCCAGTCAACATGGCAGTACCAGACTGCACCCAGGCTCTGCGATGGCAGGCCTGAGACACACTTTACAAGCTGCTTCTGTGGGTGGCACAACCAGTGATGCAAGCCCACCAGCAGCATTTGATTTACAAGCCCTGGGCACACGCAGTGCACGGTACTAGGGTCTGACAAGTAAACCAAATAAGCCAATCATGGAGTCACTAATCCATACATCAATTTTACCATAGGGAGAGCATATGTACTTTAGCACTGATCAGCAGTGGTAAAGTGCCCAGAGTCATAAAACAGCCAACAACAGGTCAGAAAAAATACAGGAGGAAGGCAAAAATTTCAGGGATGACCCTTCAAAAAGGGCCAAGTCCAACACAACCCCCTTCCAGCCAAAACACAGGGTAGACCAATCACTACCTTGATGGGCTTCCCTGCTTTGGGTGATAGAACCTGGACCTGGCCCGCAACTGCAGGGGCATACTCCAGTTCTATGCCAATCTGAACCTATTGGAATCCCTCTGTCC
Source organism: Calotriton arnoldi (assembly GCA_963921515.1). Lineage (NCBI taxonomy): Eukaryota > Metazoa > Chordata > Amphibia > Caudata > Salamandridae > Calotriton > Calotriton arnoldi. Next base: position 7,124 of record CAWUFW010016141.1, read on the forward strand.
ATACTCTCAGGGCCCACCAAGCTAATCCATGGGGAACCCTTCTCCTCACCTGTGGACACCACCTGTGCAGCACCTAACCTTAGCCTGCTCACAGGTGTGTCCCAACAGACAGCGAGCCACAGTGGCCACTGACAGTGGTCAGGGATGAGACCCAGGCCTTATGCCTCTCAGGGCTCTCAAACCTCTGTGGCGTCCGAGAGCCGGGGGCATTAGCCCCAGGTGCTTGGCACCCCTTGTCCACTCTCCCTCCTGTCAGGTCAGGTATGACATCCTGGCGCTGACCCACCAGCCCCGGGCCTATACCCGGTGGCTGGACAGGAGACTGGGGTGGGCTTTCCCTCACCCGGTCCTCCTCCTCCTTGTTGGGGCTCTGTACCCTCCCACCTGGAGTGGTACCCCCTTCCAGAATTGCCAGGGCACCTGTGGCAGGTGTCCTGCTCCAATTCGCCCACCAGTTCAGGGGTTCTATCCTGCAACTGGGCGTCCAGGTCAGGGGGGACACCCCGAACCTGGCCCTCCAACCTAGGGTCTAAACCCTCCAGTTGAACCTGGGTCAGAGGCGAGGACTCCCTCCCTCTGTACCCCCTTCCAGAGTACTGCTCCCTCCCATCAGGAGCGGTACCCCCAGAAGATGAACAGGTCAGGACACTGTTTACAGTTGTCCCACCCTCCAGGTCAGACAACACCTGAACCTGGCTTCCCAATCCAGGGACCAACCCCTGCGGTTGAACACTTGCCCGGCGCATCAGGACTTCATTGGGAGCACATATGCCCCCCCCGAGGGTGACACACAGCTCATGTGTGGTGTGACAGTCTGCCTGGCGCAGATCTCCCGACCCCTGTCCATCTGACAGCGCGTGAAGATCCCCCAGGACAGAAGTGGTGTTACCATGGTCATTCACCGGTGACTCAGCCCTTCTGGCTGGCCCCTGACCCACTGGTTCTTCCACTAGGGACTCTTTCCCCCTCTCACCCCTCACTCTGGACTTCTGCACCCTCTCCTTAGGAGTGGCATTGCCAGACACCAGAACTGATGGAGGCCTGCTTACAGACACTCCCAGCTCACTAGACACTAGGGGATCTCCCTCAACGGGCGGCCCATCCGAACAGCCTAGGCTCCCTACCTGGTGTTCCCTTAAAGAACCATCCAGGCCCTGAGACTGGGTTTCGGGCACCTTGGGACACGCAGCCCCACACTCACTTCTTCTCCACCAAGACAGGACGTGAGTCCCTACACCCCTCCCACTACACTGGGACCTAGCTGGGCTACTCTGAACCTCTTCCCCCACCTCACTTGGTTGGGAGAAGCCAGAGCCACCTTCTTTCGGATCACCCCCAGATACCTCTTCAGATCCTCTAACACGCAGCCAGAGGTCTGCCTCCTTGGTGACCTCCCTGGGGTCAGAGTACTCACTCTCCAACAGGTGTTGGTATAGCTCTGGAAAACAGGGACTTACAATATGCTCTCCCACAATTGGATCACACAGCCCCTTATAAGGGTTAACCAAACTATCCTTTACCTCACCATCCAGTGCCTCGCACACGTACTCCACACCACTCTCTTGAGATTGGCAAGACAGTATCTGACTGTCTCTGTCACACAACCCACACTCTTCTGGGCGGTCTTCACACTCACACACCAGGACTTCAACCCTGGGGGAACCCCTCTCCCTGCACCTCTCATCTAGAGTCAGTAGAGTGTCCCTCCCACCACTAGGACCATGAACCCCTGGGCCAGTTCCCCAATCTATCTCAGGGACACTGTGCACCACCGGAGCTACCTCACGTCCTTGAACCTCCTGGTGTATATTAACCCCCTCCTTCAAGTCAGGCGCCACATCTCTGGGTGTGTGTACTACTCCCTCAGCACTAGATAACATAATTTTGCTGCCACCATCTGAGCTGGACTCCACCTCCAACTCAGCCAATCTCACTTCTTGAGCTACACACATTTCTTTTTCAGCTAAGGCTCGCTCTATCTCCTCACATTCCCGGTCTAGCTGCCTCAGCCTCCGGTCACGAGCACGAATCCGATTCCTCTCTTCACGAGCCAATCTTTCCCACTGCCCTCTTGGTATTCTGGCTGGGGATCCTCCCCCTCAGATTCCTCCTCAGATTCATCTGGTAGTGTTGCTTCCCAGCGTAGCACCTCATAGCTATGCAGGGCTGCCTCAAGATCCTACCTTGTGGATCTCCTCTTCACAGGTAGCCCCCTCTCCTTGCAAAATACTTTTAGTTCCCTTATCTTGTAGATATTCAGGTGCCAAAATTTGACTTCCATTTTGACAAGGCCCAACAGGTGCAACAACTAACCAGAGTTCCAGTAACCAAAGTCCAAAGGGAAACAAGGAAAAATAGTATGTGGTTGCATTTGGTCTGCACTCACTAGTAGTGTCCACCAATCACTGTATATGAGTCACAAATGCAAGTCCAGAATCCTCACCGCTGACCACCAATGTTAGATTTGGGGGTCTCTAGTTGGCAGAGGTAGGCACCTTTGACCAAATAGGGACCCTTGCGTCTAGTCAGGGTAGGGGGGTACACTCCCAAAATAACCCCTGCTCACCCCCTTGGTAGCTTGGCACGAGCAGGCAGGCTTATCTCAGAGGCAGTGTGTAAAGCATTTGTGAACACATACAGTAATATAGTGACAACACTACAAAGGGACGCCACACAGGTTGTATTATAAAAATAAGTATCTTGTATATAGATTTAACACAAGACCACAAACGACAAAAAGAATCCACAATACTGTACTTAAAAATGGTAGAAATAGCTTAGTTCTCTTAAGATGGTAAATGCGACACTTTGCGTTCAATGTACCTTTGGATGCGTAACGCTATACAACAAAAGAGTGGCAGGGAAGGGGATGCGTCGGTTCCTTACATGCAAGAACCGTGATGCGTCGGTTCCTTGCTTGGGGGAGGTGATGCGTCGGTTCCCTACTGCTGAGTAGGGGACGGTGATGCGTCAGTTCCTTACCGGAGAGGAGGTGATGCGTCGGTTCTTCAACGCGTGGGGAGGTGATGCGTCGGTTCCTTAATGCGCTTCTGTGGCGATGCGTCTAGCAGCGCCGCGATGCGATGACGATCCGGTGTAATGAGACAAAATGGCGTCTTCTTGATGTTGCAACAACGAAGGGGTGATGCGTGCACGCCCGACGGCAGTGCGGCGACTCAGTGAATCTTCTGAGCCACGACAGGCCCTGTGACACGCTTCTCTGGTCATGCTACGGCGTCTGCTGCAACGGCGACACTCTTCTCCAGGGATGCGGGGCGCCTCAGTGATGCGATGCGACAGCGGCGGCACGCTTCCTCAGCGATGCGACGACAGCTGCTGCAGCAGCGACACGCTTCTCCAGTGATCTGACGGCTTCTGCTGCGACGGCGACACTCTTCTCCGATGATGCGAGGCGCTTCGGTTGATGCAATGGCGACAGCGGCAGCGGCGGCACGCTTTCTCGGCGATGCGACGACAACTGCTGCGGCGGCGACACGCTGCTTCGTCTTGAGTTGTGCTTCCAGCTCCCAGCGACACGCAATCTCTCAGAAGGACCAGCTCAACAGCAGGCACTTCAATTCCCAGCAAGGGAAGGCAGGGAGAAGCGGGATGGTGAAGTCTTGTATCCCTGAGACTTCAGGCAGGAGGCAAGCTCTAGCTCAAGCCCTTGGAGCTCTTCTTACAAGTTGATGAAAGTAGCACAAAGTCCTTTCTCCTTTCTTTGGCAATCAGGTAACCACTGCAGGCCAATCCTCAAGCAGCACTCAGCATAGGGATAGTCTCTTCCTGCAGTCTCTCTCTTCGGTTCCTCTCCTCAGCAAAGGTTCTTCTTGTTTCCCAGAAGTGATCTAAAGTTCTGGGGTTTGGGTCCCCTCTTTTATACTCATTTTTCCTTTGTTCTCTGAAGGCAGAGAGGCCTCTGCCTAGTCCAAACCAGTTCTGGTCAGTCCTGGAGCACTTTGTTGACAAGACTCCTTCTTTCCTTTCACAGTGTAGGCCAGGGACATCAGAGGCACCACAGGAGGTGGAGCCAGCATTGTGGAGGGAAGGCATAGCCCTATTCAGGTCCCAGGTGCAACTCCTCCCACCCATCTACATGCAGATCTCTCATTCAGCCCTGTGCTGACTCACCCTGTCTCCTGGAATCCCCCAGCCCCTGTCACTCAAACTCCAGACAAGGAATACACAACCTAGCAGAGGCAGGCTTGGATAGTTAGGCAAGAAAATACCTACTTTCTAAAAGTGGTATTTTCAAACACAGAATGTTAAAACCAACTTCACTAAAAGATGTATTTTATCATTCTGAGTTCAGGCATACTAAACTCGAATTTCTACCTAGTTCCCTGGGTCAGTTAGGATTATAAGATGTAATAATCAAATTGCCCATTCTGGCCTATGGGGAACAGGTAGCCTTGCAATAGTGAAAAACGAAAATGGCTGTAATTCACTATTAGGACATGCCACACACATCAGGGCATGTCCTACCTTTTACCTACAATGCACCCTGCCCATGGGCCTACCATAGGGGTGACTAATGTGCAGAAAAGGGAAGGTTTAGGGATTGGCAAGTGGGTGTACTTGCCCAGTCAACATGGCAGTACCAGACTGCACCCAGGCTCTGCGATGGCAGGATTGAGACACACTTTACAAGCTGCTTCTGTGGGTGGCACATCCAGTGCTGCAAGCCCACCAGCAGCATTTGATTTACAAGCCCTGGGCACACGCAGTGCATGGTACTAGGGTCTGACAAGTAAACCAAATAAGCCAATCATGGAGTCACTAATCCATACATCAATTTTACCATAGGGAGAGCATATGCACTTTAGCACTGATCAGCAGTGGTAAAGTGCCCAGAGTCATAAAACAGCCAACAACAGGTCAGAAAAAATACAGGAGTAAGGCAAAAAGTTCAGGGATGACCCTTCAAAAAGAGCCAAGTCCAACAGGGAGTTTATTTATAACATCTTATAAGTATAACTTCCCATTGGGACAAGGTAGGAAGATGGAGTTTAGTATGCCTGAACTCAGAATATAAAAATGCATCTTTTAGTAAAGATGATTCTTATATTGTGTGTTTGAAAATACCACTTTTGGAAAATGAGTATTTTCTTGCTTAGCCATCCTGTGTGCCTCTGCTGGTTTGTGGATTGACTGTCTGGCCTTGGAGTGCCAGGGGCTGGGGATGTGCATTCTATTCAGATAGCCACTGTGGGGGTTGAGGTGTGTCCTGCCTTTCCTTGATGAGTCAGGGCTGGGCTGAATAGACCTGGGCTTCATCTAAAGTGGTGGGAGGAGACTTCCCTGCACCTGAATAGGCCTGTTCTACCTTGGACAATGCTGTCTCCACCCCCTGCCAGGAATCTGGACCAGAGACGACATAACTGGTTTGGACTGAGCACAGAGTCTTTCTGCCACAAGAGAACAAAGATAAATTGTGTATAAGTATTGGGGCCCAGGCCCCAGAACTTTAGATTACTTCTGGACTCAAGAGGAACCTCTGCCAAGGAGAAGAGCTGGGGAAACTGAAAGAGAAGTTCTGCCCCTTTGCTGTGTGTTGTGTGGGGTTGGTCTGCAGTGGCTGTTTCTGCCAAGGAGAGGACCAAGACTTTGATGTGCGCTGTGTATCCTGATTGAAGAAGCTCTCCAAGGGCTTGGAGTGGAGCTTGCCTCCTGTTCTGAAGTCTCAGGGACACAAAGGCTTCATTTCCTCTGTCCTCCTGCACCTATAACTGCTGTTCCAGCTGCCACAGAGAGAAAAAGCAACATTGACGCCAACAAACGACGCCGTGACCCGCACCAAAGCTGTGGGCACCACTCGTGAAGTGCACGACGCTCTGCCCCAACTTGCACCACAGCCCCGACGCCTGCCGATGCCACACCGTATCAACTCCAAAGCTATCACGAAGGCCGATGCCTGCACCAGAGCCGAGGGCACCGCTCATGACACTCACAACACACCACCCCAACCCGCACCACAGCCCTGACCTCACCGAAACTGGTGCTTCATTGTCGCAGAACCAAGACCTAACGTGGGTGAACCTCCTGAATTCATCGACCTCGCATCGTCGTAAGGAACCGACACCTCGATGCCACCGCAACATCACCTCCCCGGCAACAGTAAGGAACCGACGCCTCACCTCTCCTGCATCGCAGTAAGGAACCAATGCCTCACCTCTCCTGTCGTCGTAAGGAACAGACGCCCAGCACCAACAACAAAGCTTCACCTCCCGATGCCGTGTACCGTCTTTGTTTTCATCTTTTGCCAAGGTACTGTTCTTTGGGGTCCGTGTGACTCCCGGCCCAATGTCGCACACCCCGTGGTCGGCACCGTACTTTAGGATTTTCATCTGTCATGACGTCGTAATAGCCCCAGGTGGAGCTATCTGATGCTATAAGCTTTATTTTTGTGAATAACCTATTTTTGATGACATCTTGATATATGTATGGTCGAATTTTGTAGTTTTGGTCTTGTTTGGTTTAGATAAAGATTTCCTATTTTTCTTAACTAGTGTGGTGTTCATTTTGAGTGTTTTCACTGTGTTACTGTATGTGTGCACAAATGCTTTACATACTGGTTCTGAGATAAGCCTGACTGCTCGTGCCAAGCTACCACGGGGGTGAGCAGGGGTTGTCTAAGGGCGTAACTCCCTTACCCTGACTAGAAGCAAGCGTCCCTACTTGGACAAAGATGCAAACCATTGCCCACTACACCCCCATTTCTAACAAAAACCTACAAACCGCAGACATTTCTGAAAACTAGACAACGAGAGGAGTCCAGAATGGTGTGCCTTGTATGGCTCCCACAAGGGTTTATTACCACAAAGCCCTGCAAGCATCAAACTCTGGCTGAAATCACACATTTTCCTTCCAATTCTGTGATGGAAACTTTCAGAATACACAGGAATCCACAAAATGCCTACCACCCTGCATTACCCCACTTGTTTCAATAAAAATGCTGCCACACTTTTGTGGCTGGTGCTAGTGTCTGCTTCAGGAACTGATAAAACCAAGGTCAATGGGAGCCCTTGCCAAGGGACTCCCATTGACCTTGGTTTGATCAGTTTCTGTAATGGGCACTAGGCTCAGTCACGCAAGTGGTGCAACATTTTTATCTGGTTTGCTTTAGCTACGTTTGCTAGGATTCCCTAAGTGCCGGCTGAGATAGGGTCCAAAATCCACACCTACCACAATGTAAAAAAAAAAAGTGATGCATCCATGTTGTGTTTTGGCCCATTTTGTGTCGCGGGCACTAGGCCTACCCAAATAGGTGAGGTAGCATTTTTATTAGAAGACATGTGGGAGCATAGAATAGTAGAGCATTTGCTATTACCAATTGGAGTTCGCTGTATATGTGCCTTCCAAATGTAAGCCTTTGCGTACGAAAAAATTAATTAAAAAAAATACTCCCTAAGTCATATGCTAGTAATTGAGAGATGTATAAATAACCACCTCTCCTAAACTCCATATCTTGCGCTCATTTCAGAAATACATAGGTTTCCTTGATTCCCATTTTTCACTCTACATATTTCAGCATATGATTTGATCCATACTCAGTACATAAAGAAAAAACATTGTACGGTGCACTCAGTTGTTGGCTCTGGGTACCTTAGGTATATAACCCTGCAACCAGAAGGATGTAGCTGACAAAATGGTATGTTGCTTTCATAAATTGGTCATCATGACAAAATGTTATGGATGAAAACGTCACAAATGGCAGTTTTTTCCTGCTTATTATCAATATTTCTTAATTTTAGTTTCTTTGGGAAAACCTTTAGGATCTACACATATGACCCCTTGCTGAATTCTAGAATTATGTCTACTTTTCAAAAATCTATAGCTTTTATGCATCACCTATGGTTTTCACAGTGGCTTCTACCAGAAAATGGAAATAGGTTGAGAGCACAAACATAGGAAAAATGGGCTACCTCTTTGAAAAATGCCAAAACTGTGGTAAAAAAAATCTTTTTTTAATTCAGCTCTACGTGTTCCTGAAAGCTTGGAAGATGGTGACTTTAGCACAACAAACTGTTTGTTGCTGGCATTTTTAGCAAAAAGACAGACACTTTTATTCGGAGTACATATTTCCTATTTTTCCCCAGGAGCTCAAAATGTAGCTATATTCTTTCGGTCCCCTCCAGGGTAATCCACAAACTCTCAGTACCTTTAGAAGCCAAATTTGGCGTCAATACCTAATGTGGAAAAGTTATGGAGCCCTAAGCGCAAACTACCCCAAATTTCCAAAAAGCGCTCAGCACTGGGGGAAAAGGCCTAGCAGTTAAGGGGTTAATGTACAAAATGAAAACTGTGATTCCGCAACTTGTTACCAAATCGCAATATACATTTGCCATTGAGTATTTGGAAGGGGCAAATATAGGGCGTCCCTTCCAAATACCGACTCTCAGTAGTATGTACTAATGTTTTGCCACCACATTGCAGCCCTAAAACATTAATACTCTACCACCAATTCTGAAGTGATGGTAACCCATTCGCAAATAAGAAGGAATCCCCGTGGACCCCTTGCCTTTTGAGAATGTTTAAAAATATAGTTTTTTAAGAGCGGGCAGTGGTCCCATGGACCGATGCCCTACTCTTAAAAAACAAATCTTAATAGTTTTATTTTCATTTTAAAATACATCCCATTTTGCTTTAAGGAAAACGAGTTGCATAAAAAAAGATTGCTTTATTAAAAAGCAATCACAGACAATATGGTCTGCTGACCCCAGCAAGCCACCATCACAGTGATGGCGGGAATTCCAAATGGGTCGCAAATTGTGACCTTCCTCATTAACGTTCATGAGGTAGGTCAATTTGCAACCTACTAGCAGTTGCTATTTGAAAATAAAAAAATTCATACATTAGGAATACAATTTCCAAATTGCGATTCGGAGATAATCACAATTAGGAAATTGGTATTCCTAATGTTTGTACAAATGACCCTTAGTTCCTCTGCTTCTATAAACTGTTCTGTACACAGTGAGCACTACATCCAGGTGGCAGTGGTTGGGCTTGCACTGTGCATTTTCCCTGTTTCCGCAGAACTCATTGTACATAGCCTTTACCTTTGAGAAGGTGGCTTTTGATGCAAGGCATGGCCTGCGGCCATGAGGCGGGAAACAGTACTGTGCTGTTTCGATGAGGGTGCAGGGCAAATACTCCAGCCATACCTTGTGCCTTCTGTTTTGTACTGTGCATTTGTTGTGAATATTGACAGGGTATCTTACATTTATCTAAAGAATGCCTGCTCTATATCAATCATCTTTATGTACTATACGTGCTCTTTCATTGAAACTATTGGTAGTACTTAAAAGGGCCTTTTTGTTTTTGTATTTGTAATACTGCAAACAACCATTGCTAAAACATAGTCTTTCCTAAAGATGTAAGACAGGAAATACATTAGAATGGGAAATTTAAAGTTATTTCTTATGCCTCTCTGCTCTGTTCTCTCAGGGGCCGATTCACAGAACTAATCTGAGATAAAATCCTAAGCTTACTATTTTGGTATTCACAGAAGGCATTTAGTAGTAGTAAAGTTAGGACTCCTAACTTTACTACTACTAAACTGAGATAAAATCCTAAACTTACTACTTTTGGTATTCACAGAAGACATTTAGTAGTAGTAAAGTTAGGACTCCTAACTTTACTACTACTAAATGCCTTTGTGAATACCGAAAGTCGTAAAGTTAGGATTTTGTCTGAGTTTAGTAGTAGTAAAGTTAGGAGTCCTAACTTTACTACTACTAAATGCCTTCTGTGAATACCAAAAGTAGTAAGTTAAGAATTTTATCTCAGATTAGTTCTGTGAATCGGCCCCATAGTGTTTTTCAAAGCAACTAGTGCCGCGAGGGAATCGCATATACATGCAAGTTTGGAGAAGACATTTAAATCAGTTTGTGACAGCTTAACCTCACGTATACTCGCTCCACAGATTGACCGCGATGGTAATTGGCGAATTTCAAAGCAAAGCCGTTAGAACTGACGTGACTGTTTCTGAGTGTATTTTTTGTAGTTGTATGACTTCAAAACTTTCAATGGCGATTTTTTCCCAGTTATGTGTTTGGAAACACTGGTTTGGTGATATAAGCTGATATAAGCTGCAAAGATAACAGCGAGGTGCCCACAGAGCATGGCACAGACTGCAGCGGCTGCTCTGAAATACCTAGTGGGTGGGAGGGGGTCACAAGATTCTCCCCACCCCGGTAGCCTGACTGCCACTGCGCACCAGTGCGGCATGTGAGCTCAGTACTGCGGTCGAGATGGAGGGGGTGGGGGAGGAGAGGAGAAGGCACGGACAAAGCTGCGTGACGCTACGTGTGCACGAAGGAAATAGTACATGCCCCTTGTAACAACCAAGTAAAGGGGGCCAGTAGCCATGGGAGAATACAAATGACGACATGGCTGTACTAAGGCGGGACTAACAAGCCTCATAATGAATCAGAAGCCAGCATTTACAAAGGACAATAACACAAGCCAATGAAAAATAAGGGCGGGGGGAGTGGGCGAAGCTTCTCTCCGTACTCAACTACCACAGCTCTTTGCAGAGCAGTGCTTGCGCGCTGGCTCACGTTCGACCTAAAAATAGGAAATATTGTTATCTTTAAAATGACAACAAAACGAAAAACATCCTATGTAGGGAACCGGAGATATGAGTTTTTAAATATTTAGCACTAGATAGCATTTAGAAACCTATAGCGTCTATTGGGACATCTGGTCATGCTAGACCGGGTCAAAGTCAAAGTTTCAAGCCAACCGCGATGGAGCCCTGCCCGGCTACCCCTCACAGTAGGTCTCAGTCAAAGTTTTTACCTTCTGACTTAGAAACTTTTCTGGAGCTTTTCTTAAACCAGGTCCCTCGAAGCTCCAGTCCGGATTCGGTGAGGGCTGCCGGCTTGCCTACCAACGAGCTACCTGTCAAACGTGTGGAAGTCGGACCTCCGGAGCTCTCTAGCGGGACGAACCAGGGATCAAGGCTGGCTCGTGGTTGAAGGTGGGTGGCTTGGCTCTCGTGGTTCGTCCCAGTCACCTTCTCTATGTTCGAACTTAGAAACTTTTACGCAGCTTTTCTTCAGTGGTCCCTCGATGCACTTCACCAGGCCAGGTTTGGTGAGGGTTCACCGGCTTGGATTTCAGCTTACTCCCGGTCAAACTCTGGAAGTCGCACATCCGGAGCTTTACAGCAGGACGAACCTGGATGGCAGGCCGGCTTGCAATTGAGGGTTGCCTGCTTGGCTGGTCAGGTCGAGTCGGTCCACTTATGGAGCTTTTTTCGGTGGACATACCCCTGAATATGTCACTGCAAGTGCATGCAAAATCACAGGAAACGTGATATGTACACACATGCATGACTTATGTGGGGATATGCCTTGTGGACCATGTACCCCATTGCTGTAGTGTGGTGATCTGTACACAGTCAAAGCAATGGGGATACTTGCCACCTACAGACTTACCTGCATTCTGGCACCCAGAGATCGTAGTCTTCGGGGTTCAGCTGCCGCGGTGTAGGGGTGATCTGGAGAAAGAGATCCACGCCAGAGACTGTCGGGGAGAAGCTGATCATCCAAATCCATCATTTCCGACGACTCGAGGCAGACGGTTGGACTGCCTCGGTCGGGTCATCGGAAACACACATTGTAATCCGGACAGCGGTCGGAGATCCCTGTACTGCCCTATGGATGCTGTTTTTCTCCGACTGCCATCTCGGTAGTTTGGAGAAAGGCTGTCAGAGTCAGAGGTCTTTCAGCGGTCGGTCAGACTGCTTCTGACAGGACCGCGGAAGCCAGTCCGACCAGCATCGTAATCAAGCCCTATGTGTTTTTTCTTATATACATATTTTCCCAGAATTATTTCTAGTACAGATTCTTATTCTCCAGAATACACTACACAGTTTTCTGAAGACATTTGTTTTCTAAATTACCTGATTGTATCAGATTTTTTATCAGTCTCTTTCAGAAGTCAAGTGGTGAAGAAAGGGATGTCAGTTTACACATGCACTGTGTTTATTTAGTATATATACTTTTATTTATACAGTTTTGCTTTTTGTAAAGAGAAATATTTTTTGTTTTTAATTTTAAGTTTGTGAACGTGCTGAAGAATTAAAAAAATTGAAATAATTTTATGTTTTGTATCCCATATGTGCTTTCTGGACATTATTCATAGAAAGATATCCTAATCAATGGTATTTCATAGATGGCCAGAATAAGTTGAGACACTCAGGACTCCAGGGCAAAAGCAAAAGAGCAGTTGCCACAAATAATCAATTGATACAATAACAGAACCTCCATAGCACCAACTGCCAAAATTAAAGAGTATTCCATTCCTCCGCATTATATATGTTGCATTCATTGCTCTCCAGCTGATGTCTGACATGCATTTCAATTGTACCACGTGTTGCAAATACAGCCCTAGGAACATGATCCACACCTTCATGAAGGCCTTTGCATCAGTGTTCAATCTGTCCTATGTACAAATCTAAAACGCTTTGTGGGTCATGTACAGTCCAGTCTCTCTTGCGGACATACCTAACGTCTTCAAAACCACTCCCTGTGAAGATGATGTCATACTCCAGACCTTCATCAAAGCTCTCTCTAGTGAAGCTCTCTCATCCCTACTCATGAGTGTCACCATCTTCCTCACTCAAGGCATCTTCCTAGGAGCTCTCAAGACAGTCCACATCCTCCCATTCTAAATAAACCTACATTAGAACCTGATAACTTGCAAAAATACCAGACCATCACCCACGTACCCTTCATTTTAAAGACCATTGAAAAAGCAGTCTATGTTCAACTCCTAGATCACATCAATGCTAATCAACTCCTTCATGACTACAGATTTGGCTTCAGTTCATGCTGCAGCATGGAGACCACTGCCTTACACATTATAAATGATGCCCTGCTGACCACAGATGAAGATGACCCCTACCTCCATATTTTGCTGCACCGCTCAGCTGCCTTCAACACAATCCACATCCAGTCCTCATCCACAGCCTGGTGTCACAAATGGGATTCACTGGCATTGCCCGTCACTGATTTTCCTCCTATCTTTACATTCAACACTGCTTTGTTCACGTGGGTACCTCCATGTCCCAAAAGATTCTTATCACCTGCGGAGTCCCTCAGGATTTCACACTGTCTCCAGTCATCTTCAGTCTCTTCATGGAGCCTTTTGGAGCTCTAATCACAGATAACTGCATGAAGATTCACCAATATGTCTATGATAGACAAAGCTAGGTTAAAGTCTCTTCTATTCCAGACATCAAACACCTCTAACATTGCCTGCACCTGATCTAGACCTGTCCAACGCTTACCTGAAGCTCAACCTAACCAAGATAGTATTCCTGTTATTTGCCAAGAACAAGAACCAAAAACAGAACAAATCTGACTCAATCACATGAACATTGACAGCTTTGAACCCCAACTTTTCACTGAATGCCAAGTCACTTGGATTCACCTTGGACACCTACCTCACACTCAAGGCACACAATGTCAAAAAACAAAGACAGACTAGTACCACTTCTCTCTTCAAAAGAAAGTGAAACATTTAATGCCAGAAGTTGACTTCTGAGGTGCTATTCAATGCTTTGCACTCTCACATGTAAATGATGATAACCTGCTACTCCATGGCCTTCCAAATGCCACAATGACACCCTTTACGGCCATACTGCGAGTCATCACATCTTATCGAGGGACAAAGAAATATGATCTTATCACCCCACTCATGATGGAACTACATTGACCTCCCTTGCTAGTCTGTACCATCTTCAAAACTAGCTGCATATTTACAAAGCCATCATGGCCAGCATGCCTGCTTATCTTGCAGACAAGCTCACCATCTCTGTTGGGTGACAGCACACTAGCAGTCATGCCACCATCTCGCTGGAGCCTTTTCTAACTATGCACCCAGAATCTAGAACAACATCCCTGTAGCCATAAGAACTTCCCCAGTGCTACTCCAATTTGGGAAAAAGTTGAAGACACCCAGTTGAGAACCCTGCATCAAAATGGGTTAACAATACAATAGCAAGCTACCGCTCCTATAACTCATTGAACTCATGCTTACATTTGATCCTGTACAATTCATCTGCTGCCTTTTTGGCTAGGTTTGCGCTATACACATAACACATTCAAACCCTGCATAAAGTTTAGTGTTGTAAGTGAATCTGTCAAAATATGGTCAATGCCCCGTCTGCAAATCGTGCAATTCCTCACTTCATTTAGAGGCTGTGGAACTTTTTCAGCCATTGAAATTCTTTGATCTTATGACTCAACCGCCACAGGGCTATTCAGATATAATAACCATCCTACTTCGGACATGGTGACCATCACTAGGTTTCCTTTCCTCTGACAGTCATGTATGGCAGCTTCGTACTGGGGAATCAATTAATGGCCCCAACACGCAGGGCAAAAACTACCTATGTGCCAGTTCATTGTTTTTTTGTGTTTCATAAACAAAGTGCCACTTTCTGTTCCAAAAACAATCAATCAATCAATCAATCAAGGGTTTGTTAAGCACAACTACTCACCCAAAAGGGTCTAAAGGTGCTGAGGAGGAGTTGGGGGGGAGCGCGCAGCTCCTGGATGTTCACAGTGATTCATCGAAGAGGCAGGTCTTGAGGTCCTTCAAGAACTTGGAGAGTGTTGGTATCTGTCTAAGGTGGAGAGGGACGGTGTTCCATGCCCTGGCTGTGAGATAGGAGAAGGAACGACCTCCCGTTCAGGTCTTCCTGATGCATGGCACCGTCGCAAGGGAGAGCTGGGCTGTGCGGAGGGATCTATGGGGAGCGTGGAATGAGAGGCGGTGGTTCATGTAGGTGGGTCCGGTGTTGTGGAGGGCTTTGTGGGCTTGGGTGAGAAGCTTGAAGGTCATTCTCTTCTCGACGGGGAGCCAGTGTAGTGTCCGTAGGTGTTGGGTGATGTGGCAGTGGCGCAGTAGGTTGAGGACTAGTCTGGCGGAGGCATTCTGGACATTCTGAAGTTTGCGGGTCTGGTTCTTGTTGATCCTGGCGTAGAGTGTATTGCCGTACTCCAGTCTGCTGCTGATGAGGGCCATGAGGTGATGGTTTTCCTGTGTTTGAGGGGAATCCAGTTGAAGGTCTTTTGTCAGGAGACGGAGGGTGTGGAAACAGGAAGAGGTGACAGTGTTGATTTGGCAGTCCATTTTGAGTTCGTAGTCCAGGATGATTCTAAGGTTGTGTGCGTGGTCCGTAGGGTAGGGTGGGTTCCAGAGGGCGGGGGACCACCAGGTGTCATTCCAGGTGTCAGGGTGTGGGCCTATGATGAGTACTTCGGTTTTGTCTGTGTTTAGTTGTAGGCAGCTGTTCTTCATCCACCTGGCGACTGCTTCCATTCCTTCTTGAAAGTTGTGTTTGCAGATGTTGGGTTCGTTGGATAGGGAGAGGATGAGTTCGGTATCATCTTTGTACGATACAATGTTGAGTCCGGGTGCTCTGATGATGGATGCGAGCAGGGCCCTGTAGACATTGAACAGGGTGGGGCTGATGGAGGATCCTTGGAGGACGGCGCATGTGGTTGGTGTGGAGTCCGAGAGGAAGGGAGGGAGTCTGACCCGCTGCGTTCTGATGTAGAGGAATGAGCGGATCCAGTCGAGGGCTTTGTTCTGGATTCCTGTGTCGTGGAGTCTGCGGGCTAGTGTGCGGTGTGAGACTGTGTCGAAGGCTGTGGAGAGGTCCAGGAGGATGAGGGCCACAGACTCTCCTCTGTCGAGGAAGGAGCGGATGTCGCCTGTTGCGGCGAGGAGGGCGGGTTTGGTGCGTGGTTCTTCCTGAAACCTGATTCGGAGGAGTCGAGGATGTTGTTTTCTTCTATGAAGGAGGCGAGTTGACTGTTGACAACTTTTTCAAAGACTTTCGCCGGGTACGGGAGTAAGGAGATCGGCCTGAAGTTCTTGAGGTTGGTGGGGTCCGCCAAGGGTTTTTTCAGGTGAGTGGTGATATCGGCGTGTTTCCAGTTGTCGGAAAAGGAGGCGGTCTCATAGGAGCAGTTGATGATTTATTGAAGCTCGGGGGCGATGATTTCTGTGGCTCTGTGGTAGATGTGGTGGGGGCAGGGGTCTGTGGGGGCCCCGGAATGGGTTGACTTCATAGTCTTCAGGGTGTCTTCAATGGTGAGGGTGGTCCAGCTGTCAAGTGTCAGCTGGGTGGTGTAGGGAACGGTGGGTGTTGGTTCTGCGTGTATGTTGTCATTGTCGAAGTTGTCATAATTGGTCTTGATTTTGTGGTGGAAGACGGTGCTGAGTCTGTCGCAGAGGTCCTGGGAGGGTGGGATGTCGGGTTGTGTCAATGTTGGATTGGGCGAACTCTTTGATGATGTCGAAGAGTTCCTTGCTGTTGTGTGCATGGGTGGAGATTCTGTCCTGTAGTGCTTTCTTCCTTGAGTATCTGATGAGCTTGTGGTGAGCGGTGGAGGCTGCTTTGAAGTTGTCGAGGTCTGCTGTGGTTTTGGAGTACCTCCATAACTTTTTGAGGCGTCTGAAGGTTCGTCTAGATTCTCGGAGTTTGTGGAGAACCAGCTGGCTTTCTTGGCGTGTGGGTTGGAAGTTTTCCTGAGGGGGGCGATGGTGTTGGCGCAGTTGGTGATCCAGTTGTGTAGGGTACGGGCGGCAATGGTTGGGTCGTTGTCTGAGGTGGTGGGAGCGGAGCTGCTGAGGTAGGCGATGAGCTGGTCATCGGAGATCTTATTCCAATTCCTGCGCTGGAGCAGATGTGGACGCTTGCGGGTGGTGTTAGTTTTGAAGGTAAAGTAGATGCAGTGATTGTCCATCAATGGGAGTTCGGAGGTGTGGCTGAAGGTGATGGAGTTTCCTACTGTGAAGATGGGGTCGAGGGTGTGTCTTGCTGAGTGCATGGGTTCTGGTATGATCTGTTTGAGTCTGATGTTGAGGAGGTTGTCCAGGAGGGAGGTGGAGTTGAGGTCTTCGTCGTTGTCGAGGTGGAAGCTGAGGTCTCCCAGCAAGGTGTAGTCGGTGGAGGTGATGGCTTGCGGGGTGATGATGTCGGTGATAGAGTCGGAGAAAGGTGCGTGGGGTTCAGAGGTCTGTAGATGAGCGTGCCTCAGAGGGTGGTGGTCAGGTTGGCCTGTATCTTGAAGTGAAAGTGTTCCATCAGGTCTGTGGGCCTGTTGGTGTAGGTGCTCAGTCGGAGGTTGAACTTGTGTGCGATGACGATGCCTCCTCTGGGGCGGTCCTTCAGGGTGATTTTGTTGCCTTCGGGGATGGCGATCCTGATGTCAGGTCCTGAGGCGGTGTTCGTCCAGGTCTCGTTGAGGAAGGCGACTTCGGGGTGGTGCTGTCGATGAGGTCCCAGATATCCACGGCATGTCTGTGGAGGGAGCGGACGTTGAGGAGGATGCAATGCAGGGATTGGGGTGAGATGGAGTTGCTGTTGGAGGGTGGAGGTGGGTCTTGGGTCTCGGCGAAGGAAAAGGAGTGGCAGAAGTGTCGGCAGGTGAAGGGTCCATGAGTATCGATAGGTGAAGAAAGCTTGCAGTTGTTGTTCTTGCTGACATTGAGTGCGTAGAAAGCAGAGGGGCTGTAGCGCTGGTGGGTCGGCGGACTAGGGTCCCTGCCACTGGTCGCGGACGGTCGCAGACGGGCTTGCCTTTGGTGCACCTTTGGTGCGCCTTCGGCGTGCCAGCGGCCACCATTAAGTAGGGGGAGGGTGGAACAGCTGGGAGGTGGGAGCGGGAGCACGTGGGAGGGGGAGGGGCCATGGGGGCAGCAGCTGTGGGAAAAACAATGGCACAGAGGGGAAAAGTGAAATGAAGAGGCTAATACAAGGGGGAAAAAGGAAAAAAGGAGAAAAGGAGAAAAAGAAAAGGGCAGGCACAGAGTGGGCAGAGAAAGCAGGCAAAAGAGAAGCAAGAGGGGGCAGGCTAAACAAAGAGACAGGAGCGGAGCGATGCACAGGGCCTCAAACTGCGGTCAGCGGTGGGCGCTGGGGGCAGAGGCACTCACGGTGGAGCTGCGCTCTGGGAGAGCAGTATCCTGACCAGAAGGTCAGAGGTCTTGCTCGCCTTAGCGCGCAGCGGCTGCCATTAAGTAGGGGCCAGGGGAGAGTGGGACAGCTGGGAGGCAGGAGCACGCAGGAGAGGAAGGGGCCACGGGGGCAGCAGCGGTGGGAAAAACAACAGCGCAGAGGGGAGAAGTGAAATGATGAGGCTAATACAAGGGGGAAAAAGGAAAAAAGGAGAAAAAGAAAAGAAAAGGGCAGGAACAGAGTGGGCAGAGAAAGCAGGAAAAAGAGAAGCAAGAGGGGGCAGGCTAAACAAAGAGACAGGAGCGGAACAAAGCGAAGCACAGAGCCTTGAGCTGCAGTCAGCAGTGCGCGCTGGGGGCAGAGGCACTCACAGTGAAGCGGTGCGCTGTGAGAGCAGTATCCTGACCAGAAGGTCAGGGGTCTTCAAACAGAAAAGAACAAAAAACTTTCCTAAGTAGGCCAACCAAACATGGTGCCCCCTCAACAAAGTTCTCTGCCTTCAGTGCAGACTCTGCACCAGCCTCAGGCGATGATCACTACATCGAACGGTCATCCGCCTGACCTTAAATGACCCCTTTACTCATTGTGAGTCTTTGATCCATGGTTCATCTTTAATATCATTTATTGCTACATTTTACTATTAAGTTACTTTTACTTCGTTGTAGTTTGTCAGACGTTTTTTGAAAAGATTGTAAAATATTGTATCAGTCCTGTGCAATACAATCTAAAGCACTGTGGTATGTTCTATTCTAAATTGATTTTTGAAAATATGAGGGAATTTCATGCATGTGGTCTACAGCATTCTTCACCTTAGAAACAAAAGCAAAGGATATTCCTTTTTCATAACAGTTAAGAATACAGATGCACTAAGAAATAGAAAGATTAGGAATTTCATTACAAACCTAAGGACCAGCATAATATTTTGTACCTGAATGGTTGACATTTGTTTTCCTTGCATCTTTCATATTTTTCCTGACCACGAGCATTCATTTGAAACAAGGACAATAGTTCCTCTGAACAACAAATAGCTAAACATTGACCAAGTTTGGTATGGCAATTGAATATTGAGTCTAAAATGTTGTTTGACCATAAAATTGTGGTCTAACGATCATCTGACAGTTCGGGGTGGACTGTTCTCAGAAGTGGAGCAGAGTCAGTACTGATTTGCACAAGGTGGGCTTCTCTCTAGAATGGCACTGTGGGTGAAAATGAATCGGTTGGAATGCCACCCAGAGAGATTGCCAGTGGTTATACTATTTGCAAGCATACCTCCCATCACCGTTTACATGTTTCATGTAACACCTTACGTGGCTAAGGGCATGGCCAAACATGGATCTCTCGCATTCTATGCCGCAAGATCCAAGCTATGCCTCACTGAGGAGGCCTATTAAGGCTGAAACTGGCCTGTGTTGCTTGTGGCCCTTTCTGGAGGGGGTCTCGCCTGACAATTCAGATGAACTGTTCCGTTGAGGAGTAGGGTCAGTACTGATTGACATAAGGCAGGTGTGGTGACTATTGAAAGATCCCAGGCTAGCTTTACACTGCTTGAAATCTTACAGTGTCACTAAGAATGTTTGGGAGAAGAGAGTGGTTGCTCTTGTTACCTATTGCTGTTTGTTGTCCATTAAGATCAATGCTTTAAGCAGAACCTGTCTCCTTGGATTTTCTATGTGCTATCTATGCAAACACTACCGATTGGGTGACAAACTTGATTTATACTGTGTGAGTTTGGTGATACTTAATCTCCTTTTCTTGCAACATTCAATAATCATTTATACCTGGGTTCTTTTTGTTGGCTATCACAGCTATCACATGGTCCTCCTCCTGCTTCTCAATTAGAAAATGTGTCACTGCTGAAGCAAGTCCTGGCTGCTTTCCATTCTTACCCTCTACTAATATGCACCTCACCAATGTGCTCCATTCCCAGCCGACACTGTGCGCATTTGTGTTTCACTTCGCCCTACACACCCTGGATGCTTAAGGTCAAATCTCAATTGTTCTCTAATTCGGCCAACAGGATACAGAAGGCCATAATCATTGATCTAAAGTTGTCATTATAGGCTGCTGTAGTAAGCAACATAATTTCCTGGATTCCTGGTTAAATTGGATACAGCGCCACCTACTGATTTCAACTTAGATTTATAACTCTGTTAATAGAAGTGCCACTTGGTGGTCTACACTTTCAGTTTCTGCTAGAATGATTCACACACTTGTGTGGATTTATTATCGACCTATCCAGCTTTCATGCAATTACCTGAAGCTTATCAACAACCAGTTTAAAATTATTACTAGCTATTCACACACTGGTGTGGATTGGATGCTTGTGCAACTGATTTCTTGATCTCACACTATTTAGAGTAGATTTTATTCAGTGTTTTGCTTTTAACACATTTGTCCTCCATCAGTCTTATAGACCTGCAAGGAAAAAATACTGTATTATTATCTGGGAGTCGCAGGGTAAAATGAATTTGACAATCTTAGGGGCAGATTTACGAGTTCTGGCGCATCACTGCAAAACAGCAGGGAAGCGCCAGAACAGATGCGACACGCAATTCCCTCCCTGCGCCACCACAAATGCATCGCATTTACAATGCGGCGCATCGTGGTGCAAGGATAGGGCGATGCGTGTCGCATCCTGTGGCGTAAGGGCGGCGCATTGCTGGAGTCGTGTTGCAAGCGCGACGCGGCTCCAGCAATGCTCAGGGGCGCCCTATGCCTAACATGCCGCGTCACTCCTTACGCCTGCTTCAAGCAGGCGCAGGGTATTGACGCAGCATGGACGTAAAAGTGACTCAGTGAAATCTTGTAGATTTCACTGCGTCACTTTTACGAGGCGTTCCTGCGACGGAACACCCACCCTGCGCCGGAACGCCCACAAGAAACCTAACGCTGGCTTCATGTGGCGCAGGGCTTTACAACGTGACGCATCTCCCTAGATGCGTCACGTTGTAAATAAGGCGCAACGTGGCGCATGGTTTGCGCTGCCGCTGCGTCACAGAAGTGACGCAACGGCGGCGTAAATGTGACGCATGGGGCTTGTAAATCTGCCCCTTAGTCCATAAGTGCAACCTGTTGAGAATCAAAAAGAAAAGTTAGACAAGTTTCAAATTAGAGTTAAATATTTTAAATGTGAAAAAAATCTGGTAGTTTTTTATTACAAATTCTTTACATGTGCCCAAAATTCCAATGAACCTATAGAAGCTTTCATAAAAGCACTCAAAGAATTGGCCAAAGACTGTGAATTTGAAATATTCACCTCGCAATTCATTAATTTAAAAAAATATAGAAGAATATTTAATGTCATGTAAAAATCGATTTTTAGAAAATTCACTTGACATTGTTTGTAGTATCAAAAGATTGCAATCCGATGACAAACAACGTCAGACATTATCAAACATTTATCACACTCATGTGGGTGCCTCTTCCATACCCTCACTTGTTGACATCTCTTCACGGTGTGTATGATCTCACAAGAATGTAGCTGCCTTTAAACAAAACCCTAATCAAACTAAGAACAGAATCCTAAATTAATGTAATAGATCTATTCAGAAACAAACGTCTCCTAGACAAGTCTGTGTGGGTTGTTTTCACATTTTGCCAACTTTCGCAATTGTCCTGCCATTGGTGAAGTTTGTAAACAATGTGATAAAATAGGAGATTTCAGTAAGATGTGCAGGGGTGACATAGAGTAGAAGCGCAATGTGTAGTTGAAAATGATATGAAAGGATGCTATAGTTCTTGCAAGCATGAACACATCCAAAATTTAGAAGGGTTGGTCTTGCTTGTGGAAGTAGCGCGCTCTGGCTCATTGAATCATCTCAGAAATGTAAGTCTTTATAGATGATGTTCCGATTGATCTTCTTTGTGGTTCTGGTGCTAAAATCACGTTTATATCCAATGAGAATTTTGAACTAAATTGGAGACATAAAGTTTGGCAACCACCTGGAGGTACCACTATAGCTTTTGGAGGTTGCAGGATTGATCTCATTGGCTAGTTTCATTCTTGCATTGCTTTTAAAAATGGTATTTTAAAGGAAATCGTTTATGTAGTTCAAAAAGGTCTAAATGTATTAGGGAGTGGCACCAGGCTGATTTTTAAAATAATTTTGAGCCCTGGAGAAGACATACCCATCTCAGTAGTAGAAGATGAGAAAATCAAATGTTGGGAATGAAAGGTTTGAGCCTGTTTTCAGCAAACATCGTGGGACAACTGAAGGCTATAAACATGTCAACAAAATTAAGAAATAATGTATCCCTGTCAAACACAAGTTATGAAATGTGCCTTTTAGTGTATATGATGATCTTCACAAACAAATTTAAAGAATGCTGTTATGACGTAATTGAACCATCTGATTTCACTTTTGTTTATTTCCTCTTGTTTCGACATCATCAGTCTAAACTAATTATCATCGTTAAGTCCACCTATATTTTAGTGCATACAATTAGCCTGAGAGGCCTTCTACCCCCCACCATTCATCAAGAGAGTCAGATGGCTCAGGATGCCAATGTTAGGGCTGATAATAGCCGAGCAACATATAAACCACGGTCTAATTCCAGTGTGGCAGGAGGCTATTCAATACAAAAATATATTCTATTGACAGACCGTTTCTAAATGGTCAAGGTGACTGTAACCAAATAGCATTTCCCCACCTGGGATCAGAAATCTACCCTGGCGTTGTACTTACAGTATTCAATTAATGGATGCATTGGTCACTTCTTAATAATTTACCTTTTAGCCTTATTTTGTAGTCTAAAGTCTCGGACTGGGCAACCTGCAGAGTTATAAAATTTCCTTCAGGACCTTTTCATACAAAGTATACAATAACATGCTGGGACTGGCTAGCTCAGTTACTACAAAAGAATTGTCAATACTTTGGCATATGGCATATGGCTATGTCTGTACTGGGGTGGCATGGTGAAGCAAAATAACGATGGTTTAAACCCAGATCTGTGACTGGGGGTGAATGTTTGCCAATGTGCAACATTCCGTCCATCATCTTGTGTGTTTTGCATTTCGCCCTAAGTGGGAAGGGTATGCCCAGACGTGGGTCCCGTGCTCACTACGCCACTGGAGTCAAGCTATCCTGGCTGATGAGGGCTGAAAGCCCGAAACCGGTCCTAGGATGCTTGATTCCAGTCCAGGGAAGACATGGCTTGGCAGTTCGGTCTGGACTGTTCCCATGAGGCAGAGGGTCAAGACTGATTTGCATATGGCTATGTCTGAACTGGGGTGGCGTGGTGAAGCAAAATAACGATGGATTAAACCCAGATCTGTGACTGGGGGTGAATGTTTGCCAATGTGCAACATTCCGTCCATCATCTTGTGTGTTTTGCATTTCGCCCTAAGTGGGAAGGGTATGCCCAGACGTGGGTCCCGTGCTCACTACGCCACTGGAGTCAAGCTATCCTGGCTGATGAGGGCTGAAAGCCCGAAACCGGTCCTAGGATGCTTGATTCCAGTCCAGGGAAGACATGGCTTGGCAGTTCGGTCTGGACTGTTCCCATGAGGCAGAGGGTCAAGACTGATTTGCATATGGCTATGTCTGAACTGAACTGGGGTGGCGTGGTGAAGCAAAATAACGATGGATTAAACCCAGATCTGTGACTGGGGGTGAATGTTTGCCAATGTGCAACATTCCGTCCATCATCTTGTGTGTTTTGCATTTCGCCCTAAGTGGGAAGGGTATGCCCAGACGTGGGTCCCGTGCTCACTACGCCACTGGAGTCAAGCTATCCTGGCTGATGAGGGCTGAAAGCCCGAAACCGGTCCTAGGATGCTTGATTCCAGTCCAGGGAAGACATGGCTTGGCAGTTCGGTCTGGACTGTTCCCATGAGGCAGAGGGTCAAGACTGATTTGCATATGGCTATGTCTGAACTGGGGTGGCGTGGTGAAGCAAAATAACGATGGATTAAACCCAGATCTGTGACTGGGGGTGAATGTTTGCCAATGTGCAACATTCCGTCCATCATCTTGTGTGTTTTGCATTTCGCCCTAAGTGGGAAGGGTATGCCCAGACGTGGGTCCCGTGCTCACTACGCCACTGGAGTCAAGCTATCCTGGCTGATGAGGGCTGAAAGCCCGAAACCGGTCCTAGGATGCTTGATTCCAGTCCAGGGAAGACATGGCTTGGCAGTTCGGTCTGGACTGTTCCCATGAGGCACAGGGTCAAGACTGATTTGCATATGGCTATGTCTGAACTGGGGTGGCGTGGTGAAGCAAAATAACGATGGAGTAAACGCAGATCTGTGACTGGGGGTGAATGTTTGCCAATGTGCAACATTCCGTCCATCATCTTGTGTGTTTTGCATTTCACCCTAAGTGGGAAGGGTATGCCCAGACGTGGGTCCCGTGCTCACTACGCCACTGGAGTCAAGCTATCCTGGCTGATGAGGGCTGAAAGCCCGAAACCGGTCCTAGGATGCTTGATTCCAGTCCAGGGAAGACATGGCTTGGCAGTTCGGTCTGGACTGTTCCCATGAGGCACAGGGTCAAGACTGATTTGCATATGGCTATGTCTGAACTGGGGTGGCGTGGTGAAGCAAAATAACGATGGATTAAACCCAGATCTGTGACTGGGGGTGAATGTTTGCCAATGTGCAACATTCCGTCCATCATCTTGTGTGTTTTGCATTTCGCCCTAAGTGGGAAGGGTATGCCCAGACGTGGGTCCCGTGCTCACTACGCCACTGGAGTCAAGCTATCCTGGCTGATGAGGGCTGAAAGCCCGAAACCGGTCCTAGGATGCTTGATTCCAGTCCAGGGAAGACATGGCTTGGCAGTTCGGTCTGGACTGTTCCCATGAGGCACAGGGTCAAGACTGATTTGCATATGGCTATGTCTGAACTGGGGTGGCGTGGTGAAGCAAAATAACGATGGATTAAACCCAGATCTGTGACTGGGGGTGAATGTTTGCCAATGTGCAACATCCCGTCCATCATCTTGTGTGTTTTGCAATACTGAATCCCATCCCAGGTTGTCACTAATGTACCTCTTTCCAGTTTAAAAGGCTTGTAATGGGCGACCTGGCTGAGTTATAAAATTTCCTCTAGGACCTTTATTTCCTACAAGGTGTACAATAACTTGTTAAGGAGTACTTAGCTCAGGAAGGAATTGTCAATACTGAGTCCCATCCTAGGTTGTCACTCAATATTTAAAATCAGCTGGTGTCACTCAATTTCCATTTCATCCTCCCCCAATGGATTCCTGTGTGGAGATCTCTATAGTAAAATATACGAAGCGCTATTTTATTAAGCCTTTAATCTGTCAGCTGAAAATATTTAAACGATGTTGTATTACTTCACTTACCACATTAACTTAGTTGAAAAGACACATTTGTGTCTGGTATTTGTTTAGGACTTTCTGGGCGGTAAGGCTTTTCCTTTGTTTCTGTGTTTTTTTGTTTCCTTAGTTATATGATTATTGGTCCCTAGTAATCCAGTCGAATACAGCAAGTAAAGAGATAAGTATTGGAAGTAGTACCTTAACCGTTATTTAAAACATTCATATCATTTTATCATAATCTGGCATATCTCCTTTACATTAACCAACTGGGTGGCTACCTCTCACGGTTTACACCATGTCCTAGAGCTGACATTAGATTAATGTGACAACTTAGGCCCTTATTACGATGTCGGGCTGACGCAACGTTGCGGGAAAGGAACCGCCCAAGCATGGGTCGGCGGTTCCTCAATGCCAACTAAGATGCAACTGTACTTTGGGCCCTATTATGATGTCGGGCAGTGTTTTCTCCGCCCGACATCGTCTCGGTCATGGGACCGACCGACACCTGCTTGGCGGTCCCGACTGACTAATTAGCATTCCTATACTTTACATTGGGAACATGTATTTTGGCTGGGTGCCTGTCACGGGGTGCAGGGATCAACTCGGCCTCCAACCGGAGGCCGTGAACCAAGGGGGCCCTGCTGGGGGCTCCAAAGTCGAGTTCCCACAGCCTTTCTGTGTCAGAAAGGCCGGCACGGAAAAGCTGACAAAACCTGACATCGTAATCCCAGGGGCGGAAAGAGCCGCCCTTGGGATTACTGGCCGCATTCCAACTGGAGGACAGGCGGAAGCCAGTCGTAATGACCATTCAGATTCCTTTCCGACCGCCTCCATCGTAATGAGGTGGTTGGAAAGGAATCCGACCAGCATATTACGATGCGGTAGGAAAGGCTCCAACCGGCGGTTGGAGCCGTTTCCGATCGCATTGTAATCAGGCCCACAGTGCGGTCGTAAACCTCCATTTTTCAATGGGAGCTTGTGTGGTGGGCTGAAAACTGGAAGTTTGTAAACATCCCTGCAGGGATAGGGCAGTATGCTGAGGGCCAGGGGGAAAGGGGGCTCTACTAGGCGCCCCCAATGTCGCGTTCCGACAGCCTTTCCAGGTCAGAAAGGCCAACATGGAATGGGTGTCAGAAACTGACATCATAATCCCAGCGGCAGAAACGCCATCCTTAAGGGACTATGCTGCCTTTACGAATGACCGATGGGCTCCTTGAGCCCATCGGAACTGCATATGTTTCCACCACAGGTTTAAACTCCGACTGCCATATTAGGATTAAACCTAGCATGTCAGGAGGAAGTCGGAGGCTTTCCGTCCTACATCGTAATAGGGCCCTCAGTGTTGTGTTTAATTGCTTGAAGTTACATTGCATTGTTTGCACTTTTGAAATGATATCAATGATACTGAGTGCTATTCGAGCCTTGAGATTGCTGATAGCACTAGGGGCATTTAGCAGATAGGCTACACAAAAGGGAGCTTCTTTTTATTGCAGCATGCAATTAAACTCTAACCAGAACTGGTAGTCAGTATTAGTAAAGCTCCTACTCCATGCATAAAGATTAAGGGGCCGATTACGATGGCGGTCGGAAAAGCATACCGACCGCCATGGTAGCGGCAAAAAACCGCCCGCATGGCCAACGGGAAAAACGCCGGATACATTATGATGAACCGGCAGAATAATCCGTCCGCGGCGGCGGGAGTCAACGAAAAACCGCCCGCACTCGCCGGACCAGCTGAAAATCCGACCGCAACGGCCGGATACTCAGCGGAAAAGCCAAGAACCGCCGCCATGCACACGGAGTAATTGCCCGTGACATTATGACATCCCCGTTACCACCATGGTACCTACCTATGAATCCGACCATCTTGTGCGCGAACAGTGATGAACCCGATAGGCGGCGGAAGGGCTGCAGCATAGCCACCGCTGCCGAGGAACCGCTGCGGAGGATCCACAAAAAAAATGGCGGACGTAGAAAAAAACAGGAAAAAAATACAAACAATGCACACAGTGAAGTAGACCTGTCCCAATACAAACCAAAAGTGCCCAATGACAACAGCCCCAGAAATTTCAAAATAACCAATCACAGGACAACACACACAACACACCTGACAGCAACATACCAGCTTGCCACACCCCCATAGCCGAGCATAAAACCAGCCCCTCCCTGACCACAATCCTTTGCTACACTCCACAACTGAAGGTCCCAACCCCAGAGAACAAAGGAGAGGCAAACCTGCACACATCACCACCACAACACACACACCACCTACACCACCCACAACACCCACAACACCCACACAACTGCACAACAGAACATCTGCACAGCACACACCATGGCACCACACAAAATGCCAAAATTCACTGATTCAGAGCTTGCAGTCATGGTAGATGAGATAATAAGAGTTGAACCACAACTCTATGGCAACATGGTCCAACACACCCCATTAGCCACTAGAACCCAAATGTGGGTGAGGATAGTCAATAAGGTCAATGCAGTAGGGACCACCCCCGCAACAAGCAGGAAATACAGAAGCGGTGGCATGACCTGAAGACCGTGGTGAAGAGGAAGAGGGCCAAGAACCGTCAGCTGGCTGACGGGACTGGTGGAGGCACTCCCATCCCACCCAAACCATACAGTCCGTGGGAGGAGAAGGTCCTTGGAATCCTACATCCAGAGAGTCTTGAAGGAATCCGCGGGGACTGGAAGCTGGTAAGTACAAACCAATGTACATCATCACATTGCCATGTACCGTCTTGCACAACTTCAAACCTACAACCCCTAGGCCAAAGGACATTCGTCTGACCCACAATACCCAAAACAGGTCACACAGATGTAACCACCACTCAACCTGATAAAGCACAAAGCTAAACAAAATCAACTGGGTTGCATGTGTACAGACAAAAAGCACTACAACACACACCAGGCCCCCTCTCCCACCCCTCAGCAGGATGGAGCACCCCACCCAGAAGCATGTGTCAGCCACTGAACGCTCCCCCACCACCTAACAGGTAGGTAGCCATCTTCACAGGGATGGGGAATGTGTATCTGGAGGCAGCACAACAACTCCCAACAGGCCCCCTCTCCCACCCCTCAGCAGGATGGAGCACCCCACCCAGAAGCATGTGTCAGCCATTGAACGCTCCCCCACCACCTAACAGGTAGGTAGCCATCTTCACAGGGATGGGGAATGTGTATCTGGAGGCAGCACAACAACTCCCAACAGGCCCCCTCTCACACCCCTCAGCAGGATGGAGCACCCCACCCAGAAGCATGTGTCAGCCATTGAACGCTCCCCCACCACCTAACAGCTAGGTAGCCATCTTCACAGGGATGGGGAATGTGTATCTGGAGGCAGCACAACAACTCCCAACAGGCCCCCTCTCCCACCCCTCAGCAGGATGGAGCACCCCACCCAGAAGCATGTGTCAGCCATTGAACGCTCCCCCACCACCTAACAGGTAGGTAGCCATCTTCACAGGGATGGGGAATGTGTATCTGGAGGCAGCACAACAACTCCCAACAGGCCCCCTCTCCCACCCCTCAGCAGGATGGAGCACCCCACCCAGAAGCATGTGTCAGCCATTGAACGCTCCCCCACCACCTAACAGGTAGGTAGCCATCTTCACAGGGATGGGGAATGTGTATCTGGAGGCAGCACAACAACTCCCAACAGGCCCCCTCTCCCACCCCTCAGCAGGATGGAGCACCCCACCCAGAAGCATGTGTCAGCCATTGAACGCTCCCCCACCACCTAACAGGTAGGTAGCCATCTTCACAGGGATGGGGAATGTGTATCTGGAGGCAGCACAACAACTCCCAACAGGCCCCCTCTCCCACCCCTCAGCAGGATGGAGCACCCCACCCAGAAGCATGTGTCAGCCATTGAACGCTCCCCCACCACCTAACAGGTAGGTAGCCATCTTCACAGGGATGGGGAATGTGTATCTGGAGGCAGCACAACAACTCCCAACAGGCCCCCTCTCCCACCCCTCAGCAGGATGGAGCACCCCACCCAGAAGCATGTGTCAGCCATTGAACGCTCCCCCACCACCTAACAGGTAGGTAGCCATCTTCACAGGGATGGGGAATGTGTATCTGGAGGCAGCACAACATCTCCCAACAGGCCCCCTCTCCCACCCCTCAGCA
Source organism: Calotriton arnoldi (assembly GCA_963921515.1). Lineage (NCBI taxonomy): Eukaryota > Metazoa > Chordata > Amphibia > Caudata > Salamandridae > Calotriton > Calotriton arnoldi. The sequence continues at coordinate 36,542 of CAWUFW010016141.1, forward strand.
GGATGGAGCACCCCACCCAGAAGCATGTGTCAGCCATTGAACGCTCCCCCACCACCTAACAGGTAGGTAGCCATCTTCACAGGGATGGGGAATGTGTATCTGGAGGCAGCACAACAACTCCCAACAGGCCCCCTCTCCCACCCCTCAGCAGGATGGAGCACCCCACCCAGAAGCATGTGTCAGCCATTGAACGCTCCCCCACCACCTAACAGGTAGGTAGCCATCTTCACAGGGATGGGGAATGTGTATCTGGAGGCAGCACAACAACTCCCAACAGGCCCCCTCTCATACCCCTCAGCAGGATGGAGCACCCCACCCAGAAGCATGTGTCTGAAAGTAAAAACCAAAGTGACACTGCACAGGTAATCAGACAGTGCATGCACCCCACCATCACTCAACAAAAGCATTGAGAGACATGACAACACGAGGCTCTACTTCACACAAAAATAGAAAAGAAAAGCACAGCCATTGACAGGATGCAGACAGCTCAGCGTACGTAACTGTGACAGAAACAGAACTGTGACTCTCAACAAATATGTCCAAGCAAACGGGCCTCTGACATGCATCACCCAGACTTCCCTCTGTAGCGTACATGGGTGCTGATCATGAAGGACCATGGGAAAAACAAACTAGCATGGTCTGCTGTATAATGAAATACAAGCACAGGACATGTCAACGGTATGCATGTGATGACAATGGCTAGTCCATGCACACAGGTAATGTCTGCCAGGCAGAGTGATCAGCAAAGATGCTGAACATCAACTTGTAGTCATGCCAGTTGTCAGATGACAACCTCACATTGAAATCACCAATACTAGACGTGTGGCATGGTAACCAATCACAGGTCACACCATTGTGAAATGATGAATGTAACTCCACTTCATGGCATGAGGCACATCACTGTGCAGACATACAATGTGTGAAAAAGGCAACTGTGTGTAGCATAACATGTAAGTAAGAGACATCAAACACAGCAACCCTGAGGTGTGTAAGGCAATTACCATCTACTTCCTGTCCCACAGGTGACCAACAACTGACTGCAGAGGACGACAACCTCAACCAGCACAGCCAGTTACCAGCTCCCGAACATCTCCCCTCGGATGCAGACTCCCTGGATAATGAGGAGGAGGAGGACCAACCCAGACCATCTGGTGTGGCAGGGCGTAATGTGTCCCAGGACCCCACAGCCCCACCACCCTCAGCAACAACATCAACGCAGAGCCCTGCTGCAACGACCTGTGCCACCACCACCTCCACCACCACTACCACTACCACTGCTGCCTGCAACACTCGCCCTGCTCCAGAGGCCAACCAGACCACAACAACTGCGGAGGTACGGGAGAGTAGGCCGGTGCCCACAGGAGGGAGGCAACAGGGCCGTGACAGCAGGCCAGGTGTGAGGACAAGGCTGACCCAAAGGGAACAAGACCCTGGCACTGAATCACTGGCACACATTGACAGAGTTGTGGGGGCCTATGAACACGCCCAGGGACAGTTGAGGCAGGCTCAGCAGGATGCCCGTGAGCAACAACAGATGCTGCGCTCAATTGACAACCGCATGGGCCAACTCGTGGCCTGCATGGGCCAAATCAGGGACCTCCTGGGCCAGCTAGTGGGGGTCCTCAGGGACAGGCATGCGGCACCGCCAACACCTACAGCTCCCTCCGTTGTGCCGCAGGATGACAGACCCCCATCCTCCCCTGCGTTCAGCGAGCATGGAGACTCATCAGACACCACTGGCCATGCACCTGTGTCCCCCTGCCAAAAGAGCAAGGGGCCGCCCGAAAAAATCATTGGGAGCATCCCGTGGCAAAGCACCTGGCAAAAGCCAGTCAAGTAGCCAGCCATGATGGCACCCCTCTTCACCCTGCTGTGTACCCTGCAGACTGTCCCCACCCACAATGCCGTGGGAATGGCAAATGACTGTTGGACTGTGTTACCATACTGATCTTGTGTATACTCTATTGTCTCATCTACCATCACTGACAAATCTGTTATTCACCATTCACAAATCTGTAAATATCCACATCTACATCACATGTATCCACTGTAAATAAACACTAATAACGCACCAATGTAGTTGTCACTGTTCCATGTTCATCACAGTATGTTAACTCACACCCATGATTACAATGTCACAGGAGCAGGGATACTCCGCAGGCAAGTAGAGGCTGAAGGGACCTAGGAAAACACAACAGAACATCAGTTGCTACTCAGGTGGTGGACTAACAACCATCACACAACACAGCACATCAAGGTACGACAATCTGCACATGTCACAAGGAGCAACTGTACCAACATAGACATCAAGTAGCTGTGTCAAAAGATCCCTTACCATACACATTTGCAGCCAGCACTGACTCTGCAACATGCTGTAGTCACAAAGCTCACATACACATATTCACCAAGCACAACATCATCAGACAACAGCCAGTTTTGACATTGCCACTGACCATCAAGTGAAGTAGTTGTTGATGAGCTGCTGACGCTGTCCAACACCTTCCTCCTCTCCACTATCCTCGTCACTTGACATTTGGGTGTTCGCAGGTGGGGGCTGTGGCTGGTCATCATCATCCTGGATTAAGGGGATCCCCTTCCGCACGGGCAGGTTGTGTAGCATGCAGCATGCTACCACTATCTGACACACCTTGACGGGTGAGTACTGGAGAGCCCCTCCGGTCTTGTCGAGGCATCGAAAACACGATTTCAGGAGTCCAAATGTTCGCTCAATGACCCGACGTGTCCTCCCATGGGCATTGTTGTAGCGCACTTCAGCTGGTGTCCTGGGATTGCGAAGTGGACTCAGCAACCAAGGTCCGTTGGGATATGCAGAGTCACCTAAGTGTGAAAGACACATACAGATTGAGTGTCTGACATGTGTCCGAGGACAGCATGGCACACAAACAGCACACGACTCGACCCTTTGTACTCACCCACAATCCATGCCCGCTCCGGCGCCAGATTGGCCATCAGCTGTGGTAAAATGCTGTTGCGCATTATGTGTGAATCGTGGGCTGATCCTGGAAACTTTGCACAAACGTGTGAGATGACCATATCTGCCTGGCACACCACCTGCACATTGATGGAATGATAATGTTTCCTATTTCGGTAAATATGCTCCCGTGCTTGGGGTGGAATCAGGGAAACATGTGTGCCATCTATTGCACCAACTACATTAGGAACGTGTCCAAGTGCATAAAATTCGCCCTTCACATCCGCCAACTCCTGCCGCCTGGGGAAATATATGAATTGGTCCCTGTGTTGCATCATAGCCAACAGGACATCACGTAGCACCATGCTGAATGTTGGTTGGGACATCCCTCCTGCAATGCCCACAGTTTGCTGGAAGGATCCCATAGCCACGAAATGTAGGAATGCCATCACCTTTGCCGTTGCCGTGAGTGCTGTTGGGTATGTCCTGCGTGGAAGCAGGTGTGGCTCCAATATTGCACAAAGTTCCAGGAGGTTTGTCCGATCCAGACGGAATCGCCTGATGATGTCGGTATCCTCCATGTTAGCCAGCAGGGTGAAGGTACGAAACACATTAGGTCGCCTCCTAGGTGAGATGAAAGGGGACACGTCATAGCAACATAAATTAGGATGTGCACAAATTCATAAAGTCCGTCCTGTCACGGCGCTAACATTGACTGTCATCCCTGAAAGCACACAGTGCAATTCAGTGTTGTCCCAACATGAGACAGATTAATTGTACAACTGTCATGGATTTGCACAGTCAGTAGACACAATACGAACACTGTCTATGTGAATGCCAAGAGTCACATATCGAGCTGAGGTGGACTCAGCCTTGGGTGTACATGACACAGGACATGTGTGAAGCAGAGACACTGCTGGCTTCCACGTTGCTGCTGTACCTGCCACACCTCCTTGGCCAATAATTGCAGGGGACACATCAACAACACAATGTGGATAGATCATTGGGATTGTCTTTGTACTCAGTGCCACTTCGAACACACTCAAATTCAATGACATTCACATCCCAAACCCATACATGTGCCAATGTCATCAGTACACAGGCCATATCTGCTGCTGACTTGAATACAAAGTCGGACAGTGACAGATGATGTCACGCCTGTGCAGAGTATGTGTACCACTGTAACAGGCCACCATTACCCCACTGCCCAATACTCTCTACAAGCACACAGATAGCCAATGTGGCACACATTAACAATAGATGAGGGACGTGATCAGCAGGGCCTGTATGCACCCTTAATCTTCCCCCATTTTGGACATTTACATGCAGCATCAAGGAGGGACTGCCCAAGGACACATGTGCACCACAACACATACCATGGTGATACACATCCAGCTGTTTCAAGACACAACAGTGCCACAACACAAACATACAACACTACATGGACAATGCCAAGCCAGTATGCCAACAAGTCTACGCATGAACAGACTGTATGCATTACATATGGACAACTGGCTCAGACACCTGACACCAGTGGATGTAATTTTACACCACATGTCCCAAAGGACATGCATCCTGACGCTCATTCCACACAGGCTGTCAGGCCCAACACAGCATACAATCAATATCCCACATCTAACAAACATGCTGGCTGTGCATGAGTAGTGGGACACTGGTACCTCACATTGACCAAATGTCGTAGTTGGATGAGTGTCACAGGCACAACAATCAAGGTACATCTCACCTGTCTTGGGTGCCCACTCCATCCTGATACACCAGCAGATGTGATCCACCCACACAGTGCTGGAATAGATGGTGAGCAAGGATGGCTAGCACCCCATAGCATGCACATACACCAGTGTTGGTGGCAACACACTGCACACGTGTGCCACTTGTGCTGACCATCCAACATTGCAGACAATTCCCGCAAATCAGTGCACACACATTGCAACATTGCACAGGCAATACTGGACACCCATAGCCTGTGGACAAATGTCGCATACTATATTCCATACAGTTAGCACAATCCACAACCGTGCATGCAGTCCATCTGCCAACGCAACATTCCTGATGTGAACAATGGACATGCACTGGTGGCAGGTGAGTAGCACCGGAACACAGCACAACACTCAAAAACATAGTTTAGCTAAGCACCATTGTTGAAATGTACATGTCACTGATTCACATACAACAGTCCAACCAACATGAGCACAGACCTGACACTACCACATAGGTCCCTGTGGTTACAGGTGGCAGACATGTAGCAAAGACATCTGCTCTGGCCGTCTACCCAAGTGACAAACAATAATAATGCAACGGATGCCAGGTGTGGTGCTGAAGTACTCGTCATCCTTTAGAAGGTCGAGCCCCCCCCCTGTACATGTGGACATACACTGCAGGAGTTGCCAGTGTGTACAAAGACATTACATGCGGCATGTAATTGGTCTTAGCAATAACACAACAGGGTGACATCTGTTTCCAATGATGACAGTCATGCTGAATAAATGAGTTCATCTGGGTTGTCAGTGTAACACATGGGCTCAGGTGTGAGATAGTGGTCAGCATGGGTGGAAGATACGACATTGTGTGTAAATATTGCTCAACATAATGAAGTACAGTGTTCCATTTGGTGTGAGACGTTACACATTGGCTGACATTTGTGACAGGAGACCATATCAATGTCATCCAGTGCCATGTGCCACTGTACGTATCCACTGTGCGTAGTACAGTAATGACCATTGATCCACACACAACAAGAACTGTCCGTAGGTGCCTTAAACGTGCTCCATAAACACAATGACGCACAGAGTGTACGATGTGATGCTGCATATTCCCCATTGCGGACGCACATACTGTCCGTGAATTGGGTGGCGGAGCATGCCAACCACCATTTGAACCTTTGTCGATGCCCACCACTGACGCAAGTGTTTCATGTGCTGCACATGACACATTGGTGTTAGTGATGGCCCTCTACATAGCTGCAGATGGCGTTTGTCATGCTCCACCAGCCACATCCCGGTCACCCATGTCACTCTATGGCAATTAAACAGCGGTAGCGCCGGCCATGACCCCACGGTGTGTCACCGCCATAAACCATGCCCTTGCAGCCAATGGGGACCGCTATCGCGGTGGCATGATGCACATTCAAAAATCGCGGTAGGCGTGCTCCGCCCCCAGCGGATGCAGAGATTGGATGCAATTGTAAGATGCACCACCGCGGTAGCGCCGGCCAGGAACCCGCGGTGTGTCACCGCCATGAACCATGCCCTTGCAGCCAATGGGGACCGCTATCGCGGTGGCATGATGCACATTCAAAGATCACGGTAGGCGTGCTCCGCCCCCAGCGGATGCGGAGATTGGATGCAATTGTAAGATGCACCACCGCGGTAGCTCCGGCCAGGACCCCGCGGTGTGTCACCGCCATGAACCATGCCCTTGCAGCCAATGGGGACCGCTATCGCGGTGGCATGATGCACATTCAAAGATCGCGGTAGGCGTGCTCCGCCCTCAGCGGATGCGGAGATTGGATGCAATTGTAAGATGCACCACCGCGGTAGCGCCGGCCAGGACCCCGCGGTGTGTCACCGCCATGAACCATGCCCTTGCAGCCAATGGGGACCGCTATCGCGGTGGCATGATGCACATTCAAAAATCGCGGTAGGCGTGCTCCGCCCCGCGGAGGCGGTCATTGGATGCTTTTGAAGAAGGCTGACCTGGAACACCAATGGCAGAAGACTATGACCACTGAAACAAGTCCAGGGCCCTATATATGTGTGGAAGGGAGCACCACATTTCCACTGCTCACAGAGCCTCCTGCCTGGGACCCCTCACCTGCTGCTGCCTCCAGGGACTGCTGCCTGAGACCCCTCACCTGCTGCTGCCTCCAGGGACTGCTGCCTGAGACCCCTCACCTGCTGCTGCCTCCAGTGACTGCTGCCTGAGACCCCTCACCTGCTGCTGCCTCCAGGGACTGCTGCCTGGGACCCCTCACCTGCTGCTGCCTCCAGGGACTGCTGCCTGAGACCCCTCACCTGCTGCTGCCTCCAGGGACTGCTGCCTGAGACCCCTCACCTGCTGCTGCCTCCAGAGACTGCTGCCTGAGACCCCTCACCTGCTGCTGCCTCCAGGGACTGCTGCCTGAGACCCCTCACCTGCTGCTGCCTCCAGGGACTGCTGCCTGGGACCCCTCACCGCCCACTGCCGCCGCTGACGTCTCATGTCCACAGTGATGGCTAGGACAGAGAAGATCTGTGCCAGTCCATTTACAAGAGAGGAGCTGGATGTCCTGGTGGACGAGGTGCTGACACAGTACCCACGGCTATATGGTGGCCCAAATGTTGTGGTAAGTCTCCAACAATGGGGGTGTGAGTGCAAGGGGGGCAAACATGTAGTCGATCAGATGGTGTATGTGCCTGAGAGTGTGGGGTTGTGTCATGCACTGGCTGACATGCTGTTTCCTAGTTGTTAAGGGGGTGTATGCAACCCACACATTAAATGCATGGACATGAAGGGTGGATGGACATGTGTTGTGTACACATCCATATGGTGTGGCAGCTATCTGGTGATGCATGTTTCGGGACAGTTATTGTTCATGTGACTGTTTGTGTGGGTCCTCGTTGTCCATCTCTGTGTGATTCTACCTGGCATGGACTGTCCACGCCCAATGTGACAAGGACACATCACTGACTGTACAGAGTGTGATACGTGTGTGGTTGGCAGGAGTGTACATCAATGACCTATGTCTGCCGTGTGGACTGCACATGACTGGCCCTCTGATCAGTCAGTGGTTATGTGAGATCATGTCCCTCAATGCTACAAACATGACACAGTGAGCTATTCACAGAGCAAGGTCGTTTAGGCATGCGCAGTGGTGGACACAGTGACTCTCACCCCATACACATGTTGCAATGTGACATATGTCTTGCTCTACCTGGTAATAGCCAGTAGATGTGGGCACATTACACATGGCTTTCTGTGCTAGCATCCAGCTTGTATGTGAGATGTGCGGATACAGTGTCCCTCCTCAAACATGCATGCATTGACGTGGACTTCACACATGACGATGTACCCTGTGAGATGTTGTAGTGTATCTGCGGGACATATCTGCCGTGTTGGGATGAGTCTGTGTCATGCCACTGTTCAGAGAGAGAGGTTTTACCATGAGAGTGTGTCACTGATGTTTTCCCCCTCTTGTCTCCCACACCTGCAGCTCAAGGTACACCAGCGTAAGGCCGTGTGGAGGTCCATTGCAACCAAGGTGCGGGCTCTGGGAGTGTCAAACCGCCGGCGCACCCACTGCCACAAGAGGTGGGACGACATATCACGACTGGCAAAGAACGTTGCCGAGTTGACACTGGGGATACTCCCTCGCAGTGGCAGGTTGTCACGACGCAGCTTGACACCACTGATGTGCCGCATCTTGGCTGTAACACAGACTGAGCTGCACGCACGTTTGAAGGAGCATCAACAGCAAGCTAGGGGTGAGTATTCTGTGAAGGTTGATTTTGTCTGTGAGTGGCTGCATGTGTACCAAGCCTGTACCTGCGCTGGTGTACGTGATGTGGTTACTGTGATGCAGTGGGTTGTAAGTGGCCCCTGTGCTGGGTGTGGCAGTCACGGATTTTACATACATGCACTTACTGATGTTTTTCCAATCCTGGGAATTTCAATGGCATTGTGGGTGGTGTGCTGCAGGCCTGGTCCATTGGTGTTAGTGTTTGTACGCCCCAACATGCATGATGTTGTGCTGTCTGCCCATCACATGGCTCAGCTATGCCGTGTTTAGATGTTTGTACGCACTGTTTGAGGTAGAGAAGTGTGTCTGCATGGTGAGAATGCACGGGGTGGCCTGCAAAATGTAGACTTTGTCATCCTCAGTGTTGCTTTGCTTGAATATGTTTGTCCTGTTGCTGTCACTTTGCTGACCCTACATGTCTCTCTGTTATGCAGCATCTCCCGTGGGCACGGAGGGACAGGGGACGGACACCAGTGGTGGTGAAACAAGCACAACAGCCGCACAGGATCCCAGTGACACAGATGTGACCAGCGCCTCGGAGGGGGATAGGAGTATGCTGGAGGAATCACAGCCCGAGACGCAAAGTTCAACATCATCTGATGACGGCAGTGGTGCAGACATCTTGGAGGACACAGGGAACGGAGAGTCTGCTACATCTTCCAGCACACAGCGTGCAGTGCCCACCCTCCCAGCCACTTCCTCTGTTGCTGCCCGTGTTCGCACCACAAAGAGGGGAAGGGTGTCCTTCATTCCAGGCACCGCTGCCCCTGCCCCTGTGCCCCCTGCTGCCATCAGTGCAGAGTGTGTGGACCTTTTGCGCCAGCTGTGTGTGGGGCAGACAGGGCTCCTCAATGCATTGTCAGACCACGACCGCAAATTGGCACAGGTGTTAGCTTTCATGGAGGGCATACATTCAGACGTCGGTGGGCTGCACCGCACTGTCCAGACAATGTCCTCCACAGTGGCGGCTGCACTTCAACTGGCTCAATCTCGTAGTCCAATTCCAGTCCCTTTGTCCACCCCCATGCCAGTGGCGACGTCTGACGACGGTGACCACGCTTCACACACCTCAACGTCACGATACTGCACACGTAGCACACAGCAGCAGCAGCCCAAGCGGTCAAGGTCACAGACACCTTCCCCTACGAAGAAAAACAACCCCAGAGCGCAAAGGGAAGAGCCCGTCAGGCGTTGCAAAGGCACATGATTCAAGGAGGACGTACTCAGGGTCACAAGCCTCAGAGCAATCCCCGGCCACAGACTCTGTGGTCCCAAAAACGTCTTGCAAAGGCATGCAGACACTCTCCATGCCCACTGTGAAGGTGGGGCCTGGCAAGGCTACACATAGTAAGGTATCCAAGGCTGTTTCACCAACTACCTCTACTCCCATTCCAAGACCAGTGAACCAGGGACAGGAGGGCACTGTAGGGGGCACACAGGGTAAAGAGGGGATGGAGGGGCAGAGGCAATGCCAGGCTAAGCGTCCTTCTGGATCCAGCACATCCCCAGAGGGAGGTCCAGCGTGTGCACCTGCGGCAGCCTTGGTGATGAGTGTGCCGTTTGTGTCCACACCACTTCCCATTGATACCAAGACAGGCAAGCCATTTAGAATCCCCAAGAAGTGGAAAGGCACCCCTCCACTATCTCCCTCCCACACTGTGTCCCACGTCGGCCTGAGTCCACCTCCACGTGCCACTACCCCACCTGGTCCAAGCAGCCCTCCAGCGTCCAAGGCCACTGATAGCTTTTCCTCAGCTGGGCGTCTCACTCCCCAGTCAAGTGGTCCAACTGTGCCCGACACACAGTCAGCTCCCAGTCAGACTGACAGCCAAGTATGAATGTTGATCAACGTCACAGACCTATCTCTCCCACACCGGTACCTGTGCTGCCCATCGTGACACACCAGACTGTGTTGCTGACCATGGCGGAGTTTGGTGACACACATTCCCTGTGCAGCTTCTCATTGACTCTGTCAGCACCTTGGACTGGCCACTGGCCTTGCAGTTTGCCCCCTGCCTGTGCAGCTTCTCATTGACTCTGTCAGCACCTTGGACTGGCCACTGGCCTTGCAGTTTGCCCCCTGCCTGTGCAGCTTCTCATTGACTCTGTCAGCACCTTGGACTGGCCACTGGCCTTGCAGTTTGCCCCCTGCCTGTGCAGCTTCTCATGTTCAGGCTCTGCATCTTGTGCCTTGGTCTTGTCTAATATTGTTGCCTATCAGTGCTATTTGTGAATAAAAACAGTTGCTCGTGTTGTCAGTTGTGTCATTGTCCTTACTGAATAAGGCTTTTCCTGTATGTCTAACATTTACTGGGCCACATGCTCTGTGTGCCACTTCAACTGTGCCACTGGCTTGTTTAACTTATTATTTTTTAACAGGGGTGACGGGGACTTCAGTTCTTCATGACTCGGATACTTGTGGGGTCAGTGATGTTGTTTTCGGTGACATACCAGACTCATGTTCCTTCCTTGTTGCTGTTGGCTATGTTTTACTGAATCCTGGTATGTGGGCACTGCAAACACATAGAGGGGTCATATACACATGATTGCAGGCAGGCTGACCAGGCTCAACATGTATGTGCGTTCTTGCTTTCATGTATGCCTAGCAGTGTAGATGTGTAGTCATGTTGTGATGGGCAGTCATCCTAGTCACAACGGTTACTTACAAGGTGTGCATTTGGGTGGTCAAGGGTTGTACGGTGTGTAGGTTGTGGCTTTGTCGTGTGTGTTGATGTGTGTGTTAATGGCGTGTGACTCATGGCTGTGTGGGACTGTTGTGTGTTTGTGTGCACACACTGCTTGTTGTGCATTCAGTGCTGTGGGTGTATGTTGCCTTGTGTTGTCCTAGTGTACATCCCCTGATGTACTGCTGTGTTTGCTATGTGCTTTGTGGTGTTGTGCATCTGTTGTGTGTTTGATGTGTCTGTGTTGTTCTGTGATGGTGCACTTCTTGTCTGTGTTGTGGTATGTAGACTATGCATTTTTCCTGACTGATGAGGTGGTGCACTCCTGTTGTGTGTGTGCTCCCATTGCCTTCCCCTAGTTTGGCTGCACAGGTGATGTGTGTTATTTTTGTGGTTCTGTATGTGTTTCTGTTTTGAATTGTGTTTGCCATTTTTGTTTTGGTGCAGACGTTGGTACTGGCATCCCTGTGTGTGTGTGATGTTTGTGGATGCTCCCAGGGGGTTTGATTGTTTGTCTGTCTCTTGACTGGACATTATGTAGGCCCTTCTGTGTGTCTGGCATTGGGGTTGTGTGCTGCAGATATGAGGGGGTATGTTTGGGGACTCCTACTTGTGTTTGACAGTCATTGAGTGTGCCAATGTGCCCTGTGTGTTGTGGTGCTGGCATACTCATGTGTACTTGCTGTTCACTGTTTGACTTGAGGTCCTTCCTTTCATCCCTGTCCCTATACATGGGTTACCTTGCTGTCTCCCTGAGTTGTTGCACTAAGGTGACTGTTGTTTGACTTCACTCACTGTGCCAGCCATGTGCTTGGATGGGGTGCGGATGTTGTTCTAGGTTCCTTGTCCTGCATGTGTCTGTTCACCTGGTTGTTGGTTGTCTCCTTGCCCTCCCATTTGTGTGCACATCATTTTTGCTTTCCTCTATGTTGTGCTCCATTGCTGGTGGCATGTAGTCTGTGTATGTGGCTGCGTGTCGGTGTGGGGTATGTCTGTGTGAGTTGGCAGGGTGTGTGTCCAGTAGTCTGTATGTTCCTTGTGTGTGTGTATGTTAATTTTGTGCTTGTATTCAGCTTTCTTGCCATGTATGTGGTGTTGTGGTGTGTGTGTGTGTTGCCCTGGGCCTGTGCTTCTGTGCTGTGTGTTAATCTACACCCAATGCTGCTGTGTCTGTCTCCCTAGGTGTTAGTTGTGTGCTGCTGGGTGTGGATTTAGCTCGCTTGGTGTTGGACATGGGGGTGCACAGGGGGGGTATTGGCATGTTTCTTGCTGTGTGCGGCGGAGCTGTGGGTGGTGGGTGGTGGTGGTGCCCTGTGGTCTTTCTGGCCTGACCGTTGCTGTACATGCATTGTGCTTTGTGCGATGGATTTCCCGCATACTCACCGCTGCGGTGTCGTCAGCAACACATTACATTATGGTCGCGGTAAATTGGTGGGCTTGATGCAGGGTGTGAATTGGTGCCAGATGAGACATGTGTGGGTACACTGATGGATGTGTTCCTGTCCACACCTGTGTGTCTGGTGTGGCCAGGTGCCCTGTTTCAGCCCGTGGAATTTGTATTCTGTTTTGTGTTGTATTGTGTTTTATTACGTACCTGCGGCGGCGTCCGCGGCGGGCGATGTTTACCTGGTGATGTATCACATACAGCACCGGGAGGACGTGTAGTGCTGGATCCATGGCGTTCGGCTCCGGGTGGAGGGCTCCGGAAGTCTCGTTTCACGCTCCGCTGTCGAGATTCCGCCGTGTCTGGAAGGGCGGTTTCTCCCCTGCGGTTCGACTGGTTGTTTCCGCATCCTAATTTGTTGAGCGGATGGGACGTCATTCCGCACTGCGGTGAGTCTCCATTGGCTACCACCGGCGCGGTGGCGGGCGCAATTTCATGGTGGTCGGCGTTGGTCGGGAGGTTGGGAAATGGGGCATATTTGCCCATCATAATATGGCGGCCGTGAGGACCGCTTCTGGCGGGCGGTAAATGGCATTTTTCCGCACCGCCGGCACCGCGGTACTGACACCGCCCGCCATCGTAATCGACCCCTAACTTAGGTCTTTTCTTGCTATGTGTGAGTTCTACTCAAAATGTTTCAAAGTTTTTGCCAAAGTTGTTTGGAGTGATGATTGCAAGGTGGCTTTTAGAAAAAAAGAGATTAATTGCTGAAGCTCCTGGCTTACACCCCTTCTCTCAGAAAAAACTCTGTCACATAACTGTTGATATCTGTGCCTATGGGTTAGGGGCTGTTATTATGCAAGTTGAAGGACACCATCATTTTACAGTTGGTTTTGCTTCTATAATGCTAATACTTGTAGAACGAAGATATTCTGTTATCGAAAAAGAAATGTTAGCATGTGTGTGGGGTGTGGAAAAGTTTCACCTTTTTGTTTGGTGTCATAAGTTTGAGATTGAATCAGATCATAAACCTCTTACTGATATAATATCTGGTGTAATTTGAACATATTCCTGGAGGACATAATTTCTATACATCCTGGGCCCGATGTACGACCTGTTTTTGCATGCGCAAACTGGTTTGCGACCTGTTTGCGCATGCAAAAACCTACAGGGCCATGTACAAACCCTATTTAGCTAGTCGCAATTATTTGCGACTTGCTAACTAGGATTTGCGACTCGCAATTAGGAAGGGGTGCTCCAAGGGTGTCCCTTCCTAATTGCGACTCGCTACCCTATGTAAGAATGTTTTGCGACCGCAATTGCGGTCACAAAACACTCGCAATTTACCGCCCTCTTCAAGAGGGTGATAATGCATTCGCAAATGGGAAAGGGTCACCAGGGGACCCCTTCCCCCTTGCAAATGCAGGGGAATATATTTTTAAGGGGCAGGCAGTGGTCCCAGGGACCACTACCTTCCCTTAAAAAATGAAATGAAAACGTTTCATTTTTCTTTTTTTAAATGCATCCCGTTTTCCTTTAAGGAAAACGGGCTGCATTTTTTTTTTTTTAAACTGCTTTATTTAAAAGCAGTCCATACCTGGGAGGGCCAGCCATTCTCAATGGGGTCGCAAATTGCGAGTGCCTCATGAATATTGATGAGGCATGCAATTTGCGACCCCATTGAGAATCGCTAACAGTGTCTCTGACACTGTTGTACATATAATTTTGCGAGTCGCAAATTGTGAGTCGCAATTGAGCGCAATTTGCGACTCGCAAAATGACATGGTTGTACATCTGGTCCACATTTACTTATACATCCCTATTGCAGTGCACTACATTTGCCCAGGGCCTGTAAATTAAATGCTACTAGTGGTCCTGCAGCACTGATTGTGCCATCCACGTAAGGAGCCCTTTTAACCATGTCCCAGGCCTGCCACTGCAGAGCCTGTGAGTGCAGTTTAAACTGCCATGTCGACTTGCCAAAATAAACGTTTCACCAGGCTAATACCTTCCTTTTTAATACATATAGGTCACCCCTAGCGTAGGCCCTGGACAGACCATAGTACCTTTAAGTTTTACATGTCCTTGCAGTGACAAACTCTTAAATTAATTTATCATTACTGCAAGGCCTATCTCTCTAATAGGATAACATTGGGATTACCTCATTACATTTTCATAAGTGTAATTTCCAGTTAGAAAGAGATAAGACTCCCAAGCTTGGTTTCCTTGGAATCACAATTCAAAATCATGACTTATCGTGAAGTTGGATTTTAAACTGCAATTTTAAAAATGTCACTTTTAGAAAGTTGGCATTTTTTTACTTTAGTAATTTTGTGCCTGCTGCTTGTCTCTGATCACATGTCTGGGGTGGGTGACAGCTGGGCTTTGTATATTCCCCTTAGACAGCCACACACAATAAAGCCACTCTTTGTGCTCGCTACTGCAGGCCGTTTTGTGGTGGATCTTTTCCGGTGCTCCCCACCGCTGCCTTCTCCTGCTCAGACGTGGCTGGCAGCTGCGGCATCACTGGGGGATTCTGCCGACTCGATCAATGGTGGCTAGAGGCGGAAAGCTGAGAAGAACACGGACCGCAGGGATCTGCAGCGCTGGCGTGGCAACGGTGGTGGCTAGTCAGCCAGCAGAATCCTGTTGAGCAACGGCCGACATGAGACAGCGCAGCGGGCTGGAAAGCTGAAACAAGACATTGCATCAAAGAAAGCGGCAGCCAAAACTACAAGTTAGGTAGAGGATGATTTGGTACAGCCTACTGTTGCCTTTATGTTTTCACATTTGACAGCTGGCACACAGAAAGACATTGTGTCACCGGAGGTGCGGGGAGCTGGAAATGCAGAGGAGGAGAAAAGCGGCAGGAATGAGAGAGGTGTAGAAGACGGGTATCCTGTGTGCTGCTGCATCATGGGGTAGACAACCTAAAAACCCCAGAGGCCGCTTCTGATACATATTCTAAGACTTTAACAGACAACTTAGGAGAGAGTAATAGAGTAAACCAGGTAGCCACGATGGTGCCTTTGGTACAAACGACCGATGTTGAGATATCTGGGCCGGTGAAAGGAGGTGCTGGGGCTGCACAATGGAACACACCAGCGAATGTAGGAACCTCTAAAGCCTTACGGCTAGCCAGGGGGGAGCTGTCACCCGAATTGCCAGGAGAGAAGTTTTTTTCGTTAACAGAAGTCTCAGACTCTACGGATCAGGGAAACATGCTCTCAAGCAGCGACCCCCTTTTCGGATTCCGGCAGTAATTCATCAGCCGATGAGTTTCTAGTAACACAGAGGAAGAAATCTGCTGGAAAAAAAGAAGAAAAAGGGGAAAGATAGTCAAAGAAAGAGCACTGACAAACAATTAAAATGGGACTTCTCCGATACTCTACTGAGATCTCATGAAGAGGGGGCGGAAGAACAGCAAAAGGAGGGCCCAAAGGAAGATATACAGTCCCAAGAACCTTCACTGACGGCTATCTTTATGTCCATAAAACAAGTTCAAGAAGACACTAGGATTGATGGGCGCAGAGCAAGAGTCGCCACGAAAAAGGTGCAAGCTGGGCTGCGTAAACTAAATAAAACTTGTGGCGAAATCGCGGAACGCTTGACCTCTGTGGAAACACGGACTGAGATTCTAGAGGTAGAGGTCGAATCTCTGAAACAACAAAGTACTGGACAAGGAGCGATTATGTCAGGTGTGATGCTTAAACTGGAGGAGCAAGAAAATCGCCAGCGCAGAAACAACTTGCACTTTTTAGGGATCCCGGAGGGTGTGGAAGGCTCCAATCCCAGAGTCTATATGGTAAATCTCTTGAAAAATGCTTTCCCTGAGCAACTGAACTGGGATTGGGAATCTGAAATCCAGCGAGCTCATTGATTCCCACTAATGATGAAAAAACACCCTCAAAAGAGACCGGGAGCGATGCTGGTATTTTTTGGGAACTTCCTATTGAGACAACTGGTATATGAACAAGCTCGCCTTAGTGCGCCGAAATCCAGCAATGGTGTGTCATTTTTTGTCAAGTCTGATTTTGCCCACGCAACAGTGGAAAGGTGCTGGCGCCTATGACAGCTGTTTCCCCCTTTCAAAAAATGGGAGCGGAGGTGTTACCCCAAAATCCAGCTAGACTAAAAATGAAATATAAAGGATCTATACGCAGCTTTACCTCAGAGATTCAAGTCCAGGAATACCTAGAAGAATTAAAAGGAAATGAGAAAGGGGGTGACCCTTCTATATAAAAAAATGACCGCCAGGCTGATCTCCTCTGGCGCTAAGTATAAACAGTGGGATTAAGCAGTCAGCTCTATTGGACTTATTAACATTGTTTTGAGAGAGATGGTGGG
This sequence comes from Calotriton arnoldi, assembly GCA_963921515.1. Lineage (NCBI taxonomy): Eukaryota > Metazoa > Chordata > Amphibia > Caudata > Salamandridae > Calotriton > Calotriton arnoldi. The sequence goes on from CAWUFW010016141.1 coordinate 53,404, forward strand.
GCAGCATGCCAGATGCACATCGCTCAGGTTATGCATGATTGCCTGTTTTTTGGGGGGGGTGGAGGGTGGGGGTGTGGGGGAGGGTGGCTTACACAAGGGGGGGTGGAGGGATATAGACAGGAAAGGGCCTTAGCAGGGTAGGGATTATTCAGACGCGATTTGGGGTATTTATTTAGGTGGGTTGCCGAAGGTTAAAAGCATAAGAAGGATTAATAGAACTCAATGACAGGTAGACTACGGATAGCAACGATAAATATCTGTGGGTTAAACGATTTTTTTAAAAGGAATATGGTAGCACAAGGGTTACAATTACTGCAGGCAGACATAGTCTGCCTGTAAGAGACTCATTTAAAGGATAAGCAGAAGGCCTTGTTAAAAAACTTGGGCTATAGCAGAGTTTGGGCAACTTCACAAGGGACTTGCACTCAGGGGTTGAAATTTTAACTCGCAACAAAAGGATACAGTTTCCCCGAGTCCGGGGGGATGCAATGGGATGGTGGGTCATCGCTGATTGCAGAGCCCCAGGTTTTCCCAGCTTCACACTATGGGGCATATTAGCAAGGGCTTTATCGCCGCTTTAGCGGCACTTTTTGCCGCCAAAGCGGCGATTTTTGTATCGCCATATCGGCAAGCTGTCGCTAACAGGTGTTAGCGACAGCTTCCAGGCAATAGCGACTGGTTTGGGTGCCGCTTTGCATGTCAGCGATATTTATCACTAATGACATACAAAGGAGGCGTTCCCAACCTAACAGCGACTGAAAGCAGTCGCTAACATACCTATCGCCTATTAGCAATGCCCGCGAAGCGATAAAAAAACGTGCGCTAACCACGATTAGCGCAGGATTTTTACACCTGGTAGAAACCTGACTTACCCATTATAGTCTATGGGAGGTGGATTCTACGGTTAAGTCCCCACCTGCCTATTAGCGAGATTTTCCTTAGTGATGGGAATTTATCGCTGGAATTCTTGACTTATTGCTGGGATTCGCCGCTATCGCTGGATATTTTATCGCATTGGAGATAAACGTTGCTAATAACGTGTTATCTAAGCGATAAAATCCAGCAATAGGCGGCGATAAAAAAAAATGCGCTAAGCGCGGTTTGCGATAATTATCGCAAGTTGTTGCTAATATACCCCTATGTTCCTTATACGGTAGTAACATTGATGACCCTTCCTCACTAGAATGGGTATCTAATGAATTAGCACATTGGCAACTCCCCATTGTATTATGTGGAGACTTTAATATCAATCTTACATGTGACTGGGGGCATGGGCAAACATATATGGGGAGGAAGCCCAAAGTGTTTCAAGCTCTTTGTAACCTTTGTCAAACTCATGGTTTGTGTGATGCATGGGCGGAGAAGAGACCTTTAGAGCACAGGTTTACATATTTCTCTGCTCCTCATCAAAAACATGTTAGATTGGATTATTTCCTGGTGTCATCTTTGCTTAGGCAGAAGAGCACAATCGAATCTTTCCCCAGATTTCTTTCTAATCATAACCCTCTAGTATTAGAGATGAAGGGTGGTGGTCCTAGGGAAAGACCTAGCTCTTGGACCTTTGAGAGGGCACTCCTGTGGGATGAAAATTATATAGGACATGTGAAAGCGTAGATACCAGAATTTTCGCAAACAAATATGGGAACTGCCTCACTGGGTGTAGTCTGGGATACCCTAAAGGCAGGGATTCGGGGAGAGACAATTCAATTTGCGTTCAGGAAGAGAAATAGGGACAGGGTTTATATGCGGTTCCTCCAACAAAACTTAGCCCAGGCAGAAGGCAAATTGATTACTGCCCTGCAACTGAACAGAGGGGTAAGTGAAGCTCAAAAAAAACAGCCCTTGCTAAAGCTGTAATTGGTGAGACATTGATGAAAAAGGTAATAGATAAGACAATGGCAAGGCGAGAGGAAATGTATGAGTGTAGTGAAAGGGGGGGTCATTTGCTTGCAGTGAGAACTAGACAGGAACTTATATATAAAGAATTCAGTTCTGTGAGGGATCCTGCGCTGGGTTTGGTGTTGGAAGATGGGGAGATTCTAAATGCTTTTTATAACTTTTATCAGACTTTATATACGGAAGAGTTGGGAAGTAGATCTGAAGATTTAATATATAGATATTTGGATGTTGATGATGGGGAGACACTATCACAGGAGGAAAGGGATCTTAGATCCCCCATTAAATTGGGATGAGATCCAGTTAGCAATGTCAAAACTACCTAGAGGGAAAGCAGCAGGGCCTGATCTGATACCAATGGAGCTTTACAATCTTTTTCATGAGCAGTTAAAAGAGATTATGACAACCATGTTCGTTTAGATTTCACAAGGAACAGCTCCACCGACTTCCTGGGCCTCTGCCAAGATCGTAATATTCCCGAAGAAAAATAAACCTTTCTATGAGCTGGGGTCCTACCGCCCAATAACCCTCATCAATGGGGATGCTAAAATATATTCAAAAGCTTTGGCCTCTCGCCTGTCACAGGTTATTCATTGGATTGTCTCCATGGGGCAGCATGGTTTCGATCCCGGCAGGGGCACTATAGAGCATATAAGAAAGATCCTTACCCTGTTTAATGCTAGACAAGTGTCAGGAGACCCTATGGCTGCAATTTTCTTAGATGCTAAAAAAGCATTTGATAGGGTCTCCTGGCAATTTCTCTGGATTTCAATGTTTAAGAAAGGAATAGGATCGAAGTTTATCGGGTGATTAAAGCACTATACAGGGAACCTGAGGCCAAAGTTCATATAAATGGTGAAGAGGCAAAAGCTCTGAAAATTTCAAGAGGAACGTGACAAGGGTGTCCCTGTTCACCTCTCTTATTCGCATTGTACATTGACCCATTTCTGAAATATCTGGAAAGGACGGTGGATATTCCCCCTTTAGTTATGTTTGGGCAGGAAAGCAAGGTGTTGGCTTATGACGACGATATAGCTTTGGTTACCTCTCACCCAGACAAGGCTATTAAGGCAATCGAAGAAGCAGCAGAGATACGGAGCACTATCAGGGTATGCCCTGAATAGGATAAGACGCAGATCATAATTAATTTGTTTCTTTTACCGACTACAGAGTAGTTAAAAAAGCGGTTTATCTGGGGGTCATGATAAGCGCTGATCTGGACGAGGTGGTAAAGGAAAATTTGGGCCCATGTGTTGGCAAGACCCAAAAGGCGCTTAAAAGTGTGGATAATTTACATTTAACATTGAATGGGAGGTGCAACTTGATTAAAATGATATATTTTCCCAAAGTACTTTATTTTTTAAGAGCAATTCCCCTGATCTTTTCGAACTATTGGTTGAAGAAGTTTGAGAGTATTTTTTCACAATTTATTTGGGCATATGCAAGACCAATGAGAGCTTTTAAGTTTCTGTCTTTACCCCGGGAATGCGGCAGGCTTGCACTACCCAATCTAAAACTATATTGGTGGGCCTTAATGATGCAATATACAATGCTGCTGGGGGAGACAACAGTGGAGACGGTGTCAGGGAGTCAGCTCCTTTTGAATTACTGATTGGCCCAGAAGCCTGGGGGTGTCTATGGCGACACTTAGAGTGCAGATACTACAAAAGGGTACGTTTTAAGACACTGCTCACGGCATTCAAGGTATGGACCTCCGTACACCGGTTATTAGGGATAGGGAGGTTAAACTTCTATACCCCGCTGGGGCAAAATAAAAATCTGCCGGACATTTTTAATGACTCTTACTTCTATAACTGGTTAAAAGCTGGAATGAATCAACTAGGTTGCTTTTATACATCTTATGGAATTATAACATATGAGGAGCTGAGAGGGAAATATGGCCTCACACATTGAGAGTTTTTTTAAATATCTACAGATTAGAGATTATTTGCAGAGGAAGGGAGGAGGAGCGGAGAGATTTAAGAAAAATTAACTGGTTGACAAATTAATACAGCCTGTCCCAACCCATATCGGGAATTTGTATAAATTGTTGAATGAATAAATGAAGGATGATATAGAAAAGTGCTCGAACAAATGGCAAGTGAGGCTAAATATCACTGATACAGCTTTTCATAATGCTTTCTCCAACACACTTGTGACCCTGATGCCTGCTCATCTCCAAACCCAGTATTACAAAACTTGTTTCGAGCTTTATCATACACCTTATCGAATAGCCAAGTAGGGTGAGGGGAAGGGGGTATATTGTCCACACTGTGCGCTATATAAGGCTGATCTACTTCATATGTTTGTTACCTGCAAAGAGCTTGGATCATTTATTAATGATATTAATGAATTTCTAAAGAGTTGATTGCTTATACAGGTAGAGGTAACTCCCCCGGTAATACTATTGGGCATAACTAATTTAAGAGAACAGGATGGAGGAGCTCTGGTTTGCATAGCAATGGCAGTGTATAGATTATGTATTGCCTCAGCTTGGCTAGACCCTGTTTCACCCGCATTTCAACAGTGGCCAACTCGATTATTAGGGATTTATAACTTAGAGAAAGTGATATATATATGTGAAAGGGACACAGGGCTAAAAAGAAAGGGATAAGAATATAGATATCTTGCCAAGTGGGTTGAACACACGGATATCTAAATCAGTATTCGATCGATGCGGACCTAATTCATGTGGGGGGGAAATAGATTTAGGGTCTGTGAACTTTAGCAATATTTTATCTGATATTTATTCTGCACTAAGCACTTTCTGATCCCGTATGTTAAGAGACCATCTGTGTAACACGAGTGAAATTGTGACATATAATCCGCACTAGTACTTTTTTGGATTTCCTTCACTGCTATATAATCGATATATGAAATTAGGATTAGACCCAGCATCCATTTTCTGTTTGTACTATGTAATTTTTACATATCACATTATTGCACTTTGTATTTGTTCATTAATGAAGTACTGTAAAGATGGTGAGCAACACCCATTATGATTGGTCTTGAAATGTATCAAAATTGTAGGGCAGGGTGAGGGAGGGTACGGGCTTTGGGAAAAAAGAAAATATGGGGGGGAATGGGAAAAGATTGTTTTCCTTTTTCTTACTCAATAAAATAAATTAATTTAAAAAAGGGAGCTTAGGTGTGACTTCATGGGCCATCCTGGCAGGATGGGAGGGAGTAGCTAGACCCACCCTCCTTATACCTGTAAAGGCTGTGTCTGGTCCACACACCAAGGGCTGCATAACCCCCATGTAGTGAGTCTACATTTAGGGCAGGAAGGACAGGTACTCTGTGCACTTCAAAGGCATGTCTTTGAAGTCTCCCCCACTGCTGTGGTGCTGTGCTGCTGTAATGACTGCTACTCTGCTAGACTGCTACTCTGATGGAGCTGCTGCCTTGCTCTGCTGAACTGCTGCATGCTGCTCTCATGCCTGGGGAAGAAGAACTGGTCCTGGAACCCATCTTGATCCCAGGACCCCAGAGGGACTCAGAGGGCTAGTAGGCTGGCCTCCTGATCTAAGCCTCAGGGACATGACTCACAGCTCCTGGACCCATCTGCAATGATCTCCTGACCCCCAAGAAGTGCCTTTCAGGTCCTGGGACCATGGCGTGGCTTTCGAGCCCTTTGTGTCAAGCTTTTGGGCTCTTTGTGACCGCGAACAGACCCGTTTGCATCGGAACTGGACCTCTCACACAAAGAATCAGAATGAGCCGCCACAAGTTCATCTCTTCACACAGCAAGCATCATCTGCCGGCATGAGCCACCACCACAAGGCTCCAGCCAGCCCGTCTGTAACAACTGACCTGCTCTTTGCGCCACACCGACCATCCCCAGTGGCAATCTCCTTGCTTCCAACAAACTTCTTCCCCATGAATAGGACTCTTAGCTCAAAGCTTGAGAAATGCTAGCATGTGTGTGGGGTGTGGAAAAGTTTCACCTTTTTGTTTGGTGTCATAAGTTTGAGATTGAATCAGATCATAAGCCTCTTACTGATATAATATCTGGTGTAATTTGAACATATTATTGGAGGACATCATTTCTATACATCCTGGGCCCAATGTACGACCTGTTTTTGCATGCACAAACGGGTTTGCGACCCGTTTGCACATGCAAAAACCTACAGGGCCATGTACAAACCCTATTTAGCGAGTCGCCATTTATTTGCGACTTGCTAACTAGGATTTGTGACTCGCAATTAGGAAGGGGTGTTCCAAGGGCGTCCCTTCCTAATTGCGATTCGCTACCCTATGTAAGAATGTTTTGCAAACGCAATTGCGGTCACAAAACACTCGCAATTTACCGCCCTCTTCAAGAGGGTGATAATGCATTCGCAAATGGGAAAGGGGACCCCTTCCCTTTTGCAAATGCAGGGGAAAATATTTTTTAGGGGCAGGCAGTGGTCCCAGGGACCACTACCTGCCCTTAAAAAATGAAATGAAAACGTTTCATTTTTCTTTTTTTAAATGCATCCCGTTTTCCTTTAAGGAAAATGGGCTGCATTTAAAAAAAAAAAACTGCTTTATTTAAAAGCAGTCCCAGACATGGAGGTCTGCTGAGCCCAGCAGGCCACCATACCTGGGAGGGCCAGCCATTCTCAGTGGGGTCGCAAATTGCGAGTGCCTCATGAATATTGATGAGGCATGCAATTTGCGACCCCATTGAGAATCGCTAACAGTGTCTCTGACACTGTTGCACATGTCATTTTGCGAGTCGCAAATTGTGAGTCGCAATTGAGCGCAATTTGCGACTCGCAAAATGACATGGTTGTATATCTGGTCCACATTTACTTATACGTCCCTAGTGCAGTGCACTACATTTGCCCAGGGCCTGTAAATGAAATGCTACTAGTGGGCCTGCAGCACTGATTGTGCCATCCACGTAAGTAGCCGTTTTAACCATGTCCCAGGCCTGCCACTGCAGAGCCTGTGAGTGCAGTTTAAACTGCCATGTCGAGTTGCCAAAATAAACGTTTCACCAAGTCAATACCTTCCTTTTTAATACATATAGGTCACCCCTAGGGTAAGCCCTGGACAGACCAAAGTACTTTTAAGATTTACATGTCCTTGTAGTGACAAACTCTTAAATTAATTTATCATTACTGCAAGGCCTATCTCTCCCATAGGATAACATTGGGATTACCTCATTAAATTTTCATAGATGTAATTTCCAATTAGAAAGAGATAAGACTCCCAAGCTTGGTTTCCTTGGAATCACAATTCAAAATCATGACTTATCGTGAAGTTGGATTTCAAACTGCAATTTTGAAAATGTCACTTTCAGAAAGTTGGCATTTTTTTACTTTAGTCATTTTGTGCCTGCTGCTTGCCTCTGATCACATGTCTGGGGTGGGTGACAGCTGGGCTTTGTATATTCCCCTTAGACAGCCACACACAATAAAGCCGCTCTTTGTGCTCGCTACTGCAGGCCGTTTTGTGGTGGAGCTTTTTCGGTTCTCCCCACCGCTGCCTTCTCCTGCTCAGACGTGGCTGGCCGCTGCGGAGTCACTGGGGGATTCTGCAGACTCGATCAATGGTGGCTAGAGGCGGAAAGCTGGGAAGAACACGGACTGCAGGGATCTGCAGCACTGGCATGGCAACGGCGGTGGCTAGTCAGCCAGCAGAATCCCGTGGAGCAACGGCCGATGTGAGACAGCGCAGCGGGCTGGAAAGCCGAAACAAGACATTGTATCAAAGAAAGCGGCAGCCAAAACATCAAGTCAGGTAGAGGATGATTTGGTACAGCCTACTGTTGCCTTTATGTTTTCACGTTTGACAGCTGGCACACAGAAAGACATTGTGTCACCGGAGGTGGGGGGAGCTGGAAATGCAGAGGAGGAGAAAAGCGGCAGGAACGAGAGAGGTATAGAAGACGGGGTATCCTGTGGGCTGCTGCATCATGGGGTAGACAACCTAAAAACCCCAGAGGCCGCTTCTGATACATATTCTAAGACTTTAACAGAGAACATAGGAGAGAGTAATGGAGTAAACCAGGTAGCCACGATGGTGCCTTTGGTACAAACGACCGATGTTGAGATATCTGGGCCGGTGAAAGGAGGTGCTGGGGCTGCACAATGGAACACACCAGCGAATGTAGGATCCTCTAAAGCCTTATGGCTAGCCAGGGGAGAGCTGTCACCCGAATTGCGAGGAGAGAAGTTTTTTTCGCTAACAGAAGACTCAGACTCTACGGATCAGGGAAAAATGCTCTCAAGCAGCGACCCCCCTTTCGGATTCCGGCAGTAATTCATCAGCTGATGAGGTTCTAGTAACACAGAGGAAGAAATCTGCTGGAAAAAAAGAAGAAAAAGGGGAAAGATAGTCAAAGAAAGAGCACTGGCAAACAATTAAAATGGGACTTCTCCGATATTCGACTGAGATCTCATGACAAGGGGGCGGAAGAACAGCAAAATGAGGGCCCAAAGGAAGATATACAGTCCCAAGAACCTTCACTGACGGCTATCTTTATGTCCATAAAACAAGTTCAAGAAGACACTAGGAATGATGGGCGCAGAGCAAGAGTCGCCACGAAAAAGGTACAAGCTGGGCTGCGTAAACTAAATAAAACTTGTGGCGAAATTGCGGAACGCTTGACCTCTGTGGAAACACGGAGTGAGATTCTAGAGGTAGAGTTCGAATCTCTGAAACAACAAAGTACTGGACAAGGAGCGATTATGTCAGATGTGATGCTTAAACTGGAGGAGCAAGAAAATCGCCAGCGCAGAAACAACTTGCGCTTTTTAGGGACCCCAGAGGGTGTGGAAGGCTCCAATCCCAGAGTCTATATGGTAAATCTCTTGAAAAATGCTTTCCATGAGCAACTGAACTAGGATTGGGAATCTGAAATCCAGCGAGCTCATTGATTCCCACTAATGATGAAAAAACACCCTCAAAAGAGACCTAGAGCGATGCTGGTATTTTTCGGGAACTTCCTATTGAGACAACTGGTATATGAACAAGCTCGCCTTAATGCGCCGAAATCCAGGAATGGTGTGTCATTTTTTGTCAAATCTGATTTTGCCCACGCTACAGTGGAAAGGTGCTGGCGCCTACGACAGCTATTTTCCCCCTTTCAAAAAATGGGAGCGGAGGTGTTCCTCCAAAATCCAGCGAGACTAAAAATGAAATATAAAGGATCTTTACGCAGCTTTACCTCAGAGATTCAAGTCCAGGAATACCTGGAAGAATTAAAAGGATAGGAGAAAGGGGGTGACCCTTCTATATAAAAAAATGACCGCCAGGCTGATCTCCTCTGGCGCTAAGTGTAAACAGTGGGATTAAGCAGTCGGCTCTATTGGACTTATTAACATTGTTTTGAGAGAGATGGTGGGGCAGCATGCCAGATGCACATCGCTGAGGCTATGCCTGATTGCCTGTTTTTTGGGGGGTGTGGGGGAGGGTGGCTTACACAAGGGGGGGTGGAGGGATATAGACAGGAAAGGGCCTTAGCAGGGTAGGGATTATTCGGACGCGATTTGGGGTATTTAGGTGGGTTTCCGAAGGTTAAAAGCATTTGAAGGATTAATAGAACTCAATGACAGGTAGACTACGGATAGCAACGATAAATATTTGTGGGTTAAACGATTTTTAAAAAAGGCAGGTGGTAGCACAAGGGTTACAATTACTGCAGGCAGACATAGTCTGCCTGCAAGAGACTCATTTAAAGGATAAGCAGAAGGCCCTGTTAAAAAACTTGGGCTATAGCAGAGTTGGGGCAACTTCACAAGGGACTTGCACTCAGGGGTTGCAATTTTAACTCGCAACAAAAGGATACAGTTTCCCCGAGTCCGGGGGGATGCCTTGGGATGGTGGGTCATCGTTGATTGCAGAGCCCCAGGTTTTCCCAACTTCACACTATGTTCCTTATACGGTAGTAACATTGATGACCCTTCCTCACTAGAATGGGTATCTAATGAATTAGCACATTGGCAACTCCCCATTGTATTATGTGGAGACTTTAATATCAATCTTACATGTGACTGGGGGCATGGGCAAACATATATGGGGAGGAAGCCCAAAGTGTTTCAAGCTCTTTGTAACCTTTGTCAAACTCATGGTTTGTGTTATGCATGGGCGGAGAAGAGACCTTTAGAGCATGGGCTTACATATTTCTCTGCTCCTCAACAAAAACATGTTAGATTGGATTATTTCCTGGTGGCATCTTTGCTTAGGCAGAAGAGCACAATCAAATCTTTCCCCAGATTTCTTTCTGATCATAACCCTCTAGTATTAGAGATGAAGGGTGGTGGTCCTAGGGAAAGACCTAGCTCTTGGACCTTTGAGAGGGCACTCCTGTGGGATGAAAATTATATAGGACATGTGAAAGCGTAGATACCAGAATTTTCGCAAACAAATCTGGGAACTGCCTCACTGGGTATAGTCTGGGATACCCTAAAGGCAGGGATTCGGGGAGAGACAATTAAATTTGCGTCCAGGAAGAGAAATAGGGACAGGGTTTATATGCGGTTCCTCCAACAAAACTTAGCCCAGGCAGAAGGCAAATTGATTACAGCCCTGCAACTGAATAGAGGGGTAAGTGAAGCTAAAAAAGAAGCAGCCCTTGCTAAAGCTGTAAATGGTGAGAAATTGATGAAACAGGTAATAGATAAGACAATGGCAAGGCAAGAGGAAATGTATGAGTGTAGTGAAAGGGGGGTCATTTGCTTGCAGTGAGAACTAGACAGGAACTTATATATAAAGAATTCAGTTCTGTGAGGGATCCTGCGCTGGGTTTGGTGTTGGAAGATGGGGAGATTCTAAATGCTTTTTATAACTTTTATCAGACTTTATATACGGAAGAGTTGGGAAGTAGATCTGAAGATTTAATATATAGATATTTGGATGTTGATGATGGGGAGACACTATCACAGGAGGAAAGGGATCTTAGATCTCCCATTAACTTGGGATGAGATCCAGTTAGCAATGTCAAAACTACCTAGAGGGAAAGCAGCAGTGCCTGATCTGATACCAACGGAGCTTTACAATCTTTTTCATGAGCAGTTAAAAGATATTATGACAACCATGTTTGTTTAGATTTCACAAGGAACAGCTCCACCGACTTCCTGGGCCTCTGCCAAAATCGTAATATTCCCGAAGAAAAATAAACCTTTCTATGAGCTGGGGTCCTACCGCCCAATAACCCTCATCAATAGGTATGCTAAAATATATTCAAAAGCTTTGGCCTCTCGCCTGTCACAGGTTGTTCATCGGATTGTCTCCATGGGGCAGCATGGTTTCAATCCCGGCAGGGGCACTATAGAGCATATAAGAAAGATCCTTACCCTGTTTGATGCTAGACAATTGTCAGGAGACCCTATGGCTGCAATTTTCTTAGATGCTGAAAAAGCATTTGATAGGGTCTCCTGGCAATTTCTCTGGATTTCAATGTTTAAGAAAGGGATAGGATCGAAGTTTATCGGGTGATTAAAGCACAATACAGGGAACCTGAGGCCAAAGTTTATATAAATGGTGAAGAGACAAAAGCTCTGAAAACTTCAAGAGGAACGTGACAAGGGTGTCCCTGTTCACCTCTCTTATTCGCATTGTACATTGACCCATTTCTGAAGTATCTGGAAAGGACGGTGGATATTCCCCCTTTAGTTATGTTTGGGCAGGAAAGCAAGGTGTTGGCTTATGCCGACGATATAGCTTTGGTTGCCTCTCACCCAGACAAGGCTATTAAGGCAATCGAAGAAGCAGCACAGAGATACGGAGCACTATCAGGGTATGCCCTGAATAGGATAAGACGCAGATCATAATTAATTTGTTTCTTTTACCGACTACAGAGTAGTTAAAAAAGCGGTTTATCTGGGGGTCATGATAAGCGCTGATCTGGACGAGGTGGTAAAGGAAAATTTGAGCCCATGTCTTGGCAAGACCCAAAAGGCGCTTAAAAGTGTGGATAATTTACATTTAACATTGAATGGGAGGTGCAACTTGATTAAAATGATATATTTTCCCAAAGTACTTTATTTTTTAAGAGCAATTCCCCTGATCTTTTTGAACTATTGGTTGAAGAAGTTTGAGAGTATTTTTTCACAATTTATTTGGGCATATGCAAGGCCAATGAGAGCTTTTAAGTTTCTGTCTTTACCCAGGGAATGCGGCAGGCTTGCACTACCCAATCTAAAACTGTATTGGTGGGCAGCCTCAATGATGCAATATACAATGCTGCTGGGGGGAGACAAAAGTGGAGACGGTGTCAGGGAGTCATCTCCTTTTGAATTACTGGTTGGCCAATAAACCTGGGGGTGTCTATGGCGACACTTAGAGTGCAGATACTAAAAAAGGGTACATTTTAAGCCACTGCTCATGGCATTCAAGGTATGGACCTCCGTACACCGGTTATTAGGGATAGGGAGGTTAAACTTCTATACCCCGCTGGGGCAAAATAAAAATCTGCCAGACATTTTTAATGACTCTTACTTCTATAACTGTTTAAAAGCTGGAATGAATCAACTAGGTTGCTTTTATACATCTTATGGAATTATAACATATGAGGAGCTGAGAGGGAAATATGGCCTCACACATCGAGAGTTTTTTAAATATCTACAGATTAGAGATTATTTGCAGAGGAAGGGGGGAGGGGCGGAGAGATTTAAGAAAAATGAACTGGTTGACAAATTAATACAGCCTGTCCCACCCTGTATCGGGAATTTGTATAAAATGTTGAATGAATATATGAAGGATGATATAGAAAACTCCTCGAATAAATGGCAAGTGAGGCTAAATATCACTGATACAGCTTTTCATAATGCTTTCTCCAACACACTTGTGACCCTGATGCCTGCTCATCTCCAAACTCAGTATTACTAAACTTGTTTCGAGCTTTATCATACACCTTATCGAATAGCCAAGTGGGGTGAGGGGAAGGGGGTATATTGTCCACGCTGTGCGCTATATAAGGCTGATCTACTCCATATGTTTGTTACCTGCAAAGAGCTTGGATCATTTATTAATGATATTAATGAATTTCTAAAGAGTTGATTGCTTATTCAGGTAGAGGTAACTCCCCCGGTAATACTATTGGGCATAACTAATTTAAGAGAACAGGATGGAGGAGCTCTGGTTTGCATAGCAATGGCAGTGTATAGATTATGTATTGCCTCAGCTTGGCTAGACCCTGTTTCCCCCGGTGGGTGGACAAACAATCGAAAGCACAAATATCGTCGGACACAATATCGTGTCGAAAATATCGAGGACAAGAATATCATGAAGGTCATTGCTTATGGGTAAGTAAAGTTTTACTATATATAACTCCACATATATGTACTTTGACGATATATATATCTTCAAGGTACGTAGATCTGGAGTTAAGAATAGTAAATTTATATCTATCTATTTGCACTTACCTACTCGATATTCTTGTCCTCGATATTTTGGACACGATATTCTGTCCACACGATATTTTTTGTTCGATATTCTGTCAGTGAACCGTTTCCCCCGCATTTCAACAGTGGCTAGCTCGATTATTAGGGGATTTATAACTTAGAGAAAGTTATATATATATGTGAAAGGGACACAGGGCTAAAAAGAAAGGGATAAGAATATAGAGATATCTTGCCAAGTGGGTTGAACACATGGATATCTAAATCAGTATTAGATCGATGCAGACCTAATTCATGTGGGGGGGAAATAGATTTAGGGTCTGTGAACTTTAGCAATATTTTATCTGATATTTATTCTGCACTAAGCACTTTCTGATCCCGTATGTTAAGAGACCATCTGTGTAACACGAATGAAATTGTGACATATAATCTGCACTAGTACTTTTTTAGATCTCCTTCACTGCTATATAATCGATATATGAAATTAGGATTAGACCCAGCATCCATTTTCTGTTTGTACAATGTAATTTTTACATATCACACTATTGCACTTTGTATTTGTTCATTAATGAAGTACTGCAATGATGGTGAGCAACACCCCTTATGATTGGTCTTGTAATGTATCAAAATCGTAGGGCAGGGTGGGGGAGGGTACGGGCTTTGGGTAAAAAGAAAATATGGGGGGGAATGGGAAAAGATTGTTTTCCTTTTTCCTACTCAATAAAAAAAATTAATTAAAAAAAGGGAGCTTAGGTGTGACTTCATGGGCCATCCTGGCAGGATGGGAGGGAGTAGCTAGACCCAGCCTCCTTATACCTGTAAAGGCTGTATCTGATCCACACACCAAGGGCTGCATAACCCCCATGTAGTGAGTCTACATTTAGGGCAGGAAGGACAGGTACTCTGTGCACTTCAAAGGCATGTCTTTGAAGTCTCCTCCACTGTTGTGGTGCTGTGCTGTGCTGCTGAAATGACTGCTACTCTGCTGGACTGCTACTCTGATGGAGCTGCTGCCTTGCTCTGCTGAACTGCTGCATGCTGCTCTCATGCCTGGGGAAGAAGAACTGGTCCTGGAACCCATCTTGATCCTAGGACCCCAGAGGGACTCAGAGGGCTAGTAGGCTGGCCTCCTGATCTAAGCCTCAGGGACATGGCTCCCAGCTCCTGAGCCCATCTGCAATGATCTCCTGACCCCCAAGAAGTGCCTCTCAGGTCCTGGGACCATGGTGTGGCTTTCGAGCCCTTTGAGTCAAGCTTTTGGGCTCTTTGTGACCGCGAACAGGCCCGTTTGCATCTGAACTGCACCTCTTGCACAAAGAATCAGCGTGAGCCACCACAAGTTCATCTCTTCACACAGTAAGCATCATCTGCCGGCATGGGCCACCACCACAAGGCTCCAGCCAGCCCGTCTGCAACACCTGACCTGCTCTTTGCGCCACACCGACCATCCCCAGTGACACTCTCCTTGCTTCCAACAAACTTCTTCCCCATGAACAGGACTCTTAGCTCAAAACTTGAGAAGGTAAACCTTCAGTGGGATTAATCTGAGACTGTATCAGACCCGCGCTCCATCGCAGTTGGCTTGAGCTGTTGGATTTGCCCTGGTCTAGTGCGACCAGTTATCCCCAGTGATATTGAAAAACGATGGTCCCTCAAGGGGAAAGTGTGAGCCTCTACTTCCTCTGATAATATTAGTTTAACCATCAACAGACTGGTTACATTTCAAAACAAGGCCGTTTTATTAAATTTGTCCAACTGAAAAATCATTGAAGTTTCATAATCAAGCCAATTTAAAGATAAAAGGGTGATCCCAAATGGTGCAGGGGTGCAGGGCAAGTGAGATAGGTGAGTGTAAAAGTGCGCTGGTGCTATAGTCTAGGTACATAAATAGTGACTGATTCAGGATGCGCAGGTGGTTGGTACACACTGTGACACAGAGTGAAATTCTCCAGAATTGGATAAAAACAGTACACTATTATTCTGTCAATGTTTCAAGCCTACACAGTCAATTTAAACAGGGTCATTATCAGGACGCAGATTGGGAAGCACTCAATTTGTGAGATCGATGTGGAGAAAGTAAGGCATACTTTTGAAGGATACTGTCACATGGGGAAACTCTGAGGTGGCAGAGAATTAATTCAAATCCATCGTGTGTGGTCTCCAGTCAGAGCATGTATGAAATAACATGGGATTCCAAGCAGGATCCGTTCGGTGCGGAATGGATGGCCCACTAAGAATGGTTCTTAAACAATAACTAATTAAGGGCAACCTTAAATTCGAAGTTGCCTCTAAGCACTGCACTGGGTCAGTCACTGGATAAAGTAACCTCAGGTTATTAAATATGAGACAGTTGAGCATCGGTGCATGGTAGCCCCACGAAGGTATGGATTAAACAAACCCTCAAATGTGCTATGCTCAGGGAATAAAACCTCCGACTAATAAAACGATTGCTTGAATGCAAAGACGATTGGGGTGCACATCAAATCCGGCACACATGTCTGGCTGCTGTATGCACCGTGCTGCACGGTGGCTTTTTTAATTACGTGCAGGTAAAGAACTGTTATCCAGCAAGTATTCTTATGTGCTGATTTTAGAAATGTTCAATTATGCATTCAATGTGCTTGCAAGGTTTATTGGGGATTGAGGGGGAGTGCTTTATTTAAATGTTATTTAAATAAACATGAAAATATTAATAACTACTTCATATTCATAACTTAAAAATAAAATATTGAGGGGCATATTAGCAAGACCCACGTTAAAATTATCGCCGTATTAGCGGCAGGAAACTGCCGCTAAAACGGCGATAATGGACTTGCTAATATGCGTTATAGAATTCCAATAGAAGCCCAGGTTAGATGTGCAGGACATCTAACCTGGGCTTCTATTGGAATTACTAACGCATATTAGCAAGCCCATTATCGCCGTTTTAGCGGCAGTTTCCTGCCGCTAAAACGGCGATAATTTTAACGTGGGTCTTGCTAATATGCCCTTAGTTTTGACAAATAATTATACAGAGCTAATTTTGACACTGGCATTTATTCTTTTTTTAATAATGTATATGTATGTTTCAAAATGAGTTTACAATTGCTTTGGATGATTGGTTAGGTAGTGGTTTATTACTTGGAGGATTAGAGTAAATACATTTTGGGTAAGTGAAGTATTATAAATGTGTGTCTACAAATTATTAAAAAATTTAGGGGCTGATTACGATGCCGTAGGGAACGGCTCCGACCCATGGTCGGAGCCGTTCCTACGGCATCGTAATTACCTGTTTGGATTTATTCCAGACTGACCCATTTTGATGGAGTCGGTCGGAAAGGAATCCAAACAGGATTCCCGAATGCCTTACGATGGGCTTGGAGAGCCTGTCTGCCATTCGGAAAGCCTCCTGTAATCCCAAGTGTGGCTCTTTCCGCCCGAGGGATTACAATGTCGGATTCCGACAGCCTTTCTGTGCTGGCCTTTCCAACACAGAAAGGCTGTGGGAAGTCAACTTTAGGGGGCCCCAGCAGGGCCCCCATGTGTGCAAGGCCTCCAGATTGCGGCCGAGGGGGCACCTGTTGTGCCCCCCTGTTGATCCCTGCACCCAGTGGCAGGCACTTTAAGGTGCCTACCACGGGGTGCAGGGATGAACTGCACCTCAGCTCTTTACAATGAGAGCATGCATTCCGGTCGGAATGCATGCTCTCATTGTAAAGAATAGGAGTGCGACCAAACAGTGTTCGGTCGCATACTACTTGCTGGTTTGGGACCGCCGACAGGAGGTCAGTCGGTCCCAGTTCCAGATCGATGTCAGACGGACTCAGGTCCGTCCGACATTAAAATCGGCCCCTTAGTAAGAAAAAATCCAAAAGTGATGTTCATTTTTTAGGTAAAAACTGAATTGATATATATTACTAAATTAAAAACCATTACCAATATTTTAGGGTACTGATTTTTTTGAATAAACACTTATTTGTATTTTTGTTTTAATTGCAATTTGTTTTCTTTTTTATAATGTGTTTTATGAGCCACATTCCGAAATAAAAATATTAACACTGATTTTTCCATTTAGATAATATAAAAAAATGCACAATAGTTTTATAAATAATTTTGCATATTCACATTGTAGGATGGTGGAGTATTATTTGGTGATGCTGGTTAGACTTCACCATGCAATACTCTCACGATACCCTAAAGATGGTCCTTGTATTCACACTAATAAGACCTTAGCTCAGTCCTGGTAGAGTGGCAAATAGCAGTCAGGCTTTACCAGAGGAACATGTGTTAAGCATTTCAGAGTACCAACATGGGTGATATGTAATTGACACAACTAAAAAGAAATATGACACCAATTTATAATAATAAAACAGATTTTTATATAATTTTAGACAGCAAAACCAAGTAAATCGGATAAGTATAACCGAAGGTATGGATTTTAAAAACAATATTAAATCAGTGCAAAACAGTACTGCAAAACGTTATTATTGCGGTCAATAGGAAAAAGCACTAGTGACAATCAGTCACTTGCAGGTCCTGTTGCGTGGAACCCAAGGAGGGCAAAGGTGATGTGGGTCCCAGGACCAAGCCACCACAGTCAGTTCGATTTTACCTACTCGAGAACCCCGGGTGCAGAGTTGTCTTGGCTGTCCGTGGTGCTGAAGTGGGAGCCGCGGGAGAGGGTGCAAAAAGTAAACAACAAAGCCACTGCTGACATCAGAAGAAGGTTTCATGGAATTCTCTCAAGGTGCAGCATCGAGTAAAGGGGGTGGTTGCTGGATTGGCGACCAACAAGCCATGGCAGTGGTAAGCACAGCAGAAAGTTACTTTGACATCTGGAGGCCGGGGGAACACAGTAGCGACTTGAAACTTCGTGGAGGTCAGGACTATGTTTCTCACAAAGCACTTGACCATCTACTTCTGTACTATTCCTCAGAGGACTCAATGTAAATGTTTAAGGCAACAATAGGACAACACACATTTTACAATATCAATGATAGACTTCAAAACATATGGACTAAAAGAACCAATCAAAGCTATTTATATTATGAAAATACAAAATTCATATTTTATTGATGATCAGAAAAACAGTAAAAAATCACTCAGGCATACTATTCCATTCATATCTACGTCACACACCTCATGCAATTTGAACTCTAATAAAAACAAAAATGTGATTTCAGAATGAATTGTAGTTGTTGGCATCCAATTTTTGTGTTCAATAGAAGAACTGTGTGGCACAATACAAATACAACTGTAAAATTGTAATTGTGCCACACAGTTCTTCTATTGAACACAAAAATGGATGCCAACAACTACAATTCATTCTGTAATCACATTGTTGTTTTTATTAGAGTTCAAATTGCATGAGGTGTATGACTGTAGATATGAATGGAATAGTATGCCTGAGTGATTTTTTACTGTTTTTCTGATCATCAATAAAATATGAATTTTGTATTTTCATAATATAAATAGCTTTGATTGGTTCTTTTAGTCCATATGTTTTGAAGTCTATCATTGATATTGTAAAATGTGTGTTGTCCTATTGTTTCCTTAAACATTTACATTGAGTCATTTGAGCCCTGCCTTAAGGAACATTATCTCATTAGCAGGGGGCCTCTCTCTTTACACTATTCCTCAGAGGGTCCAACAGCCAGCATTTCTTTGATTCCGGGACATTGTTTTTACCTGCGGTTTGCATGGGACTAGTGCCACTAGTCCAGGCGACTATGGTGATGTCTTTGGCTCTCAAAGGGGTCCCTTCTTGGGGTCCGGAGCTTTGGTCCAGGACCAGACACAGTTGTGTAGGTCTAGGCAGGTCGCCACAGGTGCAGAATATCATGCCTTTGGTTTGTGCAGCTCCTGTTGTCGCCGATGTGGGTCTCTTGTGCCCTTTGTTGCAAGTCTGATCAGAACTGAGGTTCTGGTGTCAGAGGTAGCCCTTAAATCCTAGATCTAGAGGGGTTAGGGGTGTGGGTGCAAGTGACCGACATTCTACTAGCCCCAGCAGCTAATCCACTCCTGAGGTGACCACATGCAGGTCACCTTTTCTACCCACAACACTCTGTTCTACCACTTTTAAAAATGACAGAATTCTTCCTTAGCTGTACAGAGCAGGTAGCCCACACTATAGGTGTAGCTAGCCTTTTAGGGGTGTCTCCTGAATACCTAATTTTCCTGCCTGCCTGGATGCACATGTGCCTGTGGGCATGTGGAGGGCTGTTTCCTCCTTTGGGAGGCAGCCTGGTTGCATATCACAGGCGGTGCAGCCTTTGAAGCTCACTGCCTTGATGCGCCACTTCACCAGTAATCCTGTCAGGGAGGGAGGTGGGACCTCCTTCCCATTCAGGCCATTGTTTCTGACTCCTGGGAGAGTTCACATCTCTAGGCAGGGGGTCGGATTCTTGTCTTGGTGGCAGCAGCTGCAGGTGGGCAACTAGGTGGGCAACCTCTATGGTAGCCACCTGGCTGCATGCCACATTGTCTTCAACAGAAGAGTCATGTCAGGGGTGATGATGCACCTTGTTTGATACCAAACACAACATATTTAGGCGGTACCATAATGGAGCTGCCAACCTCAGGTTTGTCCGGGTGCCACCCATGTGATCCTATGGACCGTCTATCATTTATAGTAGCTTTTAATGGTAAAGGCCACTATAGGGACATATAAGGTTGCACTTACGTGTCCACACCTTTGATATAATGCACCCTGCCTCCTGAACTCAGGAGACCTTCCTTTGGGGAGACTGGTATATATTAACAATAGCGCATTGACTTTGTCGCACATGGTGAGGACAAAGTCAAGCAGCTTGCACGCTCCTGCAGTCTGCAACGGCACACTTGCTGTCAGTAGCTTACTTGGGTCCCTCAGGTTGGCACAAACAGTGCTTCAGGCCTGGGTGACCCCTTTAACATCCATGCCCTGGGTACCACTGGTACCATATACTAGAGACTTATAAATGCTTTAAGGTCCTTGCCAATTGGGGTTACCAATTCACACATATCAGTTTTAGGGAAAGAGCACTGGCACTTTTAGAGTCATAACCATAAGCATTGGAGCAAAAAGTCTGGGGGTGATGATAAATAGTTATAATTATTATGTTTTAAAATATTTTGTTGAATTACAGTTAGTTAATTTGATTCCTCCAGTATATGCACTTTTTACAATTATTTTGGAATCTTGTTTAGATTAGTGACTGTAAACCAAACTATTATATGCATGTTCCTAATTTTTGTATGAGTAGAGGTTGAATAGAGTATCAGAACCTCACAATAAATTTGATGTCCCCATTGTCTATAGAATTTCAGTTAGAATAATAAATTTGACTTTCTCTAGTATATGCACTTTTTTCTATATTCATGGGATGGAGTTAGAATATGTCAGAATTCTTTGTCCAAACTTGATGTCAGGGTGATTTGAGTAATATACTGTTAAATATGTTATCACCATAGTTAAAACACTACAAAGTGAGATACAGTGCACTTGCCATTCACCCAATTTTTCATCACACACATTGTCTCTGGAGTTAACAGATCAGAAGCCTGGTGCATGTGGAGAATGCGTTTGTTGCTGCTGGCCTGTCAAAGACTCTGTGGCAGAACTTCCAGTTCAGACGTATGCACTTCCAGAGCATGGTAGAGTCTGCACAAAAAGGGAGTTCGCCCTGTACACTGCTGCTTGGCTATGTTTCATGAGTTGCTCTTACCTTCTGCCCCCCAGTGAGTTCATCACCTGATTCTGTTTTATCGTGCTTTTGTTGTCTTTCTCGACATTTTTTGTTCCTTGCATATAGATTATTGATGTGCTTTTCTGTTTTACCTCTTTTTCAATGTTTCTCCTGCTTCTCTCTTTAATTTCCTTTCTAGTATCTGCAGTTTTAGAGTTTATCATTACACCATACCTTCCCCTGGAGACAGGTGCGTAATCTTGCCATACCAGATAAAAATGAATGTGCACTGCTGTTTTCTCAAATGCTAGAACTTTTGCTTGTGTAAAATTTCTGTTCTATCCATATCCTACCAAGTATTTAACAGATGAGGCAGAGAGCTGTAGGGAACACAGAGACGTGCTCCTTTTTCTCTGTGTATGCCCTTTGCTCTGTATTTCTCATACTTCAGCAACAGAATATTATTACCATCTCACGCCAGATGGGGTTATGGGATTATAAGGACAATCGGAGCATCCTTGCTTTAATTTTGTGAATCTGACAGAATAGTAAATCTGACCTCCCCACAAAACATATACTTTTCAAAATGTTTGCAGAATTTAAGCTATCACAGTAAATATGCACACCACCAATATTTTGTATTGCCCCACTGTTTGTGGGGTTGGAGTTAGATTAGTAATTTGGATCCACCCCGCCCATTATTTGCACTCTCCCTAAAGATTGCTGTTCTGAAGTTACAGTAGTAAATATGACCTCCAAAATATATGAATTTATCCCTCCAATATTTTTGGGTTTGGAATTCCAATTGTAAACCTTTGTCGGATTTGAGTTGAAATAGTAAATCTGAATTCCTCCAATACATGCACCTTCCCCATTGTTAGTGGTATTGGAGTTAGAGTAGTAAATTTAGTCCCACCACTCAGTATTTTCATTTTTCCTAAATGTTATGGCTCTTTCGGGAGGTATGGTTGTACATAAAGCTCCCAAAATATATATGCACTTTTCCCAATGTTTATAGGATTGAAGTTGAAATAGTGCAACTGTCGCCCCTCTTCAAATGCATGCACTTTCCCAACTATTTGTGGGACTGGAGTCAGAATGGCAAATCTGACCCCCTCAAATATGTGCACTACCCCCAGTGTTTTTGGATTTGGAATTAGAACAGTGACTCTGACCTGCCCGTTTCTCCAATATATGCAGTTTCTTTGATGTTTGTTTGGCATTGGAGATAGAATAGGGAATTCAACCTCTTCCCCAACATATGTAGTTTCCCCAGTGCTTGTGCAATTGGAGTTAGAATAGTAATTCTGACCGCACTTCCTACACTTTCATAAATGATTTGAGATTTTAGTTAAAATAGTAACTATGACTCCATCTTATGTATGCACTTTCTACACTGTTTGTGGAATATGAGGTAAAATAGAAACTGACAATATAAACATGCACTTTGCTCAATTTTTGTGGGGACCCTAAATCTAACCCTTCACAGCAGTATGTGTACTTTCCCCAATGGCTTGTTATTCTGAAGTTATAAAAGTAAATATTTTACCACCTATACATGCATTTAAATACTTTCCTTGATATCAGTTAGATAAGGAAATTAGTTGCACAAACATCCTAAATGTTCTACTACATTGGCTGGAAGAACATTAATATATTATAATGTAACAGCTGTTATACTGTAGTTTTTTAAAACAGACAGTTTTGGAAAGCAGCTACATTATTCAGTACATATTTATTAAATTAAACTAGTTAAACAATACTGTATACCTATTAACATTAAAATTTAATATATCAAAAATAATGTGTAGATGTCTTAAATTGATTTGTATTCCCTATAAACCAAAATGTAATCATAATTGTGATATAAAATGAAAGTATATATTTTAGGAATGTTTGATATCATTTTATAGCAATGTACCCATGTTAAATAAAAATATAATTATTGTCCATAAATATCAGCAAATATTAAACACATTTTAATGTAATATAAATATACAAAAAATAAACAGAAATGTTTTTAGTGTCATTCAATAATAATGTTTCTTCACAACATATACAATGTTAGGTATAGAAAATATTAAACCTCCATTCCAAATTTAGAAACATAAGGAACAGGAAGAACAATGTTTAATAGTTTACTAGATAAAAAATTTAAAGAGGAGTTATATTTGGACATCATAACTTTTTCATATGTACACGTTTGAAAATAGTACATTTAGAAATGAAATAATCTTGGTATAAATATTCCAATGAAAGTGTAGTCTATTTATTATTTCTGTTTTGCTGCCAATTTATTTTCACCTACACTATTTTTTCCATGTCACGGCCAGTCGATAACATTTTCCGATAGTTGAAATATTATGTTTCTATTAATAAAGGGTTGGGTGGGTGTTGTTTGATGTATTTTAGCTGTGTTTGGTTGAAAATTGATATATCCGTTCAGTTTGGTTAGCATGTTTGTTTTCTTAGTGTAATCCTAATATTGGGATGTGTATTTAGCATTTAGTTAGTATGTTAGTGTCAATGTGGACATTTTGTAAAGCATAGGGAGTTTATTTGCTATATGGATTGATTCTTAGATTATTTTGGGGTATTGATGAAAACACATTATGTTTTTCTTTGCAGGTCAAATAGAATGTCCTTGAAGAATGATTTCTATCAGTAGTTGGATTCATTTCTTATTTTTAAAAAAAATTAAATTGGGTTATATATTTTGCCTTCCATTTAAAAAAAATGTTTTCTATTTGTTTTTGGTTTTGTGGACGTTTATTTTTAATTCTTATTATTTGGGTTTTAATGGGTTTTTGTATGAACATTCTGTATGGAATATTATTATTTTTCTTACCAATTATATTTTTCAATTTCATTTTGAGAATTTTGGTCTCTGGCAGCTAGTACTTTCAATCTGGTTTAACAGAGTACAGTGAATGAAGCTCAGTTAGTGAGACTCATTCCCAGTAAAAGTCCAAAAAGCAGGCAGTCCGAAAGCAAAACATCCAGTGGGTTAAATGAGACAAATCCCATTTTCTTACACTTGTGGTGTCTCATTTCTTGCCTTACAGATACTCAGCTTCACTGTGACTTTCCAATCACTTCATTACAATGTCATTATTTATGTCATTTCCCTGAAACTAGAAAAATATATTGAAGAATTTGGTAAGTTTACATGCCTCATGCCTACTGTAGTTCAATGGACGACTCTGCTGAACGTTGTTGATGATAATGTTAGATGGTAGTAGCATTGCAGTGAGTAATTTACTGGGAAATGTTACAGTGTTCAGGTTCCTGTCTATAACGTTTAGAAAGTCATTCAGAAGTTTTTCTCCTTTCTTGATTTTCAAATATTTTCTTTTGATCGTGTGAAGTGGCTGTTGCATCTGTACATGCTGCTCTATGAGGTGATTTTTTGTTCATGTCATGTTAAACACATAAAACTAAGATTTTTGTTTTCGAATATATACTAATATAATTTTATCACTGTCTTGGTGAAATCCTGCAAAGTAGTTGTTAAGCGTTACATGCTCACACCAATCAAGGTGGCTGTTAGCAGCATTCAGATTCATGATGATGTCTTTACATTTGTTTGATCCCCTCATGTATTATGTGTGTGTGGTTATTGTTGTTTTGTACTTGTTTGTGTCATACGTCTTTACTATTGTTTCCTTCCTGATCCCATTTTTATGTAAATTCCACGTTTCTGTGCAGTGTTTCCTCTTTCCTAAAACTATGCCTCCAATATGCCTCTTCAGTGGGTTCATTCCTGACCTACTTATACCCATCTTTGCATGATTGGGGTCGCTTCCTTACCCATCTATAAAAAAAAATCTTACTGCTTTGGTTTGGCTTTGGTTGTGCAAATGCCAATAGCTGACCGTTTCACCTCATATCAGACTACCATGTCTAATACAGATTGTTGTTACACCAGCTACATCCCACCAGTTGATCCAAGTCTTTTTTTGATATAATTGTTTTAGGACCTGATTACGGGTGCCCTGGAGGATTATTTAGTATTGATCACATCCAATAAAATCGGACACGCCAGTTTTCAGAATTTTTTGGGTGCAATAAGCAGCTCCTCCGTGTTTTCCTCCAATAATGGTGGATAACCAGGGCTGGACTGGCCGTAGTGGGCACCGGGCATTTCCCCTGTGGGCGGGAGAGGTGGGGGCCGGTTTTGTGCCCCTGGGGGCCAGTCTTGCAGCAGTGCTGCAATACCGACCCCCAGTAACAAAAGCGGGAGGGGTGCTTCTTGCTAGGAACTGCCCCCCCCCCGCTCCCAGGGCTGGTTGCTGTTCCCTGTCCAGCCCTGTGGATAACATGCAAGTTTTGGGTCTTAATACACCACAATTAGCATGACCCAGACCTTTCTCCCTTCATTAAGTTCCAGCAGATTTGACCTGCTGAAATTTACCAGGGGATTTGGACTTTATTGCACCAGGTAACTACTGAGTGCAAAAAACACATACTACACAACTCCCGAGTTTGTGTAGCGGTCACAATTTCTGGTCCAATTGTAATCATGCTCTTAGTATCGGTGCTAATGTCAAAAATGTAAGTCCATCCTTTTCGCCTAATCTTAGACGCACAGGTTTGTGTGATTTTCTTTTTAATTTCGTGCTTAAATCTTCTACCGAATGTGACTTTGTTGACCTTTTTCTATTTATTCCCGGTGGTGCTTTTTGTTTTCAGTTTCACTACTCGAAAGGATGGTTCTTGCTGTAATGCACACCTTATGTGAAGTTCTTCCTGGGCCAGAGAGATAGCTACTTATTGAAATCCCTTTTCCATTCACCTTTTCAAACAGTTCACTTAGGGGCAGATGTATCAAGGATTGCATTTGCGATTCCTTAATAGCGAATTTTAGCGAATTGCTATTAAGGAATCGCAAAATGCTATGTATGTAGGAATCACAATAATAATTGCGATTCCTTAATATTCCTTAATTGCGAATTGCAAATTGCAATTCGCAATTAAGGAATACCTTCCCATTCATTCCTATGGGCGTAGAGGCCCATAGCAATGAATGGGAAGACATTCTCCATTTGCGAATCGCAATTAGAGAATCGCAAATTGAGAATGCTATTTCAAGGGTGCCAGGGTGTCCTCTTGACACCCTGTTGCACCCCTGAAATATGTATGTGCGCCACATGGCACTTTGAAAAATGCTAAAAAGTGCATTTTTCAAAGAAATCGCATATTACCACCAACTTGAAGTTGGTGGTAATTTGCGATTCCTTAAGGCCAAATTGCACTTTTTTGGTGCTTCTTACATTGGATTTAAGGAATCGCAATTTGCGATTCCTTAAATGCAATCGCAAAATAGGGAATCGCAAATTTTGCGATTCCTTATTTTGCGAGGCAGTTTTGCCTTAATACATACCACTAAGCAAAATTGCGTTCGCAAATGCCGAAATTCTGCGAATTTCGGCGTTTGCGAACGCAATTTTGCTTGATACATCTGCCCCTTAGTTTTCTATCGCATTTTGAGAAGTTTGAGCCATGCTGTTTCAGTTTTCTTCGCAGTAACAGCTGTAATTGAAGTATGCTCTATTTCCTGATTTCCATGAATTGCTGTTATCTCTGTGACATGATATTTTACAGATTGAAATCTTTCTCCATGACCTACTTATTTGACAGAAATGGTACATTTTTTAAAAAGTGCTTTCTACTGTTATTTTCCGTTTGGTCTTTCTCTCCTTTTTATGTCAATATCAATGAGAGTTGAGATGCTGTCAGCTGCCCACGGAGAAGGGCAGATTTAGATTGGTTTATTTAGAATTACAAAGAACTCTGAATGCATTCTTTTCCTGGAGCTCACTGCTTACTGGTTGCTGTCGTTTCTTAATCTGCTAAAACACTGCAGGGTATATTCACAAAAATGTCACACAGCGCAGCAAGTCATCTTGCTGCTCTGCATGATAGGGAAAGGGCAGGAATGCGCCATATTTATAAGAATACAGTGCATTCCTGCCCTTCTCCCTGCGCTGGCACCATTTTGGGTGCCTAGCACCAATGCAGGCACCCTTGCACCATGGTGAAAGGATGCCTGCTTTGCAGACAAGATTGTTTTTGTGCAGGAAGGGATATCTTCCTGCAATAAAAGAATCCCAGGAGGCAAATTCCTCTTTCTATCTGTGCTGCAGCATGCAGCCCGCATAGAAAGAGAAAGTAACGAGGAAAAATAAAGATATTTCCCCCGTTACGCCTCCGCTGGGCAGGTGTAAGATTTTGGCGCATTCCCAGGTTTACAAGTTCTCAATACTACCCAGAGCAGAGTAGCGCAACGCAGTGATTTGCGCTGTGTTGCGCTACTCCAAATTTATGACGCCACTCAGAGCCACACAAAGTGGCTTTTTGTGGCTTTTTGTGGCTTCATAAATCTGTTGGAGAGGTTTGCATCATGCATGTACCACGTTGCTTGGTGCAAACATGATGCAAACCTCTCATAAATGTGCCCCTCCATTTCTTAGTTAAATCTGACTCTAACACGGCTGAAACCAATGTACCCACATTGGTAGGGTGCTCTATGACACCTGTCAATCTGTTCCAATATAGAGATCACACCTTTTTCAACCTTATCAAAACTTAGATATATGCAGGGTCACTGGAATTATGCAATTCCGCAGCCACCACTTTTTTTCTTTGCATAATTATGGATTTGCTGCATTAGCTAAATAATCCATAATTAGCTACACACTCTGCAGATTTTATCCCCAACAAATTGTTACTAGCTCAAACGGATCAGAATAGGGTTTCTCCTGCTTTCTATGGGCTAATTTAGTAAAATGCTCTTTCCCATCACTCAGCTGCGGCCACCAAATTCTTCAAGTGTGCAGTGGAACACATCATAATTCTATACACTGTCATAATCTGTATCGGGCTATTCTTTAACTTTGTCTAGGTAATCAACCACCTCTTGGTACCCATCAGGGTACAGGCTTCAGCCATTTAAGGGTTTCTTCTAAAATGTGGAGATTAGGTGATCTAAATGTGTGGTCCAACCTAAATCCATGATAAATGATAATGAGTCCTTAGAGATGATTTATTCCGTAGTGCTAAACTGCTTGACAATCACCAAAGCCGTTACCATGTTTTCCAATGTATAGAACAGTGCATTCTAGCCCAGATTGGGCTTTTTCCCCTTTGTGAATGTGTTACCACCCAAACTTGGGAGTCTGTAACTTTTCAATTGTTTGTTAACAAAATTAGGGTTGCACACCATTGAAATTTGGATACTGGTATTCAGAAGGGTCGTCCACAACACGTTTCTTCCAAATACCAAATCGGTATCCAGTCAAAATCTCATTTTAGGATTCGGTAAAACATTACCGACTCCTAAAATTGTATTTGTACATAGGAAAATCCATTTTTTTGGTCCCAACTCCAATTCAGAGTATTTACAGCTGAAAATTGGATAGTACGCCTAGCCCTTTGCGTGTTAAATATAGATTCTGCATGTCATGCCTCATTAGTGGGTAGAAAAACTGAAAATATGAGATATGTACTGTACCTGGTACCTCATGATGTGAAATCACTATTTGCTAAATGCAGTAAATACCTCAGCCAATTCTGCCACTTTCATTATAATAGCACTTAGCACAGACATGGGTTAATGTTATACTCTGAAGTCAAACTTTTTCTTACCAATTACAGTTGCACAGCTTGTAAAACACAGTGATTTCAATGCACACTATACGATGCATCACTGGCTGGCACAACCTTCTTAGCATGCACTATTTGGCCAAAACCAGAAAGGGCCCGATTATGACTTTTAGCGGTGCAGGGGTGGGTGGCATGCCGCCTCACCCCCGTACCACCAAGAGTTGCTGCCGCCTGGCTGCCAGATTACAACTTAACAGTGGTCTGGCAGGCAGGCGGAGTGGTGGTTCTCGTAGCGGTGCCTCTTTCAAAGGCGGCGGTGCCTTTGAAAAAGGCACCGCATTGGAAAGCTAAACAAGGTTCCTGTACGGCATGGACTGTAACGCCCATGCCGTGCAGGAACTGGTGTGCATGCACAAAGGGGGGCACATTTTGTGCCCCCCCTGTGTGCATCGACATGGCGTGAGGCACCAAGGGGGCCTGTGTGGCCCCATTTTTTCCTCTCCACTACTGCTTCATGGCAGCGGAACCGCCATGAAAACTGTGGTGGAGATGAAACTCATAATATGCTTGGTGGGACCATGGCGGTCCCGCCAAGCATATTGCTGCCTCAGAACTGCTGCACCACTTCCAGGGAACGCGGTTCCCTGGCACCAGCAGCGGTACTATGAAGGTCGGACCACCCAAGTCGTAATGGGGTGGTTGGACCACCGGTGCGGCGGTGGCTGGACCGCCACCACAGAGCCACCATGAGTCGCAGACTCGTAATCAGGCCCAAAGAGCAAAGAGGGGGCGCAGGCCTGGCTTGCCCCCTTGCAGCACCCATGTTCATTTTTTAAAGTAAACAGGTTCACATAACCACAGTCTCAGATGTTGCATGAACAGACATTCTATCTCCTGTAAGCAATTTCCCATAGCATTTTGCCCAAGGAACACAAGCAAAAGTTCAATACAGTAAGGGCTGCTAAAAAAAAGGTGAGTGTTGAGGGAATGCATGACTTGGCCATAATTAGTGGGGCACCGAAGATTCAGGGGAAAATCGTTCAAGATCTTGGGACCAAAAATCAGAAGGCTCTTCTTCTGCTTCTGGAACATTTCAAATGGGAATTCCAGTAGAAGGCTTGAAGCCTTGAATTGGATTCTTTGTTGTACCACCAGCAAGTGAAGGTCACCGCGGGCCTAGGAAACAGGGTCATATTTCCATAAGCACTCATGAGTCTTACAACCACATGTTGAAGTTGCTGTAGCTTAGAAATACTTTGCTGCCAGAGGCCACGGTAAAGAACATTACAGTAATCTACATGGGATAAAGCAGAGTCCCGGCAACGTGTGCATGTTTATTTTAGGAAATGTAAAGGAGGGTCTCCTTTAGCTTTTTCAGTTGGGCAAAATCTGTGGACCAGACCTTCTAGATTTGAGGGAGGCGCAATAGTTCGTTCCCTCAAGGGAAAGATTCTTCACCTTTATACAGGAATCAGGAATACAGGAATACAGGAATCAGCACCAGACCATTGAGCGGAAGGAAAGGTCACCTTAAAATAAGAAATTCTATTTTGTCTTCGTTTATTTTAAAAAATGTGTCAAATATCTAACATACACTTTGCACATGCATATGTATACATACATGCAAACATATGCTTTAGAGAACCACTTAAAGTAAATGCATTCATAAGAAATGGCACTTGAATTTTCTGGTAACATAAAGGTGTACAATCTTTATGATTAATAATGGTTCAGTTTTGAATCAATGCTTATTAGTTCTGTTAGATTGTGGAGTATCTACATCCTTCAAAATGTGGTAAACTGAGACACAACATTGTCTGCATGGGCCTTTAAACTACAGATATTTTAGGGAAAGCCTGGTTCTACCTTATTATATTTCCTAGAACCATCAATTGAACTGCTCGCATAGGACCGAAAAACTCTATTTAAAAAGCGGTATCACTGCTTAGCATGTTCACCTTCTACTGAAATAATGAATCACAAAGGTCTAGGAAACTTTACTACCACATAAACTGAAAAATACACACCAGGGAGCCGCATTATAATTCTTGCATAACAAGCTGACTTAGCAGTGCAATGCCATTTCATCTATGTTTTCCCTGAGCAAAAAGCTTTACTTTGTGCAGTACTGGTGGTATGTAGAACTTCATAAATTCTAGCCCTGTTGTCTTTGAACATACTAAAATAAACCCACAGCATTGATAAAAAAAAATCGCTCAAACTCTGTTCACCATGAATAGAATTTTTTTTTAATGAGCTTTGTTTTGCCAACTACTTTCAGCAGTGGGTATCTCAGAAAGTAACCTTTGGAGAGCATATGTTTTCAGAAATGGTACAATAATTTTAGATTTTTTTGGTGAAAAAAGATACAGGCAGATTCACAAATGTAAGTGAATAAGTCAAATGGGCACACAGCAGGGAAAGATGAGAGTGTGGTATACAATTGAATGTGTATATTGGGAGCCAAACTGTCATGAAATTGGTCTGTAGACATCCTTCTATGAAAAATGTATTGAACACATACTGCTAGATACAATGTATGAGGCAACCATTTATTGAGGACATAAGCTGAACATAGGTATGCAAACATGTAATTATATAAGTTAATTCCACATTCAGATTCACAGAATGTGGATGTGTGGAGGTTTCATACTGAAGGATTTCCACCTTTGTAATTATGATTAGGCACCTGAAATGACTGAATAACCTGTGACTGTTGGTCAAGGCAAGTCAAGAAATGCTTTGTTCAGTTAGTAAAAAACCCACCAACGCGAACAAATTAAAACATACATAATTAAAACATACCAGCGGAATTTTGAAGGCTATTTTTAATACCCCCGCAAATATCGCTAATGAGATGCAGAGTAGGCGTTCCCGTGCCAAAAGTCGAGACAACATCACACCTCAACATTCACAACAACCAGCCACATCGGCGATAAGTACACAAAACCCGCGATAAGCCGCGTTAGCTCCAGGAAATCTACACCTGCCCTGACCTGGTGTAAAGTCAGACCACAGCCTGCAACACAAAAGGGAGCACAGCCCAGAGCCACACATGAAGGACAACAGATGCCCAAGAGCAACTGAACATGCAGCACGGATACCCAAGAGGGCCACAACACCCACCAACACCACACCCAGGCCCGCAACCCGCCCCCCCGGGACCACCCCCAACCCCGGACTAAGAAACTGCACACCAACACCACGAATCCCAAAACAAACATTTTGCCTGATGTCGCACAAACAGGAAAATAAACATACATGCGTGGCCAGAAAAAGGAGAATCAGTCATACAGCAATGCAATCACCAACACAAAACACCATACAAAGAAAAGCAGAAACAACCCTTAGGATGAGTCCTAGCTGCTCCTCACTGGACAATCCATAGCACACAGCCTGAAAGACCAAATCCAAGAGAAGAAGGTGTGCCATGCGCCCAACAAAGGAAAGAGAGGGAGAGAGACGGAGTGAGATAGCACAAGCAGCGCAACGCCGCTCGGGCACCTGGCTCCACATGCCAACATGTGTGTGTGCATCGCCATCCGTACACCATGAGCCCAAGGCCGTGTCCCAATCTCAGCGCCAAAGCCACATCCCATTCCGAAAACGCAAGTAGTAGTCAGACAAACATCAGGGATGAAAGCACCATTGTCCCAATGCAGAAGGCGGGAGGACACCTGCACCTCTGACCTTGGTCCAGAACGTGCCTGGAACAGCCTGATAGAGATGCAATGGCAGATGGGGATGACTCCCACACCACGCATTCTGCAAATGAACCATCTGACTCATCCACAGTCCACACACAGAAGCCCCTGCCTGTGGTACCCCCACATGGGATGCCCTTGACACTCACAGAAACAGCAACCCATTACCCACAACTTTGCACACACATTCGAATCATTGCTCAGAGCTGTGGCATATCCTCCACACAACTGCCGCAGTTCAGAAGAGTGCCTGTTCACGAGACGCACCAACGCAATGGCAGGCCATACCGGGCACATGCACAACCCCCGTCACGTGGAACAGTACAGTGCACGTATGCTGCATTTACTTGGCGCACTGCCACTGGCAGTGCTGCGGATCAGTTACAGGCTCAGCTTCCGCATTGCCCACGTCACCTGCGTCCAGCCCTGGTTCCACTGCCGAACATGCACATTCGAGTGTCCCATGGATGTCTGCCTATCCAACACAACTGTTGATGAATTGGACTATGACTTGTGTCTGCGCCCCCTGTTGGATCACGAACAGGAGTGTAACCGAAACAGCCGTGCATGGGATGCCTTGACATACTGCTTATGAATTGGTAGTTGTGCATGGGAGATTGCACAATTTCTCGTGTGCAGTGACCACATCGAGGCGCTCCCCTATTGGGCTGTGTTGCAGATCGGTGAGACGGCGTGGGCTGAGCACACCTGCCCGGACCACCTAATGGATTGGCTCACCCTGGTGTTCCTTGAACACGACAACAACGTACTATTGGAACACATTGCACATGAAGCTGCATGGGCATTCATGGACGAGTAACTACGTTCCTGCAGCCACATCCGATTGCCACCCACAGCACATGGCCCAACAACTTGTTGCATCATGGGGATTGCTCACATATCCCACCACAACAGAGGACACGTCTGCCTTCGGTCGGGCTCTGGATGCATGTGCATGGAATAACACGTGTGTACACACACCTGTGCAAGGTGACGCAGGTCCATGATCGGAGCAACACAGCGTCGTTTGGCAACGTTGCCAATTTGGACACACTGCTGGGGGAGAGCACGCACATGGCAATGTAGCACGACATGTGAACCTGTCGGACCCTCACACCTGATCACTGTCAGCAGAGCAGACAATCGGCGCACTCCGGTGGCAGAGCACCATGCAGATCCCACGTGCAGTGAGTCGTGCCCCCTCACACGGGGCAATGGTCAGACGCCAAACAACACATGACTCATCCAGCAAGGCAAGGTGGGCTGTGAGCGTTGCCATCCGTGATGAATGTTGTCCATTTCAGCCCCAACATTTTCTGAACCTCGACATGTACCCATGCTGCGTGTAAGTGTCTTAAGCATGTCCCTGCCTGTTGTGGCCGTTGCCTCGTCCGTACTGACACGCACATGCCAATAAAGCCTATTCCACTCCACTGGTGTCTAACTGTGAGGTGTGTTGTTTAGATTGTCCACTCGTGTGCCACAATGAGCATCGTCCCAACACAGGGAGGAACTGACTGACGCATGTGCAATGGGGGTGTGTCCCTTTGGCAAGCTCCACCTCTGTGAGCCAGACATTGTTTTTGGATAGGTGCTGGATGACATGTGCACTTACATGACTTCAGCTATGTGTGTATGGTGTCCAACCTCTGACCATGTGGAGCAATGTCATACATCACGACAGAATGTGTCCACACAGATGTGTGTAAGTAGGTATGAGACGTGAAGTTCTGTTGTCACACGTGGTGAAGGACACCACTCCTGGCCTGCCACCGTTTTGGTCACTCCTACACACAGCCCTATTCAACACATGGACGTGTGCCTACGTTGGGGGGTTGTGAGATTGTTGTTGATGCGCAATGGGGACACAGCTAGTACTCACCTTCACAGTCATCCAATTGGCCATGTGTCTCAGGGATAGACATGCGCATAGATGTCAGTTACCAGGGTGTACCATCATGTGCAATCATTGTCCCTACATCCAGCCATACTTCCATACGTGAGTGAACATAGTGATGACACATCTGTGTGATTTAGAATGTTTTATTCACATTCAGGTGATTGACGGAGCTGGAGCTGTACATGGCCATCCAAGCCCACATCACATGGAAGCCCAGTGGTGGGCCAACCAGAGTCCTTTGGGGATTGCACAGTGATTAGGAAGAGGGAGAGTGCAGTCCGCAGGAGGATTGCTGTGTAATTGGCCAGCGGTGAAGAAATGGCAGTCCGTGTCGGGGTCCGGGTGGATGTCGCAGAGTGTTCAGGAGGTCAGTAGGAGGTATTTCCCAGGGCATGATGCATAGGTCATGACCAGGCAGGGACAGGCCATATGGCGATGATGGATGCTACTGCCTCCTTCCTCACACAGTAGTTCCCATCCCCTTCTCACTCCCCTGATATGGGTTCTGTGTCCGGTGTGTCCGGTGTGTGTGGCGGGGTGATGGCTGCATCGCTGGGTGCCCCTGACACATCAGACTGCGTAGGTGATGGGGCATCATCACAGTGTGGCACGGACACATCAGGGGTCGGTGCTGTGTGTGTCGATGTTCCCGCTGCAGTCATCTGGGAACGGCTCAGTGGCAGCAATGGCAAGATGAAGTACTGCAGGGCATTGCAGTTCCCAGCCACTATTCGCTGGTGTCCAGCCATGGCAGACATACTTCCAGCCTGCATCTGCTCCATGGTCTCCATTGCCCTCCGCATCTGTGCCAACTCTGTGCTGTCATGGCTGGTGCCTGTCTGACAAGACAGTTCTTGGTATTAGATTCATGGCACCAGCGAGGTCAGCCAAGGTCTGTGGCGGAGCATGGTGCGTACAGGGGGTGTCCGATAGGGACTGTACGTGGTCCCTGATGGGACTCAGACACCCACGTATTGCATCGAGTTTGGCTGACACGAGCTCGAAACCCACCCGCAGCTGATGAGCCAACTCCACTTGGCAACCCAACACACGCCGTTGGAATTCCATGTATTGGTCGGGGGGGTCCTGGGAGACAGCCGTGGTGGTGTGTGTTTCCTGCTGTGTGGTCTGTGCAGGTGGTGGGGTCGGATCACTGACAGAATATCGAGGAGGAAAATATCGACCTGCAAAAATATCGAGGTAAAAATATAGAATGCCAAAATATCGAATCCCTATCTACAAACAGGTAAGTACAAAAATATTGATTCCAAAATATCGTTGTAAAAAATATAGTTAGTCAAAATATTGAATTTTTTAAATGTCTTAAAAGTAATCTAAAATTAATGAAATAATATATATAATTAACTAAAACATACTTAAAAATACTTAAATAACTTTAAAATTAATAAATAATTAATGTAAGTAAAAAAAACAACACATTTTTATTTTTTAATACATATATATATTAACGTAATATTTATAAAAAATATTCAATATTTTTAGCGTAGGTTAGCGGGAGGGTAAAATTTACTATTACCACTAAAGTGAGTGCAACAGTAGGGAAAGCGTTGGATAGCGGGAGGGTAAAAATTACTATTCCCACTCCAGAGAGTGCAACAGTAGGGAAAGCGTTGGATAGCGTAGGGGTAAAATTACTATTCCCACTCCAGAGAGTTCAACAGTAGGGAAAGCGTTGAATAGCGTAGGGGTAAAAATTACTATTCCCACTCCAGAGAGTGCAACAGTAGGGAAAGCGTTGGATAGCGGGAGGGTAAAAATTACTATTCCCACTCCAGAGAGTGCAACAGTAGGGAAAGCGTTGGATAGCGTAGGGGTAAAAATTACTATTCCCACTCCAGAGAGTGCAACAGTAGGGAAAGCGTTGGATAGAGTAGGGGTAAAAATTACTATTCCCACTCCAGAGAGTGCAACAGTAGGGAAAGAGCTGGATAGCGTAGGGTTAAAATTACTATTCCCACTCCAGAGAGTGCAACAGTAGGGAAAGTAATGATTTAATATTTTAATAAAAATAAAATAATTATCAATACCAATAAAATATTAATTAAAATTAATTACCAATTACAAAATATTTAATAATTAATTCTAAATATCAACAAATATTATTTATTAAAAATTAATTACCTATTAATGATTAATTAACAAAGAATTAATTTTCAATACCAAAAATTTATAAATAATAAAAAAAATCAAGTAATAATTAATTGACAGTAAATTAATTATCAATACACACAAATATTTTCAATAATTAATTAATTACAATTAAATTACTTCCCACCCTATTCCCCTATAAACCCACAACCCGCTACGAAGAATACATTAATACAATTAACATAATTATCAATTAATAAATTAATAAAAATGTATTACCAATTAATAAAAATTATTTACCAATTAATAATTAATTAACAATAAATTAATTATCAATGCCAATAAAAAAAAAATACTTAATTACAATTAAATTACTTCCCACCCCTTTCCCCTATAAACACACAACCCGCTACAGAACTAAAACGCAAAATTAAATTAAAATAATTAATAATTCCTCAAAATTACTATTTAATTTACTATAATTAAATTACTTCCCACCCTATTCCCCTATAAACCCACAACCCGCTACGGAATTAAATTACGCAAAAATTAAATAACATAAAATTCATTAATTTAAAAAAATTAAACATACATTACAAAGACTAATATACACTTTTAACACATATACTAACATAGAAAACACTTAAAAAATTCGATATTATTAAAAATTCGATATATTTTAATGCCTATATTATGTACTTCGATATTTTGTCAGTCGATATTACTTACCTGCATTTCGATATTATTAACCACTATATTATGTCCATTCGATATTTTGTCCATTCTATATTTTGTACTCAATATTATGTCCATTCTATATATTTTTTTCGATATTGTGTCTAGTTACCGGTGGGGTCACCTCGAGGCAGCTGGCCTGGCCTGCTCCTGGGGGCGGGGTGAAGAGGCTGTCCATTATCCGTTGGAGGGTGTCTTGACATATGTGCAGGTTGTCCTCTTCATCATCAATGATGGGAAGTGTGGTGTGCTCTGCAGGAGGTGTTGTTTGTCCCTCTGCAATGTAAAGGGGAGATGCAGGTTAACAGAGTTTCACATGTATGGTGATGATTTGCAGATGTTTACATTCATACTGCATGCCAATGTACAATGTGACTGTTTTGGGGGAGCTGGCTATTTGATGGCAGTCAGTGTGTTTTTCGACAACATGACCGATGTGTGGTAGTCCCCGTACATTATCATCACACAGTGTCAGGCAATGCCAGATGTGAGTGGACAGTTACTACGCACGAGCGGAACCTGTTGTGAGCTCTGCCCTGTGGTGCTGGTGTTGCACTTTGTACCACATTGCCGTCATTGCTGATGTTCTGTGATTGCTATGTGTGTGTGCTGCATTGTGGGGGAGTTGCCCCTGCAGCTCTGATTTCGTGTAGCCTTCTCCCTTTGAGACGGGGTGCCTTTGAATTGTGTGCTTTTCGGGGCCTGATTTGCTTTTGACTTGGGTCATATGTGCTCTCAGACTGTTTTTGTGGCCTGGTGCATTGTTCGTTTGCTGCGTGTATTGTACGGCATGGGTTGTGGGTGCACGTGGACATGTCGGAGTGTGACCTGCTCCTTTACGGATGTGATCCGCACTGGGCTACCTCCATGTCGATTCGTGGGTCATGTCATTTTTTTGGGCTGCTGCCATGCTATCGGACATGCAGTGTTACTTGCATAGTCAGTGTGGGTCACAGAGCCGCTGCTTTGCTGGATTCAGCACATGTGCACGGGTCGGTTGTCATATTGTTGATGGGGGGGGCCCCTCTGTGCACATTGTGGATGGGGGCCTACTTGGCGTTTCTATGTGTGCTTCAGTGTGCCAAGGCAATCAGGGACATGTTCCACGGTCATTGTGGGTGTGCTGTGTGCTACACGTAATTGTGCATGTGTGCCATTGTGCCCATCTCCCCCCGTCCCCCCATCCCTAGTCGTTACTCACCCTGTTGCTGTTGGGTCAGGTCGTATCGTGCTGTGTCTAGGCCCCCCAATCCTGCCACCATCTCCTCACTGCTGACTGTGGCCACCATTTGCTCCAGCTCATCCAGCTCCTCCTGTGTCTCAGGACACCCACCTCCAGTCGTCGTTGCTGCCTCCCTGTTGGCGGCGAGCTTATGTTTGGTCTGCCTTTTCAGATCATGCCAGCGCCTCTTGACCTCCTCCTGTGACCTCCTCGACACTCTGACTGCATTGATGTTGGTGACGATGGCCTGCCATATTTCGGTTTGGGTTGCCAGTGCCGCAGTGGAGGTGCCGAACAGTTGTTGATGGTGTTCGGTCACCTCCGTGACGATGATCCGGTCTTCCTGCGGACTGTACCCGGTCTTCCTCTTCCTCTTGTCCTTGCCCTTCCCCGAACGCGGGGTTCCTGGCTGGTCCTCCGTAGGGCTTGTGGTGTTTGGCTTGTCCTCTGCACTGGTCCGGGTGCATCCATGTTGCTACGCAGTTTGAATTGTTTTTGGGCTTTTTTTTTCTTTCTTTTATGGTGCTTTTTCCCACCGGACCCGTGGGATTTGCAGGCCTGTGGCTGGTGTTCGCTGATTTCTGTACCGCGATTGGCCTCATCGCATGATTTCTCGCGTTTCGCATTTTTTCGGCGTGGCGTTGATTTTCACGCTGACATTTGATGCGTTATCTGGTGACTATCGCATGGTACCGCCTTGTTGTGAATTCCACGTTGACACGGGGTTATTTTCCCGCGATAGGCTGCGATATTGAAAGTTGTGTTTCGCTACTCTTGCGGTAGTTATCACACGTTCTTGTGAATATACCCCTAAATATTATTTTAAAACGCAGAATTAAAACAATAAGAACATAATACATTTTCAATAAGAGCAGTTCACTGAAAGCAGTTCATAACTCAGTAGATTCCTGGGATTCAATAAAATAACAATGTGTTAAAGATAGCAATCACAAGTACAATATTAGATGGCGCAGGAGTGCTAAAACGCAAATTAGCATCAGGGTTCCAGCTGCCCTCCCAAACAATTCACAGTTATCATAGTATGCAGACTCATCAGTCAGCAGACAGAATAAGTTCACGTTTGCACCATACAGCAATCAGATATTGACTAAAAGCAATCACAACTGGAGTGGAAGTGTCGCTTTTCACAATCCTGTGGGCAATTAAATAGCGATGTATCCCAAGGTTCAAACATACTGGGTGTATTTATTTGCGCTGAGAGAGGGGGTATTCTGTACAGAAAAGCAAAATGTGTTCCTCAGTCTCGGGGGCCATCCTGCAGGTGGAGCACAAGTTAGAGACGGGGTCTTTTTCCACCGGATAGTACGAGATTTTAACGGTAAACAGCCGAGACAGAAGCGCACATATAGGCTCTTTGCAAAAGGCGGGGTAATAACTTCCAGAAATGGTTCAGACAATGGGGTGACCGTAAGTAAAAAAGTAGGGGGCAGATTTACAAGGCCCTTGCGC
Organism: Calotriton arnoldi; assembly: GCA_963921515.1. Lineage (NCBI taxonomy): Eukaryota > Metazoa > Chordata > Amphibia > Caudata > Salamandridae > Calotriton > Calotriton arnoldi. The sequence continues at coordinate 93,024 of CAWUFW010016141.1, forward strand.
CACTTTTGCGTCATTTTTCACATGGGAAAAGTGACGCAATGTGTTCCAATAGGTTGTTTAAGCGCCCATTGGTCTCGCACGCAACACATCATTCATGGACATAGGCCCAGTAGTAGGATTTTAAACCACTTGTTTCTGATCTACGAATTGTGCTAGGATCATCCCAGAGTCTCAAAAGACCAAGCTCTGGAACCAATTAAATACAAATTTGAACCAGGGGACTGGATGCAGCCGCCCTGGGTGCCCAAGCCCCCGCTCGGACCATAGGAGAGACCGTGCGTCATCCGAGGCACGCAGGTCAGCCCGACCTGGTGGCGTACGACCCTGATGCGGTGGGTGCATACGGCACTCGGAAGGATCCTGCTGCAGCCCCGACTGAGGAATCACACTTGAGGCCTGGACTGGGAAGGAGGAGGGCCTGCGCTTGATGACCCTGGGGGCAAAGAGCTTGAGAAGCCGAATTGCATCGGGTGATTCCCTAAGGAGAATAGGTAGCATCTCCAGAAAGGCAGGGGAACTACTATAGCCCCAAATGTAATAAACTGCAGCACACCGACACGACTAAACGGAGCTGGTGGTGTTGAGACACTCCCTGGAGACACCGTGCACTCACTTTACTGTACGGTGCAAGACTGCAGTGGGACGGCGAGGCAGGACACAACCCCCAGATTAGTCGGGCCTTCATAGTGTGGCCTGAGATAGAAGAGAGACACACACAGTGTACCTCGGAGGAACAGGGCCGGAGGATTCGAGTAGCCCACGGTGGGCCTCGCATTCATAATATAGATTAAAAGCAATGCACTGACTAGGGAGGTCTGGAGGCCTCACACTGCCGACAGAACACATTTCGGATTGGCATATATGCTCTTGCGCCTAGCTACCTTTAAAGTGGTGGGCCATATAATCATCGTAAAGGGACCTTAGAGGTGGCACTGGACTATGCAGCACATACCTATGGGGAGTAACACAGAGTGAGTCTGGAACCCTCACTCTGCACTTTTGAGCACTCTGGAATAGTTGTACCGGAAAGCACAGAAAGGAAAAACCACGCTCCCCTGTCACCATAAATAAATATGAACTCCAGCATCATGGTAAAGGGAAATGTAAACCGAGCACCTCAAACCAATAAAATCTCAAATTATGCACACCCTCTCCCATCTGACCATGGAGCGTAGGCAGTGCCCCTAACAGACAACCAGGAAATACACAAACCACAGTAGACTCGACCCTTTCTATAGCAGATATACTGGCGGCTATTCACACCACCCGTGACAAGATGGTTTCACAAAATAGACACAGTCGCAATTGAGGTCAAACTGCTCCGCTGTGACCTTCGCAAAGTCTCAGACAGAGTAACTACTAATAAACAAATGGTACATACCTTACAGAAGGAGGTTCACACTTTGCGGGGCACTGTTATCGATCTCCAAAAAAGGGTGGTCTGTCTGGATGAACGTGCGGAAGACTCAGGTCATGCAGAAATTACTTACGCTTTATAGGATTCCGTGAAAAGCAGAGGGAGCATCTGCCGAACTCTTCTTAGAAGACTGGATCACCTCCACGGTAGCCCCAAAAAAGCTTTCTAAGCTTTTCACTATCGAAAGGGCACACTGGGCGCTTGTATCCCGCCCACACCGGGCTTGCCATTATTGCCAGACTCTTTAACTTCCGGGACTGGGATGCTATTTTGCAGATAACCCGTATTCGCGGCCCGCTGATGTACGAGGGACACCAGATCTCAATCTACCTAGACTATACACAGTGGGTGCAAGATCAAAGGAAATCCTTCTTGGTGGTGAAACTCTGAATATCAAATACAGCCTCCTCTTCCTAGCCAAGTTGAGGGTTGAAAGCAACAAGAAAGCATTGCTCTTCTTCTCGGCGGCGGAGGCCAATGAATGGTTGGACTCCCGGGTACATCCAGAGGGATGTGTGGTTTCTTCGACGGAATCATCCCAGCCTACTGGATTAGGCCATCTGCCATGAAACAGAGGGACACAGAACATGCGGCAGCACAGTGCCAAACTGCGTAGCCCAGGAAGAATCCGGGTGTGCTCTGATGGCACCTTGCAGGCATCGGACACCGTCCCTGACTCAGGGGAGTCCTTCCTAGCACAACTGCTGGTTAATAACCCACACAAAGATAATGACGACTGGGGAGGATGCCCCAGTCGTGAAAAACTGGAGATAGACTCTTGGACTAGATAAGTATAATTCTGTTTGCTGAGGGGAAATGACTGTGACTCTATACTATCACATGCAGGAGGGTAATTTTCAATTTGCATGGAGTTGGGCACCTTTGGACCTAGGATACATTTAGTCGACTGGGAGGCCTACTCCTCCAGAGGTGGGCACCTAGGTGGGGGCTGGAGGCATGTCCTCACACCCCACTGGCAAGTCTACCACTAGCGTAGCAAGAGTCTGTTGAGACAGTTTTCCTTGGTAAACAATAGAAAGTACAGATATTCGGAAATTTAGGATGCAGACTGGAAATTATTGTTGCATTGTTCCAACTTGTTTTATGTTTTGTGGGGAGGTGGGGCAGCAAATGCACATCTTTACCTTGTCTCTTCTTCGACTTGGGGGACAATACTGCCCAAGGGTGGGGGGGGGTGATTATTTCTGTTGGGGTGTGGTTGCAGTTGTTTTTCCCACTTTCCTACCGAGTCACTGAATATGATCTGTTGCCACGGTTTCAATGGCAGCAAGTGAAGTATGGCAATGCATGGTTGCGAAAAGTGGGTGAAAAAGGAACAAATGCGTTATGGCAGCCCCCGTGAAAAAACAGATTTCATGGAATGTTCGTGGTATATCCACCTTTGAAAAGCACAGACAGGTATTCGAATATTTGAAGCGCTATAAAGTTGCCATAGCATGCCTGCAGGAGACACGTCTGGGGGGATTCCCTGCCCTGTTTAAAGAAGCGTTGGAGTGGACAATTGTATGCTACCTCTTATTCTGGGTTTGCCAGAGGGGGGTACTCATTTGGGTAGCTCTTGAGGTTTCTTTTCAACACCTACATCACTCCCTGGACCCAAATGGGAGATATGTTATCCTACATGGAAAGTTGAATGGCAAGGAACTGTGTATTATTAACGTGTATGCCCCCATTGATGATTGTCCATCTTTCTTCCCCACCCTGATGAGGGCGGCAACCCCATACTTAGGGGCATCAATGCTGCTGGCAGGTGAAATTAACTGCGGCCTTGACAGCACTATAGATCGTGAGCCCCAGTGGAATTAAGCCCCGGCTAATGGAGACCCTCAGGGATGTTATTGTTGGCATGCACTTGGTTGATGTATGGCGCCAACGTCACCAAACGACCCAACGGTTTTCCTTTTATTTCCTGCATCTGGAACCTTTAGTCGGTTAGACTACTGGCTTCTCTCAGCTGAACTGGGACCTGAAGTGAGAGGAATAACCTATCTGTCTAGATACCTTTCCGACCACTCCCCCGTCCTGCTAAGCATGAGTGGGGCGAGAGCCCGTTCTGCCATACCCTTTGGGGACTCGCGACTGAAGCCTTATCAGACCCTCCATTCACGGCTGCACTTTTAGAAGCCCTGGAACGATATTTTGAGGAAAACTGGAGATTCGCCTTGAAACTTGCTCTAGAATGGGAAGCCATGAAGGTGGTGATACGAGGGGTATGTATTAAAACATCGTATGGGGTTCGCCAACAGCTGGAAAAAGATATAGCTAAACAGGAGGCAGTACTGGGCTGGCTAGAGAGGGCCCTCCCAGGATCCCCCCTACAAGATGGAGGAGTGGCGCTGGCACAGAAGATGCTATTAGCATATTTGCATAGACTAGAAAAACATGTGCATTCTACACACCGATGAAGATTACACATGGAGGGAGATAGAACCGGTGCTTTGCTGGCTTGTCTAGTTAAACAGGAGTTGTACAGCTTAAAGATATTGAAGGAAACATGGTTTTCTCACAGAATGCAATTGCTACCGTCCTGGCTGACCACCTTGAAAAAGTATATGCACATCGACCCTCTGCGCCACAAGAGAAGATGCAATCCTTTCTGGACTTGTTTGAGCTTTTCCAGTTGGATCCAGAGGCGGAGGAGGCCCTAAATGCCCCGATACATAAAGAGGAAATTCCGATCGCTATCCAGTGCCTTAAAACCATAAGAGCCTCGGGGCTGATGGATTGCCAGTGGAGTTTTATCAGTCGTTCGCCCCCTTGCTGGCTGACCACCTAATGGAGGTCCATAACGAAGCACTCGTGCAGGTCGCACTCCCGCCCTCCATGAGCGAGGCACTGGTGGCCATAATACCAAAACCGGATAGGGACCCCCTGTTAGCCAATTCATATAAGCCAGTTTCCTTCCTAAATATAGATGTAAAAATACTTAGTGGAATCATGGCAGCGTGCCTTCTCCCGATGGTCTCCCACATTGTTCATAGGGATCAGGCAGGATTCATACCTAAGCGCAGCACCACTCATAACCTGCGAAGGCTGGCACATATCTTGCATGCCCTTTCTTAATGAATGATGATTATGCCCTAGCATTGTTAGATATAGAACAGGGCTTTGACTTGGTGAAATGGCCTTATTTGTGGCAGGTCCTCCAAAGGGTTGGGGCTGGCAGGGAGTTCCTTAAATGGACTAGACTACTTTATACAACCCATATGGCAAACATTAGAGTGGGGAATTGGAGTCCAGACCATTTGATCTCTGTAGAGGCACCTGCCATTGGTGCCCATTTTCTCTGCTTCTGTTCGTGTTAGCCATAGAGCCCCTGGCAGCTGCCCTACGGGACAGACTGGGAGACTGGGGAGTCAGGCTGGGAGAGACCAATTATGTGGTCTCTTTATACGCCGATGATACACTAGTCCATCTACGCCAACCAACAAATCCGGTGGCACTTCTACTGGCAGAGCTGCGGATATTTGGAGAGGTATCTGGACTCCGGATCAACCCAGGAAAATCCAAGTTAATCCCCATTTGCAAATTAGCAGGAGTGCCGCAATCTGAGCTTACAAAAGGAGAGGTGCCATGGGTGGGTGAGGGGATGAGATATTTGGGGATACGGCTGACAAACACAGCCTCTGTATACTTCGATCTCAACATTGGCAGAGTGATAGAGGGGATACGCGGCTCCATACCGTTCTGGCGGGACATGCCACTGTCACTTATGGGTCGAATTGCAATAATAAATATGATGTTTTTACCCAGATGTCTATATACATTGCAACACTCGGTTTACATCATCCCACAACACTATTTCTGGACACTAGACCAACTCCTGATAGACCTCTTGTGGGGCAATAAACGTAAGCAGGTACACTTAACAACGTTGCAGAGGACATGGGCTCAGGGGGGACTGGAAGTCGCATGTTTAGAGTTTTATTATATGGCCTCCCAATTACAGCATGCAGTGCATTGTCTAGATACTGAAAACAACTGGGAGATTAGCCTTCTGGTGAGTACATACTACCCAAACTTTTGATGCTTGGAAAGGGTGTTCCTCCCCGGATCCCATACATTGCATGACATGTGGCCATGATTTGGGAAAACGCGGTTCGAAAAGTGGTCCAACATGCTCCATATGCCCCTCAGGGTGATACGCCCTTTCGCCTGTTTCGCGGACTCTATGTCCTTACGATGGTGGAAGGAAGGAGGATGTCAAACACTGGGATGGAAGGTTTATCACACAAGAAGAGGCAATAGCCGCCTTTAATTTGGGAACGGGACAATTCCTACAGTGTGAGAAGATCTCAAGGGTGACCGGGGGTGGCCGGGGTTCCCAGCAGAACCCCCTAGCACTAACAAATTGAAAGTAATGCTATACATGGCGCAGGGTAGACGATTAGTATCCCACCTCTATAGAGCCTTAAGCGATGACTTACCAGGCAGAGTACTGCTGGTAAAGCAGAGATGGGATGCTTTACTTGAGGAGCCGCTATCTGATAAAGACTGGGAAAAAGTTCAGGAAGGGGTTCGCACAGTTAGCTGTAATGCACGATTTAAACTCCTACAAAACAAACCTGGTTCACCAAGTATACCTTACCCAGAGCACACTACATACAATTTAACTTGCCCATAGTGATGAATGCCTGAGATGTAAGTCACAGGCATCAGACTTTCTCCATATGGTTTGGACTTGCCCCACACTATTCTCCTACTGGGATACGGTGATCACACACTTTCAGAGAGCCACGGGATGGGTAATTCCTAAAGAGATCCGACAAGTACTGCTGGGCCTATTACCTAACCCTAAACACAAAAAATTAAGCAGGAGCTTCCTTACATTGGGGTTAGTGTTGGCAAGACGGTTTATTGCTATAACGTGGCTCAGACCTAGGCCACCAGAGATAGGGGAATGGATGAAAAATATATTTGAGTGGGTGACAGCGGAAAGGGAGCAAATGAAGCTTGTTCATAAAGATGAAAAACTGGAGGAGGATCTCGGGCATGGTCCCAAATGCTGATAGAACTTAAAGAGGAGCAAAATCCAGGTACTCAAAAGTCTGTGTGTGTGACAGGTGTCGCATCGATGTTGGGGAGCCCGGGGAGGGTATTGACATGAACTAGTGCTAAGCGCTGGTGAATGGCATACGACAACCATGTACACAGTAATATTGATATCTTGACTCTATGTTTGAAATGGAAGTGGGGAAGGGAAGGGGAGGGGGAATTTGGGAGTTGGGATTGGCAAGATTTATGTAGGCATTATGAAAAGTACATTATATATACGATGTACCACTGATATGGACAAGCGTATGAGAATGCAGACGCTTCCTTGTTTGCTTTCCTTAATTTGTAAGGTGGATTATTATGAATGGCAGAAGACAATATGTTCTCCTTCTTTATTATGAATAGGAGGGAAGGGATATTTCAGTACCTGCCTGTACGTGATGTCTATGTGATTCACAAATGGTGATAAAGTTAAATTTAAAAAAAAACTCTCATTGCACAATTTGTAACAGTCCTTGGTCCAAACACCATGTATTTAGTTTTGATTGCGTTCAACTCCTAACCTCTGGATTTACAGAATCCCAGAAATGTGTTAATTAATAACTGGAATTCCATGGGTGTTTTAGAAATGAGAAGTGAATTGTCAGCAAAATGAAAGATTGGTACCTTTTTGTTATTTAAGACAGGCGAGTCATTCTGGCAGTCTAAGGGTTTCTGCACCACATCATTCATATATAAAGTAAATAGAGTGAGAGCAAGGATGCACCTTTGGCGTACTCCTCACGAAATTGGTATACAATCTGTCAATTCCCCCTTTCTGCCCCAACAAACCTGGGCATAGTTCTCCACATGCAGTTTAGCTATTAGGTTGACCAAAATCCCAGGTTAAAGTTATTGAAGATGCCAGAAGGTAAGTAAAACTTCTTTATTCAGGCTCGTAGATAAACACCTCCAATAGCCAGTCCTGCAGGTCACAGTCTGACAGGACACCAACATTCTAAATTGCCTCTCTCAGAGAATTCCATGGGAGAGGCTAACCAGAGGAAAGGGAGAGGGGTGAAGGGAGGTGGGAGAGACCAAGTAAGCATACAACACATCTCCCTCCCTTAAAGGAGAACAGAGGGAAGGAAGAGGCAGGGAGAGGGAAGAGAAATAGGTGGAGAGAGAGAGAGAGAGAGAGAGAGAGAGAGAGAGAGAGAGAGAGAGAGAGAGAGAGAGAGAGAGAGAAGTCGCAAGGGAGCAGAAAGCATGAAAGAAATATATGCAAAAGCTAGCAATACAGACACAAATGCAGCTAGGTCATTACAAAATCTTTCTGCCATCTGGGAGGACACGCAGTTCTGCAGACCCTTTTCTCAAGAGCTGTTTCCCACTTAGTACCACCCTGTTCCTCCTCCCCCCTAACAGAGGGAATCAGATTTGGGGGGCATTCAGTAATTCTATCCATGCTCCACATTTTACCATTTTCCAGAACCACTACATTGTTTTTGACATGCTTTATCTTCTCTGGTTCATAGAATTTCTCACCTTGGCTGCTTGCCACCTGGGGCTTCCTTATCAGGGCCCACTGCTCTGTTCTCCAGGCCTTGCTTCTGGGGCCCCACTTCCTGTCGTAAGTGTCTTTGTACACCTTTTGTTGTCTCACCACCCTTTCTCCTACTTCCTCGGGGTCAAAGGTAATCATCTTGTTCTTGAACAACCAACTGGGAGAAAGCTTGGATCCCGCCTTCCTACCCCTCAACATTTCAAATGGAGACATTCCAGTTGTGGCATTAGGGGTAGTGTGGTAAGACCATAACATGTCTCTCACAGTGCTCTCTATGGGTTTCCCTGAGACCAACGCCAACTGAATGGACTCTTTCAGCATTCTATTAGCCCTTTCAATTTTGCTGTTGGCCTCGGGGCAATACAAAGTCGTACGCACATGCGAGATTGAAAGATCTTTAAGAAAGTCTCTCATTTCTTCGGACACAAATTGGACCCCATTGTCCATGATGAGAGTATCAGGGATACCCTCCCTGGAGAATACCTCCGATAAGAAATCAGTGAGGGTCTTAGTATTGACAATACTGACAAATGTGTGTGATATCCAATGTGAGAAATAGTCAATAAGTACAATAAGGTACTTGCCCTGGGGACCCATGGCCTGTAGAGGTCCCGCAATGTCCAGTCCCAATTTGTTCCATGGAACAGTAGGTACTTCTACGGGGATGAGGGGGGGAACGCCTGATGCATTTACTTTTGTCACTAAGACTACATGCCAGACAGTCTCTGACCTTTTCTTCCATGCGGTGATCCATGAGGGGAAACCAGTAATCAGATCGGAGTTTAGCCTTACAGAGACTCCTCCCCAGATGCCAAATCCAATATCTGGTCCCTCAGGACTTCCGGTGGGACAATTTTGCCTGACTTCAATACACAATCCCTTCTATGGACAATTCATCCCTTACATTCCAGAAGCACTGTAGTTCCTCAGGCAGATCCCTGCATCTGTGGGGCCATCCCTTGACAATAAACCCCTTAATGGCATTGAGCTCACCATCTTGTTCTGTACTGGACTCCCACTGACTCTGTATAACTGCGGGTAGTCTAACCTCCAAAATGGCATCCTCCATGAGCTCACAACCCTCCTCCTTGGTCACGGGAGCCCTAGACAAGTAATTTGCAGCACTGTTCTTACAGCCCGGCACATATGTTATTCTGAAGTTGAAGGTTTGGAGCCCCAGGACCCACTTGGCTATGCGGGGCGTGGTGTTTTCTATTTCTTTTTTTGCAAAGACAGACAGTAAGGGTTTGTGATCAGTTCTTAGCTCAAACGGTAGACCCCACAAGTAAAATTTAAAGTGGGTGATGGCCCAGTAACATGCCAGTGCCTCCTTCTCTACTGTTGAGTAATTGACTTCAGCACCAGTGAGTGTCCTGGAGGCAAACGCTACAATCCTCTCTTGGTTGGCTATTCTTTGCGACAGGGTGGCTCCTATACCCTTGTTGCTGGTATCTGTTGTAAGAAATGTTTCCCTTTCTACACTGAAATTACCAATGTGGGAAGCATTAGCAATAGAACTCTTAATCCCCTCAAACGCAGCATCATGCTCCCTCTCCCATTCAAACACTGACCCTTTCTTAAGTAAGTTCCTGAGTGGTTGGGTGAGGACAGAGAAGTTATTTATGTACTTGGCCATATATTCAGCCAGTCCCAAGAAGGACTTTATCTCATCTTTGGATGTGGGTTAGGGGGCTCTGCGTACCGCTTCAACCAAATCTGCTTTAGGTTTTATTCCCTCCACTGAAATGGTGTGACCTAAGTAGTCCACTGAAGTTACCCCCAGCTTACATTTGCTTTCCTTGCTGTTTCCTTTAATTTGCTCAAAACATTTCTAAGATTGTAATTGTGCTCGCTTTCACTGGACCCATATATCAGTATGTCATCTTGAAAGCACAAAGTCTTAACACACTCTCTCAATATGTGGTGCATTTTTCTTTGGAATGCAGCGGCAGCTGATGCAAGTCCAAATGGCATTCTCAAAAATGTATAGTTGCCAAACGGAGTGGTGAATGCCGTCAACATTTGGGAGTCTGGGTGCAAAGTGACCTGGTGGTACGCCGATGATAAGTCCAAAACACTGAAGTACTTGGCGCCCTGTATGGTGCTCAGCATCTCATGTATCCTTGGTAAGGGATGCCTGTCCACCCAGATGTTGGCGTTGAGGTCCCTTAAGTCTACACATAGACGAATGTTCTTTCCATTGTCCTTGGTGGTAAGAACAATGGGTGGCAACCACTCTGAGCTCTCAATTTCTTTAATCACCCCTTGTTGTACCAGTTTGTGCAACTCAGACTTTAAAGGTTCTCTCATAAGGAGGGGAACCGATCTGGTTTTGTGAACCGCAGGGACAGCTCCCTCTTTGAAGGTGATCTTGTGCACGTATTTTTTTTAATCTTCCCAATTCCTCAGTAAACACCTCCGGGAATTCCTTGGTGATGTTGCTGCCTACCTCTGGTGGTTCAACTAGTAGCGCTTGATCAATGTTGTTGGGATCGAGAGTGATGCCAAGTTCTTTTTGGTGTTTCCACCCCAATAAACTAGAACCTTTCTTTGTGATGTATACCTTTCCTACCGTGTGTCTTCCCTTGAAGCATATCCTCATTCTTACCATGCCCACTAAAGGAATAGGTTCCCTGTTGTACCCACCAGGATGGATTTCTGCAGCCTCCACTACAAGATTATGTGTGCCAAACATTTTCTCAAACAGTTTTTCTTCTATGAGTGTATACAGTGAGCACGAGTCGGCGAACACCTGGATACTGACCCCCTCAAGAGTTATATCGCAAGTGGGATATTGTACAGGTTCTTCCACTTCCACTTGTTTAATTTGAAACACATAGTCTTTGCTCTCGTCCCCTTTGGGGTCAGGACCATTTATCAAGTGTACCTTTTCACTTGCTGTTTTGCACACCTTGGCGAAGTGTCCCCTCTTATTACATTTCCTGCATACCACATTTCTTGCTGGGCCCCTCAAAGTATTCGCCAAATTATTATGGTTACCACACCTGTAGCAGCGAGCAATTTCCTGCTTGTTGCGGTGAACTTCTTTTTTACTTTCCCTGATCTTACACACAGCATCTTCACTAACAAGGATTTTAACCTCCTCTCTCTCTTTGTCCAACACTGACACCTTTTTCATCTCCCTGATGCATAATGCTGTATGTTCTATACCTTTGGCCATACTGATGGCTTCAGTTAAATCAGGGTTTCTGGTAAGCAGTTCCTCCTGTATTTTTTGATCATTAGTGCATCTGACAATCTGGTCCCTTGTAAGGGAATCCATAAGGGTGCCAAATTCACAGCTAGCTGACATTCCCCTTAAAGAGCTACATACGCTGATACTCTCTCATCTTTCCCTTGGGCCCTTTTGAAAAACTTATGCCTCTCCAAAACTACATTGATTTTTTCCCTGAAGTGTGTCTCCAATTTTCTTAATGTATAATCATATACATCTACCCCTGCTTCCTCCCCTCTAACTCTTCGTCAACATGTCTTCCTGTTATGTCCCCATACACCTTCCTACCTTGAATACCCAAATTATGCAGTAAGATGTGCTGCTTCCTTACTGATGAGAAATTCACTCCCCCTATGGCTATGAGATAAGACTTGAAAATGCCAAGCCACCTACGCCACGGTATGTCTGGCTCACCTGAGTCATTAAGAAAAGGCGGTGGTTGGCTCATGCTTGCTACTGCCATAGTGAGTAAACAAAATCGTACTGAGGAGGAGCAAAAGAAAAAAAAAAAAAAAGAAATTCAGAAAACACCAATTCTGCACCAATGGAATGTTTGCCCAAAAATCCTGAACCTGTGGAAAAAACAGGGTTAATAAGAACCAACGCTTCAGTACAATAATGAGGCTGCAAAAGACAAAGTTACTAAAAACTGCTGTCCAATTCAGTATACAACGTTGTAAAACTTCAAGATGAGCAGTGAAATAAAATTCAGTCCTCTTTCTATCACCACTATTTTGAGTCAGTCACTCCCCTGAAGGAAGTTCCTGTCAGGGACATCCGGAGGTACCATCCAGTAGAGCCGAGGCGATAAGAAATCTTTGAGCGAAGCGCTGTTTCAATGCAGAGCACCTCAGGGATCCTGAAGAGGAGAACAACAGGCACGTCAGCCGATAACGCCGAGGAGCAGGCGAAATCAGGCTGAAGGTGTCGCCGCTCCGAGTGTGGAAGCAGCGAAGCAGGCGGACGCGCGTCGAGCAGAGCTTGAGCTTTTCCTCCGAAGCACAATGGGAGAGGAAACCAATAACAGTGGCGAAGGGAGGCTGAGGACAGCAAAGTCCACAATGGAGACACCCTGCTAGCAGGCTGATGCAGTAGTGTCCCTCAGAATTCCCTCGAAGCAGAACACAAACAGGCTTGAGGCAGAGTGCCGGCTGACACACGTGAGTGCCGGAAGGGCAGACACCACACAACAGACCGGAGACAGATAGCCCTCATCCAGGAGCAGGAGGGAAATCATGAGGACAGCACTCTCTCCACACACTGCTAGAGTCTCTCAGAGAAGAAGCCCACTTAAATAGGCTCAGATGGAGCGACAATGGAGTGTGAGCACACCCTGACAGGGAAACAGCACCAGGGAAAACACTACTGAAAATGCGCAGGAGGTGCCGAAGGGTGAAAAGGGACCCAGATGTGCGTCCGGGCGAACCGGAGAGGACAGCAGGAGAACTAGAAGACAATTACCGTTCACCAATGGACGAAAGGCGAAGTACAGTGCAGCAGCAGTGAGCAAGCTGCTCTGGCAGATAGAGAGACCTGCTTATCCTGGTAAAGCTGAACTACTGAACAGGTGAGACTAGCAAAGACTCACCGCCACATCTGGGAAACACCACATCATGCTGCTATCCAGAGCGGTGAAAGGAACAACCTCGCACTTAGTTCCGCAGAATGAACTTCGAAGACTGGCAAGATGTACTTCAACAGGGTGGAGGCGTCACGCTGTCCCTGCCACAGCATCCCTTGATCGTCACCAAAATGAAGTGATTGAGGACACCAGAAGGTAAGTAAAACTTCTTTATTCAGGCTCGTAGATAAACACCTCCAATAGCCAGTCCTGCAGGTCACAGTCTGACAGGACACCAACATTCTAAATTGCCTCTCTCTGAGAATTCCATGGGAGAGGCTAACCAGAGGAAAGGGAGAGGGGTGAAGGGAGGTGGGAGAGACCAAGTAAGCATACAACACAGGTGCACCACTAATTGAGCAAAACACTCCTTATTTTCCCTGTGGGAACAAGTACAAAAGCAGCCATGAAGGCCATGTACAGTTTTTGCTTCAGTAGCAGTGCATATTTCCAATAAAGAAGAGCCTGTCAGAATACCTGGTCAGACGTATTTGTCTTCAGTCACAAACCGGTTTGGAGCAGGGACAGAACATAATTATCTTCAAGCCATATTAATAATTTATCGGGAGCCTTCCAAGCAACATTTTTGCAAATTGTCAATAACACTTATAGAACTGTAGTTTGAAGGGATACATGGATCGTTCTTGTTGTACACAGGAATGATTTCAGCTCCCCTCCAGGTGTCCGGGATTTCCACTCCAGCCTATACGGCAATAGAAACAAGGTTAACGTAATTACTCCAGATTTAGGGTTCTGATTTAATTAAGTCATCCGTAATTTTGTCTGACCCGGGTGCTTTACTGACTTGAGAAGATGTATGGCTTTAGCAGGGTCTTCGAAGGTGAAATGCAGATCGTCTGTTCCCATTGTCTCTGCTGCTTGCCCATCACTTTTAGAGATTTCTGTCATAGAGCTTGGGAAAGTATCACCATCTGTAACAAGGTCCTCTGGCGCATACAGCTTTGAAAAGTGGAAAACCCAACTCTCGAGTTGAATGTGATGGTGGAACGTTCTAGAACTATCTCTGCTGCCATGGGACAGGATTTGCCAAAAAGATCTATTGTCCTTCTGGTTAATAGCAAGAAGTATATCTTGCCAGATTTTGTAATCCCAGTTTTTCCTGGCATTGGTGAGGGCAGATTTACAATTCCCCTGGCTTCTTTTATCTCTCTCCCACGCAGGGTCTTTGACAGCTGCCCCTTAAACTTGTTTTAGCTTTTTTGCAATCTAGGTTAAACCATTTAACCTCCTTCACTGGTGCAAGCTGTCTATGACTAAATCTCTTGTAAACAATGCATTGCAACTTGGGGAAAAACAGTTTATGAATGTCAAGAATCGGGATGTGGGCGCTGGGGGAATCTTCAAAATCGGATAAAAAGGAAACAAACAGGCCATAAATCTCTGCATGCAGTTTTTGGTTGGACATTGCATGAGGCCAGGTATGGTTGTTAGCTAGTAGGGGTTCGGGTACATCAGCACAGCAAGCAGAATTGCCCCTTTGCAGCTCTTTGCCAGAAAGAGATAAAAGCAAAGAATGATGATCACTATCGAGGCGAGCGTCAACCTTCATGTTCTCCAGCAGGGGCCATAGCCTGACATCCAAGAAAACGTAGGCAATAATGCTGATGTAGAATCCTCGCTTGAAAATCGGTGACCTAAGAGAGTGTGAGTGGGTCCGACCATTGCAAGCCCTTGTACCTCGGCATACAGTAATCGCGGTTAGTTGGAGAGTAGTGCAAAAAGGAATGCGCTGCTGCTTCCCATCTAACTGAAGGATATTCCACTGCTCATCTTCTGCTTCAGTGAGCTCATTGATGTAAGAGGACGGTTCCGAAGGTGGTGTTAATATCGCCTGTCACTATTAACTTAGCATGCTATTGACTAGTTTCAATTAGCTCTCCTATGAGAGTTAGGACCAGGGACTCACTGCCAGCAGAAACTGTTCTAGCATAAACATTAATTAACACCGATTTCAGATCTGAAGGGAATGTAAGTCAGAACCCCATTATATCAAGGGAATGTGTCGTCAGAGATGAGTGGGTACTGTGTAAATCATTCTTCATCAGGAAAAGCAACCCTCCATTAGCTCTTCCATTCTTCTCAGAAGGTTGAAATTCTACACTGTAGGTTAAGAAACCAATAATACTCATCCTGGTTGTGGCCCAAATCTCCTGAAAGTTTAATGCCTGCCAGGTTCCAAGATATTATAGACAAATTTGATTGAGAGTTCAAAACTGCCCTTCTATGTGGAGATGGAGGAGAATGTATTACTGTAGCAGGGATACGGTTGGCAGAATAGTCTCTTGTCCCCCCTGGAAGCTGCCCCAGGATTTCAATGAGCTCAGCTGTTCTAGATGTACTTATGCAAGCCTCGGTGTCAGGAGCTAGGCACACGCCCATTGCAGCAATCTCAACTGGGTCAGTTAGTCAATTAATTGCATTCTGGTCGAGCTTCCAGACAGGGTGCCTGAGGAAAGTGGTTGCGGAGGCACTTCCTGCTACAAAGATTAGAACTGCTTCTGGGAGGGAGCAATTTCCGCCATATGTTAGTCTTGTTTAATCCCTCGGGGTGACTTGTGCATAGTTTGAAATTGATAAGGTTGTCAACTGGTGAATCATCGTTCATTAACACTGAAATGTAGTCAAATAATAATGCTTCTGGGCTATGACATTTGGTATATTCAATGCTTGATCTGAATATTGAAAGACAATTGCATTTTGTCCTGAGCCAGTGTGTAACCTTATTGATCAAAGAATCAGTATCCTCGAATGACCCCCAAGGTTAGCTTGGGTACCTGAGTCATGTAGAGTATTCCCCTGGTGTTACCTTCTATGGGGAGAGTGCCCCAGAGTATGTGTACGAGGCTGGTGCCGGGTACTGGTGGCTAAGGGGTATCTTGTCCCATGGTTGAGTTTGGTAGAGAGTCCACCGACAAAAGGGACAGGAGGAAATCGGGGGCTAAGCGGATAAAACAGAGACTTGATTGCCTGAACTGTCATAGTAGAGCCTTCCAGCGTCAGCTGTGATGAGAAAGCATTTTCAGAAGAATTTGAGCGTCCCTTGTCCTGAGAGTCCAACAAGAAAAATTGATTTGAAGCAGCATGATCAGGGCCTGATGCATTAAACAGAAAAGGTTTCAAAAGTGTCTCTTTATCAGTGAATTTAGGGCCAATATTGCAGCTGCACTGTTGCCTTTCTGTGCCCTTGCTACATGGGCACTTGCAACAGTACTGATTGTTCTGCATAGTCGTTCGTTCTTTGTGTAGAGAGAGAAACTAGCAGCCTTGTTAAGTTGTCCATTTTTGGATGGAGTGAAGCGTGGTCAGTATTAGATAAAGGCTTCTGTAGAGTATTTGCACACTCACTGTTCGCTTGTGCTGCAGATTTAGCTGGTGGTGAAGCAAGAGATTTGGTGAGAGGTGCCAAAGTCAACTCTGTGGAAGCCAAGGGTGCAAACCTGTTGGAACTGGGGACGTTGGAGAGGATATTAATTTTGGGGCTAAGGGGAAGCCGAGGTAGAGCAGATGCTTTCGGTGGAGAGGCCTCACTGACTGTAGTGCCTCAGGGGCACTCTGGGTACTAGGGATAGTTGCACAGGTGTTATTGCTGGATATGGGTGCACTATTCAAGAGGGACTTCTTTTTAAACATATCCTGTACTTTAGTCAAGTTTGGTCTGCCACTGGTAGCTGATAGGTTAGTCTTTAATACTGACTCCACTTCTTCACTCAGGTGATCATTATCATCACAGCTACAATTCCTGACAGCAGCTGTGTGGGGACTGATTTTTTCTCTTGCAGGTTTCCATGGCTTTTTTGTGCTAGTGGGGGGTTTGAGGCTTACTGCACTAGTTGTAACAGCCAATAGGAAAAGAACAGTGGGAAGCGTAATGTAACTTAAGGTAGATGAAAAAGGAAGTTCACTTACTCGCCTCTACATCCGTAGTGATCCCAGGACTCAAGGGAACGAGGGATGGCCCGGTCTGGACTCATCTGGGCAATGATGGGCAAAGACCCACTTGTGTCCTGCACAGCGGGAAGTGGAGGTGGTTTTCAGCATCCTGAGGCTGCTCCCAGCCTTGCCCACTGGGGGACAAAGTTCCACCCCAGTGAGTTTGGCGAGAAAGCATATGTGGGCAGAAATGCAGGCAGGAAACTGCAAGCCAAGGTACTTTTGTTACTTAATGTAATCATGTAATGTAGGTTTTCATGGATTATGACACTTTGCTTAATCTTGATGCTGGCAAACGTGTCCCTAAGCTTGGGCATATGACATTTGTATTTATAATATTATGAGCAACAGATTTCTTTTTATGTACTCTACACGCGTACACATCTCACAAACATTTTCATTACACTCAACTCAAAAGTCTCCCTTCTCACATCTTTATCTTATGTGAGTTGATACAAAAATGATGTTATTCTGCTAATGTGCGGGGCAGCATACCTCCATCCAGGTAGCCAATCCAAAGCGCATTTGCCTGATATGTGCAGGCAGCTTCTGGACATCTTTAGGCTTCTCGCTCCACAGATATGTGAGACTGATGCTGCACTTCTCATTATGGTGTGAAAAGCACCCTTTTAGTATGTGTATGCAATTACTGATGTGTTAATCGTCATCATCAAAATACTTTATTTGGGCTAACCACCCATAAAAGTACAGAAACTAACACAATACATATAGATATAAAAATAAATGCACAATTAAAAAAGTAAAAACACATCTTAAAATACATCAATAAATGTTTTGTGAGACCTCCATAACAGTTGATGTTGAATATGGTAGTGACTTGATCTAATTGCTCCCCTGTCATTAATTACAGTTAGTCTCATTAAAACAAAACATTAGTTTAAAAAGAAGAAAGTGCAAATGTACAAGGGATCACATACTTCTCAGTACCTTGGGGCTCCATAAAAGTATTGACTTACACTTATCATTCCATGGCCTTACTTCTGATAGCCAACTCCAGTGTATGTATTTTGATATCACACAGACAACTGGCTGTAGAGATTCTGTGCAAAGGAGCCGTATGGCTGTCTCAATCTTTCTACACTCAATGGCTGTCTCAATCTTTCTACACTGTATGGCTGTCTCAATCTTTCTACACTCCAGTTCTCTGCATGTCGGTATAATCCATGTGTTCCTTGGGCGAATATAACCCAGGCAAAAAAAGATAAAGTGCACTAGTGATTCATAGACTTGTTGGCAAACTGGGCATATATTGCTTATTACAATGGGGTGGCTCTATTTTTCCAGTACAGACATTAAAGGTAAAGTGCCCTAGCGGAATTTAAAAAAAGGGTCATTGTTGGTGGTGGGTTAATGAGATCCAAAAAAGGCTCCCATAGGATGTTGGGTTTTACATCTAGGAAAAGTGAAGTGAGTGAGCACTCAGATACATTCTGGAATTCCCTATGATAGACATAGGTCCAATACGCATCCATAAGTGCCAACCTAGACAACTTGTTCGATGCAGCTGAGGCGGACCAAAACTCCCCAATGCCAATTTGTGTCAGCAGGTTTCGTACATAAGAAAACCATTTAATTCTGGCATATCCAGCCATTGATATCACCTCCTCCAGGGCTTCTCAATAAACCTCCATGTCTCTGGAGTATTTCAGCCTTCTCAAATAAAGTAGTGGCATTAATTGGGACTTATACGTTATTGGATTTAAGGCCATGTCCCTTCTTAGCGGTATTAGGGGAGTGTTATTGGGGAGGTTGGTCAGTGCTCTCAGAAAATTATTCTCAGCTACTCTGAGACTGGTCAAAGTGGAGGTGCCCTATAACTCAGCACCATACAGGGCGCTACCCTCTGCTTTAGCTCTATAGACCTTGAGTGCAGGGGATATAGGTCTAGTCCGGGACATTCTGTAGTGCCTCAATATTGCAGCAGAATGATGGGTTAGACTTAACCAACTCTTTTCCACCTGTGGGGGCCATGACATACAACTAGTGAGCTTGACCCCTAAATAGTCAACCTCGCAAACCTACTCTAGAGGGCGTCTCCACAGCAATATTGATCCCCTGAATGACTTATGGGGGCTGAGGGTCAAAAACTTAGTTTTAGAATGGTTTATCGTCAACCCTTGCTCAGTGCAAAAATCTCCGAATTTGTTTACCAGCCGCTGAAGACCACTAGGGGTCTTAGATATCAGGAGGCTGTCATCTCCAAATTACAAAAGGTGAGTTTTTCTACCACCTAGGCAAGGAGCATTGTTTAAGTCATTTTCCACATAAGACGTTACATTATTAAGGTACAGGGAGGAAAGGGTTGGGGCAAGGACACAGCCTTGACGTACTCCATTCTTGATCTCAATCCGGGCTGTCAACTCCCCACCCTGACCCCATCTCACTTGGGCAAACGTGTCCTGGTGAAGACGAACCAGAATATTCAAGATGTCAAATGGACTCCTATATTCCTCAGGACAACCCACAGGTTGGCTCTAGGGATTAGATTGATCCTGGTGGAGAGGTGTGGTGCAGCGGCCAGGGCAACTGACTTAGGAGCACAGGGTTCACGGTTCGATCCCTGGCTCTGGCAGCAGCTCAACTCAGCACCATGTGACTCTGGGCAATAGCTCACTTAATTTCCACTACGGCCCCCAGCGCCTTGAGACCCGTAAGGGTGAGTAGCTGCGCTATATAAAAACGGACTTACATTTTTTTACTTACATTGAAAGCTGACTTTAAATCAATGAAGATCAGATAAAGATGGGCTTTTTTCATAATAACAGTTTTCCAATAAATAAGAAGGAATCTAAAAATCTGGTCCATTGTGCTAATTCCTCTTCTAAAGCATGACTGCAAAGGGGAAAGAGCATGATGTTCCTCAATCCAAAAGTCTAATTTTATCAATAGTTGTCTGGCAAAGACCTTATGGGCTACGTCTATGAGACTAATAGGTCTATAATTTAGGGGGGAATCTTGCAGGCCTTTTTTATAGACTGGTACAATTTCGGCCGCCTTCCAGCTGGCGGGGACACTAGCTTCTTCAGGTCCTGATATCAGCTAAAAAGAGATCCTCTGGAATCCCATCGGGCCAGCTGCTTTACCTGGTGCAATTGTCTTAACTGCCTCCAATGTGTCCTCATCGCCATCGCCATCGCCATCGCCAAAGAACTTCCCCGGGGGTAAATAACGTCATTAGGCTGTAGCACTCCAGCCTCAACGGAATTTTGCTGTGGTTTATACAGATCTGAAAAATGTGAATGCCAGACCTCAGGTGGAAGTGTATCTGATAAGGACCTCGATGGGGAATCATTGCCATTTGCAACCAACTTCCAAAAGGTTATGGTATGCCTGCCTCATAAATATTTTGCCATACTTTAGCTTCCCAATCACTGAGTGCTTTTACCTGGATTGCTTTATGCTACTTTTTTTTAGTCTGATTAAAGATGTTTCCCCCAGCGTAAGGGCCAGTTGAAGTTCATTCTTCTTGTTGTTGCACAACCTATTATACCAAGACCGCTTAGGCTTGAGCTGGGCCTTTGATGTCTTATGCGCACATGTGAAGCACACACTCAGTGCTTCGAAAAGGTCCTCGTTTATTCTTGCTATAGTTGAGGTCCAAGAGTTGTCCCCAGGATTGGTGGGACTTAGCCTTAATCATCATCACGTTTCAAATATTTGTCTTTGCTAAAGCTGTTCCCACTTTCTTAATGATCAAGCTACCCTATTCACTAGGGTAGAACAAAATAAAGAAATATAGACACAAAATGGTGAGTGTTTACTGACTGAGGAGGCTGGCAAAAAGGCCTACAAATACCACGCTGGGTTTGCAGCAGCTTTGATTGCATCTCTTCATACTGACCCTACGTAAAATAGGCACTGGAATGGCCTGAGAGACTCATGCCTGTTCCCTCTTCTGTGCATGGTTCAAATGCAATAACCCTGGAGATAGATCTAAAAGATGTGAATTAGCCTTTGCCCAAGAAGGGAGACTGTGCAAAAT
Source organism: Calotriton arnoldi (assembly GCA_963921515.1). Taxonomy (NCBI): domain Eukaryota; kingdom Metazoa; phylum Chordata; class Amphibia; order Caudata; family Salamandridae; genus Calotriton; species Calotriton arnoldi. Next base: position 113,813 of record CAWUFW010016141.1, read on the forward strand.
GCTGTAGAAACACAGCCTTCCGAAATAATTTGAAGGCAGCTTAGAAATGCCTTACAACTGATTCCGGTAAAAGACGCTTTTTCAAGAGTTGGTGAAGAAAATGTCATTCCATAAATAGTTTCCCTGCGCAAAAAGCGTGTCATTCCAATGGTATTTAGAGCTTCATATATTCTAGTCCTGTTGTCTTTGAACATACTAAAATAAACCTACTGCATTGATAAACAAATAAATACTGCTCAAACTAGTGTTCACCATGAATAGAAAACTGTGTTTGCCAACTGATTCTAGCAGAGGGTATATCACAAAATTAACCTTTAGAATGCATTTGTGTTCAGAAATAGTCCAATTGTTTTAGATTTTGTTGGGAAGACTAATTGAGGCAGGTTTATTAATGTAAACAGTGGTAAGAGATTAAGTCAAATGGTCACACAGCAGGGAAAGATGAGAGTGTGGTGTACAGTTCAATGTGTATGCTGGCAGCCAAACTGTCATGAAATTGATCTGTAGACTTTCTTCTATGAAAAATGTATGTAACACATTTTGCTAGATTCGATTTATAGGGCATCTTCTAATGAAAGAGAGAAAGGTTGTTTTAGGAGGGTAAATCAACAAACATTGGAGTACATAAACTGAACATAGGTGCACAAAAATGTAATTAAGTAAGTCAGTTTCACATTTAGAGGCACAAAATGCGGATATGTGGAATTTTCAGAATGAAGAATTTCCACCTTCGTAATTATGATTAGGTACCTGAAAGGGGGCATAATTAAAATCGATGTTCGTCTGAGCTTATGATCCTTGACCAAATAAACTATGACGTTTTTTACTTAATGTAATCATGCAATGTATGTTTTCATGGATTATGATACAATTGCTTATTATTGATGCTGGCAAACATGTCCCTAAGCTTTAGCATATAACATTTTCATTTATAATATTATGAGCAACAGATTTCTTTTGATGTACTCTACACACGTGCACATCTCACCAAACATTTTCACCACACTCTACTCAAAAGCCTCCCTTCACACATCTTTATCGTATGTGAGTTGATACAAAAAATCATGTTCTTCTGTTATTGCACATGGCAGCATATCTCCATCCAGGGAGCCAATCCAGAGCGCATTTGCCTGATATAAGGAGGCAGCTTCTGGACATCTTTAGGCTTCTCACTCCACAGCTTTGTGGGACTGATGCTGCACTTCCCATTATGGCCTGATAAGCTCCCTTTTAGGATGTGCATGCAATGTCTGGTGTGTTAATCATCATCATGTTTCAAATATTTGTCTTTGCTAAAGCTGTACCCATTTTCTTAATGATCAAGATTAATATATTTTTTATTAGGGTAGTACAAAATAAAGTAATATAGACACAAAATGGTGGGTGTTTACTGACTCAGGAGGCTGACGAAAAGGCCTACAAATACCCCGCTGGGTCTGCAGCAGCTTCAATTGCATCTCTTCATACTGACCCTACGTAAATTTGCCTCTAGAATGGCCAGAGAGACTCATGCCTGTTCCCTCTCCCTTCTCTGCATGGTTCAAATGCTATAACCATGGAGATAGATCGAATAGATGTGAATGAACCTTGGCACAAGAAGGGAGACTGTGTAAAATGCTGTAGAAACACAGTATTCTCAAATATTTTGCAGGAACCTTTCCAGCTTAGAAATGCCCTTAAGGGGGGCGTGGCTTGGCGCCCAACGGAGATGGCAGCACACGGGTGAAGCTCCCCGGTGTGTCTCTGAGGAACTGCACTTCTAGACTAAACGGGGACTAACGGAGGGCAAATACAAGTGGCGGAAGATGGAAGGAGCACCATGGGACCCTTGCAACACTTGAATGTCACCAGCAAGTAACTCTTTTTTTGCATTTTCTGCTAATTTTCGGCCGCGATTTATCACAGCCGCCATTTTGAATTTTTTACCGCGATCGTGGCATTCCTGCACTTCAGGCTGGACCCCTCATAAAGTACTTTATACCATTCCATAACGCCTAGAAGATGTTTGACACCTCTTCACTTCAATGGGGTAAAAGTTTATAGGAAAACGTCAAGAATTGCAGGAAGTTTGCGATTTTTTATGTTTGGCGGCCATTTTAGGTCTTTATGAGGAGCCCTCACAGAAAATAATCTTCCTTATTTCGCTCTACTGAATGGTGGCAATTGCGGAGTGATTATTCACTAATGGCATTGATTATGTTCTGACGCATCCAGTTTACCTCGGTTTGGGTTACAGCGCATGTTTTCTCCTCAGAGCACCGAGGTATGAAGCTGTGTGAGGGCGCTAAGGCTGACTGAGGATTTATGAGAGATCTATTTGGCGGCCATCTTAGCTTTTCTGAGTGAGCTCGCATTGGAGTTATTTTTCTCCTCCTATACTGCTGAATAGGAGTGGGAGTCTGGGGTTAGCGTTTTATGGGTGGAACAAAAGGAGTCCGACCCTCTCCACCCAAAAGGCATATCTTCATAAAAAACTCAAAAATGTTCTCTGAGTTCTCTAAGTTTGAAGACTCTCTATCATCTTCGCACCAGTACTCTCAAGCAAATATGGATTCATCCTCTGGAACCGCTGGAAAATCTCTCACTAAACGGCTTAAAAAGGACCCTCCTTCACCACCCAAGTCCGCCTCGCCTGTTTCGATGGAACTATTACTTGAGGAAATTAGGGCCCTTCGACCTTTCATGGAAGAGACTAACATCAAACTGCAAACCCTAACAGATAATTGGTCTCAATTAGACGCGAGAGTCTCCTCAGTCGAAAATACTGTTTCCTCTTTGAAAGAGACATGCACAACTGTCTCTCAATTACACTCCCATGTCTCCATACTCCAGAAACAGGTGGAAGATCTTGGAAACCGCAACAGACGGAACAATCTGCGTATCTACGGCCTGGAAGAAGGAGTTGAAGGTTCAGATCCGCCCACGTTCTTTAAGTCATTTCTCCCTAAACTACTCCGCATGCCAGAGGGAACCCAACTCAACATTCAGCGGGCCCACAGATTGGGACGGGCTTCATCTCACACTAGTCCCTCACAGAGACCGAGAGGAGTTATCTTATATTTCTTGGAGTACACGGATTTGATGAAAGTGCTCGCAGCGGTTAAAACTTCTACGAGAATTGTCTGGTCAGGATCGCCTTTATTTTTTGCACAAGATTATTCTAAAGCCACTGCTGACAGACGTAAGGCTTTCCTCAACATGAGAGCTGATCTACGTTCCATGGGAGCCAGATATGGCCTGTTCCACCCGTGTCTCTTCAAGGTTACCTATAACAACAAGACAACGTCGTATGAAGACCCGTTACGTTTGCAAAGTTTCATCAATTCCTATAAAACGACTGTTATGGACTCTTCTGGGCCTTCGTCCTCATTCAACATTTGATTCTTTAATAGGTTGTTTAAGGTTGCTTTAGATCCGGTTTTCTTTGGCATAATATCTTGTTAACTCACAGGTGTTTTTTCTTAGTTTTGGATATTATTGCTACTGTTCTCATGAAGTAATACTGTTTAATGAGTTATGGATCATTGTTACTGATCTCCTCCTCGCATTGGAATGTTCTAATATTTGTTTCATGTGTTTGTCCCAATGCTTTTCTCAATCCCTATTTGGTATTGTCCCCACAGATTATTACCTTTGTATTGTGGTTTCTCCCCGACCCTCTGTTCCGTTGATCCTGGGTGTGTTGCCTGCTTCATGTGGCTCCATCCCCCCGTGTATACCTGAGTCTTCTTCATAAGTATGGTATTTTCATACATCCTCTTAGATATATTGTTTGTTTTGTCTTTTGTTTTCTGTCTCTTTTCTGTAGTTTCTATTCTTTCGTCAATTTACGTCTCTTCTTTTTTTTTCAACTTTTCTTGCCTTCCTATAATCACTATTCTTTTAGTCAGTACAATTGCAAATATCTTGACTCTTATGATATCCCTTTACCTCTCTACTTGGACTTTCTTTTTTCATATCCTGTCACTTGATTCCCTTTTTTTATTCTGGTTATTGGTCTTATCTATTAGGCTTTGCTATGAAACTAAATCAATTAATTCCTTCCTGTTTTATCTCTCTTACTTTGAATACTGCTTATATAATGAATTGGACTTATGTGCTACATTATTATTACAACCTGTTCTTAAGTGCTTATGTCATTAAAACTGATTACATGGAACGTTAGGGGATTAAACTCTCCCATCAAGAGGCAGAGAATTTTGAGCCATTTAGCCAAATTAGACGCGGATGTTGTATTCCTGCAAGAAACTCACCTCTCAGATGTTGAGTCATTGAAGTTGAAGAGAGGTTGGGTGGGGAGGTTTTCTATTCCCCTGGAGATGGCAAGCGAAATGGAGTAATGATACTTTGTCGCAAATCCCTTTCACTTTCATTTGTGTCCCAAGAATCCGATCTGGATGGCAGATGGTTGAATGTCAAATTATCTTTGAAGGGCGTTACAATATCTCTTCTAAATGTCTATGCTCCTACGTGTGGTGAATCCTCTTTTGGCATACAATGGCTAAGCGAATTACTCACTGTATGGAGGACAATTTTATTTTAGCTGGAGATTGTAACCAGACTTTTGACCCATTTATCGACAGAAATTCCAAAGTCTCCTTTGTTCCCAACAAGTCACATAAATCTTTTGTTCATGCTATAAATCAACATAAACTCTTGGACGCTTGGCGTCTTTGCAACCCGACCACTAGAGAGTATACTTTTTATTCCCCAGCTCACCAAACTCAATCAAGAATTGACTACATATTTGTCTCGCATAACATCTCACAAACACTTACGCATGCAGAGATTGGTCCCATCTTATTATCAGATCACGCCCCAATCTCGATTGGTATTGATATTCTACCTAAGGATTCGGGCCCCAAGAGATGGCGTTTTAACAATGCTCTCCTTCTGGACCCAAAGTTTACTGCCTCATTCCCTAACTTCTTCAAAGAGTTTTTGAATTGAATCAAACCCAATTCATGCCCTTTTCCACTCTATGGGATGCATTCAAGGCCTCGGCGAGGGGTTTCATAATTAGCTATGTTGCAAAGAAACGGAAAACTTCCCGTAAGCTCACTAAAGATCTGCTTCAGGATATTAAAAGATTGGAACACTCATTTTACACCTCACACTCGAAGGAGTGTCTCACAACTCTCATAAAAGCCAAAATGCAATTTAATAAGAAATCAACGGAGGACGCTTCATTATATCTGTTGAAATCCAGTGCAAAATTTTATGGGGGCAAAAATAAGGCAGGGAAAATATTGGCTAATTACTTAAAAGTTAAACATAATAGACTAAATATTGAATCTATCTATGATGAACGTTCAGATTTAAAATTTAAAGACGCTGAAATACTGAATGAGTTCTCCACCTTTTACAAATCACTATATACTTCCGCAACACAGCCCTCTGAGCAATCATTATCGCACTTCTTCTCTGATATTCAAAATCCCCAATACACGTTGCCGGACTTATCATCTCTGGAGTTAGACCTAACTCACCAAGAACTATTAATTGCTCTTCAACATCTCAAAAAAGACAAAGCACCGGGACCAGATGGCTTCACCGTAGAATTTTATCAACATTTTTCTAAACTCATAATGCCCAAGTTACATTCTCTAATCGATGCCTTCACCACACTAGGTAGCTCACTGGGTTCTTTTTCGGAAGCACATATTTGCCTTATACCAAAAGAGGGCAAGGACTCTAAATATTGTAAAAATTACAGACCCATATCCTTGGTCAACATTGATTATAACATTTTCTCCAAAGCATTAGCATTACGTTTAGATTCCTATTTACCTGATTTATTGGGAAAAGAACAATCTGGTTTCGTTAAGGGTAGGTTCATAACTGACAATACGAGACTCCTCTTTAACGTCTTATCTAAATCTTCCCACTTAAAACAATCCCTTGTGGCAATAGCTCTGGATGCTGAAAAGGCGTTTGATAGAGTTGAGTGGACTTATTTATTTTATACTCTTAAACAGTTCGGCTTTGGCCCTAAATTTATATCCCTCATCTCTCTCCTCTACTCTAATCCACGTGCGGCTGTGTGCGCCAACGGCTTAATTTCCCCATATTTTGAGCTGGGGAGAGGAGTGCGTCAGGGCTGCCCTCTTTCCCCCTTCCTTTTTAATTTGGCCTTGGAACCTTTTCTCTCTAAACTACGTCAAAATCCAAATTTACATGGTTTTCAAACATTGAACTCCCATATTAAACTTGCAGCCTACGCTGACGATATTTTGCTTTTTATGTCCAAACCAAGTGACTCAATTCCTGCCTTTTTGGCAGAGGTACAAGCCTACTCTAATATCTCCGGTTATAAGTTAAACAACGATAAATGTGAGATTTTACCCCTGACTAAGTTTACTTTTAAATCAGACTTTATGACTTCCAATTTTACTTGGAGCCCGAATCATATTAAATATCTCGGATTACATGTCACTTCCTCAATATCAGACACAGTGTCATTGTGCATGAATAAATGTATACAAAAAATCTCAGACTTAACTGCCAAGTGGCACCCCTCTATTTGTCCTGGTGGGGTCGTCTGGATACCATAAAGATGATGCTGTCCCCCATAATTTTATATACTGTTTCCAACATTCCAGTTCCTATTTCCGCAAAATTTTTTAAAAAGATCAATTCATCTCTATCCTCCTTCCTATGGAATAATAAGAGATCCCGAATGTCTCTATTTAAATTAATTCGACCTAAAGTAGAAGGGGGGTTAACTTTCCAGATTTTCAAGCATATCAGAAGGCATTCCTTTTACGTCAAGCCTCTCGTTGGCTGCTTGACCCCACGGAAGATTGTCCTCTATGGACTACAGTTGAACGTCTTTTCTTAACCCCTTCTCTTTTCATGAATATCTTTCTTTTTCACGCAAACCACAGGCCTTGTCCACCCCCATAATCAAACTGACCTCTAAACTTTTGGAACCTGCATTCACTCCCACACATAACATTATAGATTCATTCCTCAATTCAACAATTTGGCATAACAAAAATCTGACCATCCGTAATAAACCATTTTATTGGAAGACTTGGCGACTGAAAGGTCTAATTTGGATACATCAATTATTTACACACATGGACTTTCTATCTTTCCCCTCACTCAGTCAAATATTTAACCTACCTACCACCTACATTCATAAATATAATTTACTTAAGAAGGCAGTGACAGATAGATACACTCATCTCTTGGGCACGTCCATTGCTCCAATTGTTTTGGATCCTCCTTCACAACTTCACACGTTGTTAAAAACCATGCCCAAAGCTTCCACTTTATATAGTTTTTTGCAGGGCAAGGATAGCGTTAGGCAGAAGTCTAAAACAGAGGAGGCATGGGAACAGGATTTCATGGTATCTTGGCCAGTGTCTTTGTGGAATAAATTATGGCTCAAATTACGTAAATCATCTAGAGCAGCTAACATAACACAAACGCTTTTTTTGTATATAATAGACTTTTTCTCACACCAGCTATCTTAAGTAAAAGTTTTGCGACCACATCAGATGTTTGTTGGACATGTTCTACTCCGAACGCTAATTTATTTCATATGTTATTCTCTTGTCCAAATGTATACAATTTCTGGAAGCAGGTATGGTCTCAAATTAACCTAATTTTTGGAGCTAAATTTGCTTTTTCTTTGACCCATGTTTTCTTGGGAAGTCTCTCACCTTGCTGGGAGACAGGTTACTCACAATGTTAAAATTATTGATTTATTATTAGCAGTCGCATTTCAGCAGATCACTGTAAATTGGAAGGATTTCACAAAAATCTCTTATAAGGCATGGTGGTATGCTGTTTGCCATAATCATAGATTGGACACCTCCTTTGTTTACCCAATACATATGGCAGCGAAACGTATAGATTTGTGGTCACCTGTTACAATATATCTTGATACATGTGCCAAGCGATATTACCAACTGCAACCATCTCAGCAAGAGGTCCTAAAACCTCCTTGATCCCCTCAATTGTTCCTAGAATATTTGTTATTCCATTTTTCTTAATGATTTTTTTTTTTTATTGTATCATTTTTCCTTATTCAATCATAAGTCTGAGTCATTTATCATTATTGTAGCAAACTTTATTGTAATGACAGGAATTTAATGCTTTGAACTCTGTACTGACACTTTTATCTATATCAATAAAATTTTCTTTTTAAACTGAAAAAAGAAATGCCCTTAAAATGATTCTGGTGAAAAACACCCTTTCAAGAGTTGATGAAGAAAAGAAAATGCGGTGATACTGTACTTCATAGGGAGAAGGAGAAGGGCAATAGGATTCCTGTAGACATATACTAAAAACTAACAAGTTATACACACAAATGAACATTTTTGCATCATAGAATCCTGAAGATTTCCCACCTATGCCCTCAGTATAATGAGCCTGGTAGTCACCACATTATTCCTCATTCCAACCTATGCAGATCATAATTGTTCAGTAATACCACACACTGAAAAGAACAGCTGGTATTCACTGGGTGTGATATTATCTTCTCAAATAAATTCACATTAGGTAATTGTATTTAGTAAGAGTGCTCCTGGAAATCTATGACCTTTGTTGAATTCTAGGAGTAAACTTGGGATTCATTGAGACTCTTCAAAATATCAGTAATATACACCAAACATGGGAGGAAACTTAAGAGAAAAGATTTCTGGCTTTTCCGAAATGGGAATTACGAATCTAGCCCCTTCAGTCAGAATCAGTGAAGATGAGGTGAGGTTCTGACAATTCTGACAACTGTATCTGAGGAGACTGCTCAGGGCTCTCCAGTCTGGGAGACATAAACATTATCAGCATGAATGTTGATTCTCCTTCCAGGCTGTCATCTGACACCCAATGCTCAAACGAATGAAAGTAACTCAGAATAATTTAACATATTTTATTGATTTTATTTCAAAATAAATGAGTGTATTCCAGAGTAAGCTTTTTCAACAGACTCATCTTCAATATTTCCATCTAATGTGTTTCAACGTCCAACTGCACAAACAGTAGCAAATATATTCTGAATAAACTGAAAAGGACTAAAAGCCAAGCTAAGAATGATTGAAAATTGCAAACTCCACACCAAAAATGTTGCCACCTGAGACATGGAGTATAGAGACAAAAGCAATCGGGGTTAACAAGCAAACCACAGTGCGATTTGAATGCAATGATCAAAAAGTATTTGAATATGTTTATTTCGGGGATATTCCCCATAAAACAATGACTCATATACATCAACTTTAAAATTCATATTTAAAAAAATATAAAAAGTAGATAGCAAGACCTAAAACATATATATATATATATATATATATATATATATATATATATATATATATATATATATATATATATATATATATATAATGCTCAGGGGGTTTGTCCAACAATAGAGATGCACTCGAACACAGATGAGCTTTACCCCAACAGCTTTATTTTGGTAAAAACAGTTGCTCTCGCCAGAAACCATCAAGCATCAGACTGCTGTCCGGACGCGGGTAGTTCCGTTCCTCGGCGGCATCACAGTCTTAGAGCACTTATCTGGCCCCGCCTTCCTATTTAGCCCAATCGTACGCCATTGATTGGCTGCTCTGGATGAGTCGGTACGCTGCCTTGTGGTAGGCGAAGTCCGTTCTTTCATCTACTGATAGAAGTGCTCTCTCCAATTCATGCTGTAATCAGGCTCCACATGAGCCCCAAAAGTGCAGTTTGTTTAAAATCCACCATCTGTGTCCCACCTCTGGAGCCGCTTGCTCCGTGACTCCGTGGCCCCCTACTTCTGGGGTGGTGCATACTCAGCAGCAGGACGGCCGCTTAAAATTATGCTCAGGGGGTTTGTACAACAATAGAGATGCACTCGAACACAGATGAGCTTTACCCCAACAGCTTTATTTTGGTAAAACAGTTGCTCTGCCAGAAACCATCAAGCATCAAACCCCCTGAGCATAATATATATATATATATATATATATATATATATATATATATATATATATATATATATCAGTACCCCCTCACACTCCGAAAGGGTCTGACACAGCTAGGGTAAGTTCACAAGTGGTTTTATTCTCACCAGGATAAAAGAGCAAAGTCATTTAAAAGACGTGAAACATCATGCAGACCCGTTTCAGCAAGTCAGCTTTCCTCAGTGCCGGTTTCAAGATGGATCGGTTTCACCTGGGGTCCATTTGAATATTCCTGCCGTCACTCCCTCTGAAGTGAAGACTCGGCCCCACCTTCATCTTAAGGGTACATTGTCCAATTTGCACTTACATCTTCCATGATGCAATGAATATGTACAGTTCATTGCATCATAATAAAATGTTGCTTGTTATATGCCATCTTGTTTGTAAAAAGAGCCAGACTGAAACCTATTGCACTTCTTGTGTCAGACTTCAATATCAGCAAAGCCTCTTTGTACTGTGCAACTCAAAGCAAAGGTCATATTGGTGTAATCTACCTTTTCCATTGAACCATGTATAGTGGACAGATTTTAAGATAATGTGCCTCAGATTCATTCTGTGAAATTCATCTCGTACAACAGTCAGGGAGCAATGGAGAGGTGGAAGCTGACCAATTGCTAGTAAAACCTCTTGAGTGTAAAATTCGATATCTGAATTTATTTTATATATAAATGTTTGGCCGAATAAGGAGTAATTTCTTCATAAAAACTGCTCACATTTTGGAACATATTTAATGTCCAAAAAATGGTCAGTGATACTTCCAACTCTCACTGTTTGACACCAGGACCCCTTTAAATGCAACTAAAAACGTGACTTTAAAGATTGCAAGAACTCCTAGGAACCTTGGTGGGTTTAGCCCACAATTCTTGGAGCTCGAGGGTCATCAATCAACATTTTACTTACTTGAGCCATGGTGTTTGTGCAATGTTGATCAATAGCTATAAGTTATACTAAGCACTCTCTATATGAGGCTAGTTCCTCTATGTGCCAAATAGAGGAACTATTGACTTTGAGATGTTCACCCCAAGATAGTCAAAATGGGGTACTTTTGCTATCGGAGTCTCAACCACAGTCAATAAATGCCTCTGCTACTTGTGTGGATTAAAACTCATATAATTTGGGTTTTTTGGACTTTAATTTGAGACTTCTAGTATCACAAAATCTATTTTACACTGCATCATCTGCAGTGAGTTGCAAATTAACCTAGTAGTAATGTGAACAAGAACAAATAAACACCCTTAAGCAATTTCACACAAAGGAATACAATAGAACAAATGCTGAACACACCAAAGACTGTAGAGCAACATGAATGTATGGATTGCCATTCTTAACAAGGATTTGGAAATGAGGGTAACCAGGTAGCTTCTAGATATCAAGAGAAAAAAGGTCAGTAGTGTCTGACACATTTAGTCCGCTGAGGTTGAATTTTGTCCAGGGAAAACCTGGCGGTCCAAACAGAAAAAAATACTAATGACACTCACAACTAGGGAGAAAACGTCCAGGATGTCAGGGTCATTAGGCTTGTTTTTGAAACATATAAAAGTTTGGTGAGCACTGGCCACTCATCAAACTCTCAGTGCATTTACAGGAGCGGTTGTGGCAGTGGCTCCTGTGACGGCAATAGGATCATCATGGGGCTGACTGACATTGCTGCTCCCTACTTTTTTGTTACATGAGAATGAGAACTAGATATCAAGTAGGGTAAGACCTTGATCATACTAAGGATGTCAACTCAATAGAGTCATTATTAAATGGAGCAGCCTTGCAATATACCTCGCCCCAGCGCACAATCGTCCAGCATGGGTCGGGGTGACCCTTAACAAAGGCAGCTCACCTTTGAGGCCTTCAAGACCCCAAGTAGGAGGGTGGAGACGAAGCGCCGCATGATGATCCCCCTGAGCGTGCCGACCCCCTGTGAGCTGGCGGCGCGGTTTCGGAGGGAGCCGCCGCCAACATGGCTGAACTGCTTGCTGGGTTCAAGGCCATAGACGCACGTTGTGATGAACTGGGTGCACGGATGGAGGGCATGCATGGCCGCCTGGAGCAGCATGAGGCCCGCATAGAGGCTGCAGAGAAGCGCATTTCCGATGCGGAAGATACGCAGGCCGCCTTGGTTAAGCGCTTAGACCGCACAGAGCGCCTTCTAAAAATGACAGCAGCAAAGGCGGAGGATCTTGAAGCGCAATCGCGCCACAATAATTTACGAATCGCAGGGATTGCCGAGTCTACCAACACTGGCCCCATGGAGGCATATGTAGAGCGGGTATTGTCAGACCTTTTTGGCAGAGACAGTTTTTCAACCACATTTGCGGTAGAGCGGGCCCACCGGTCCCTGGCCCCCAGATCAGCTCCTGGCGCGCCCCGCGTCTTGTCATTGCACGATTGTTGAATTACCATGACAGAGATGTTGCTTTGAGAAAGGCCCGGGAGATGGAAAATCTGCAGTATCAGGGAATGACCCTCTCGCTCTACCCAGACTTCATGCCCATGGTGCAGGAGGCCCGGCGCAAGTTTCAATATATATGAAGCGGACCTTGAGGACTGAGAACGTCCGCTATGCCATGCTGTATCCGGCGCGCCTGCGTGTTCAACTTAATGGTAAAACTCTCATTTTTGACACGCCTGTGGAGGCAGCAGCAGATTACTGGAAGCGTCACAAATCGAGCAGAGCTGCCTCTCCTAGAAAGTAGGGCTTGCATAGGCTGAGAACATGGAATTAACATTGGGGCGCACTCCATACTCCCAGAGAAACACTGGCCTCGACGCAAACTCAGGAATATTTAAGTAACAGTATGTTGTGATGCTTTCCCTCTCTCCTTTTATTTTTTTACCAGTGGCACGCTTATCATATTGTTCTTTTATGAGTGCAGCTACACACAAATGATGTTGTATTGTTATCATAACTCGTGGTTTGCACGGGGCGTTGCTGTCCCCCTAGGAGAATTCCTACTACTCGCACTTGGTGTGGGGCTATTTCTTTGTTTTTCTTCCTTTTAATAAGCAAAAATGTGTTGGGATTCACCGGATATAGGTTGGGTGGATATCCGATGTGGGTGGGGGGTGGGAGGGTGGGAGTTCCGGTCGAACATGTTTGCTTTGTTTTTTTGTTTACAGGCCATGGAAAATAACAACGGCGGGCTATCCAAGCATGACCATAATGTTAAAGCAGACTGCATAATATCGCACCTGCAGTAGTGGGGGCGGGGGGGCGACCCGGAGAACTCGAATTGCATTGTATAACATGGAATGTTAGAGGGCTGTCAAACCCGCTTAAGGGACGGCAGGTGCTTGCCTACCTAACTAGGCACAAGATACATGTAGCTTTACTACAGGAGACTCATTACGCCCCGAAATTAGATAACAGATTTGCAGGTACCTGGGGAGGCAACCGATTTTTCGCTGGGTATAGTACTTACTCCCAGGGAGTTTGTATATTGATTTGTAAATCGCTCTCTTTCACGACCCAGACTGTGATCAAGGACCCGGAGGGCTGCTATCTCCTAGTGGCGGGGTCCATAGGTGCACAGCGCCTGCTTTTCGTAAATGTCTACGCTCCTAATGTGGATGCCTGGGGCTTCTTCGCTAGCATTTCAACTCACATTACTGGCATACCAATTGACTCTATAATATTTGGTGGTGACTTCAACCTTACGCTACAACCCGGGACAGACACCACGGGCACTGGACACAATACTAAGCCCTACTCCACGAGGGAGCTTCAGACACTAATACACACACATCTTCTGGCAGATGCCTGGCGGCACCGGTACCCGGCTGCTCAGGGATATTCATTTTACTCAGCACCACATGGTAGTTGGTCCTGTATGGACTTATAGTATGTTACCCCTGACTTACTCCTCAACATACAGGAGGTTGATCACCTGCCGTGCACTCTATCTGACCACTCGCCGGTGCTTCTGTCACTAGCCCTACCCGTTGTCGTGCGTCCATCTGCGTCTTGGCGCTTCCCAGCTGAGGCGTTGCTAGATACCGCTTTCAGGGGTGAAGTACTGGACGCGATCGTAGAGTACTTTCAGATAAATACTGGCTCTGTGCCTCGCTACGCTACCCTGTGGGAGGCCTTTTGGGTGTACATCAGGGGCATCTGCATTGCTAAACAGGCCGGGGTACTTCGCATGATTCGCTAGAGCTTGATGCCACTGAGCGGGAGCTACAAGATTTGGATGCCCGGGCCTTGACGGATGTGGGCCCTTCTCCGTTGCATCAACTTGCTAAGCTACTGGGAGAATTCCAGGAACTGGAGCAGCGGGAAACAGCTTACCTGGGGAAATACGCTCGCGCCCGAGTATACGGGAGGGAGAGAGGCCGGGGCGCACTTTGGCACGCTTACTCACTCCCAGGCACCAAGCTACATATATCATGCAGCTCTTGGCTGCAAACTGCACTCATGTCACGGATAGTGCTGATATCCAATGGAGCTTCTTGTCCTATTACACTCGCCTCTACACAACGTGCTCGCCACCTGCTGGTGAAACGCTGACAGATTATCTAAATGAAATAGCAATGGTGTGGATAGAGAGGGGACAGCAAGAGTTCCTCGCTTCGCCTATTGGTGCAGACGAGATTATTGAGGCCATAGATAGGCTGGATGGCTCGCGGGCCCCCGGCATGGACGGCCTCACAGGCACGTTTTATAAAGCTTACAAGGAGCAACTTGTACCGCAGTTATTGGAGGTTTATGCAGAAGTGTTAGAATCCGTTGTACTTCCCCCCACTATGCGCGAGGCGATAGTCACTTTACTCCTGAAGCCGGGCAAGCCGGCTGACATTTGTGCCTCTTACAGGCCACTGTCCCTTCTAAACCAGGATTATAAAATATTAGCTAAAGTACTGGCCACACATATTTCGCTTATAATTGGGCAGATTATATCCCCCTTCCAGTCGGGATTTATGCCGAACAGGTCGACTTCCGTAAATTTACGCACGCTGTTTGCGGTCATCAATCAGGTCAACCCTGCGCTTCCTGCCGCGGCGATATTATTAGATGCTGAAAAAGCATTTGATTCTCTAGAGTGGGATTTCTTGCACGCAGCATTAAGCAAACTTGGCTTCCCTCAAAATTTCCGGTCATTGGTCCGCCTTCTATATACTAGTCCAGTCGCACAGCTACGTATAAATGGGGTATTATCTAATAGATTTAAGTTGTCCCGGGGCACCCGGCAAGGATGCCCGCTCTCGCCCCTGCTTTTTATCATCACAATGGACCCGCTGGTGGGGCATTTGCAGGAACGGCACCTGCAGCGGGGAATAGAATTTCATCAGGGTCCCTTACTAGCGTCATTATACGCTGACGACATCCTTCTGTTGGTCCGTGAGCCCGCTCTAAATCTTCCTCCTATTATGAGAGAGGTGGTGCGGTTTGGCGTCTTCTCTGGACTGGTCATCAATTGGAAAAAATCCAAAATATTCCCCCTGACGGATGCCACCACACCATTCATGCTGGAGTTCCCTCTGCGCTGGTGCGATGATCCCCCCAGATACCTTGTGGTAACTATCCATCGCACAGCCTCAGAGGTAGTGCGGCTAAATTATGGTCCGGCCTTTGATCGTCTTTCTGGACAGATAGATCGCTGGATTACACTGCCCTTATCGATAGCGGGACGCATTGCGATCATTAAGTTGGTTGTGCTGCCCAGGTTTTTATATCTATTTTTGAATATTCCTATCCCACTCACAGTTACCTTCTTCAAAACCCTTAGGGGGATGCTGACCTGGCTGATTTGGGCGAGAGGGCAGGCGCGGGTGGGTTGGAAAACTCTCATTCAACCCTTCAAAAGAGGGGGGTTTGGTGTACCCGACTTCTACATGTATTTTCTAGTGGCACAGGAGCATTATGCTTACTATTGGCACCATCCGGACACACGCCTACAGCTCCTGAAGCCTGAGTACACATAAGCCCGTCCATATCCTCTTTCCGCTATCCTTCATCGCGGGCTTAGGAGAACACCGGCTGAGATTCATACCTTACAAACCACAAGTTGGGCTTGGGAGCGCTTGTGCAGGTACCTGGGGTCTGAACGCTTGTACTCTCCACATTTACCGATTCTAAATAATCCCTGGATAGCACCCACGACGGAAACACTGACGCAGCGGGCACTTAACCGCTGTCAAATACAAAACATGGAGGGCATGTTCAGGGACGGTCAATTACGCACGGTGGTAGACTTGATCGGGATGTAAACATGCTAGACCGTTTTCTTGTGCACAGAACGCGAATGGCACTGATCGCTGTGCTTCGCCCTGAGATACAGGAGCCTGCAGATCTCCCCCACTAACAACAATTATTACCGCGCCAGATGGTGCGCACTTAGTTTCCAGACCATACCGACAGGCACAGGCGATCCGACCAATGGTGGGTGGTGAAGCGCGCGCGGCCTGGGAGAGAGACCTAGCGCAGCCCATGACTGATAAGATGTGGGCCTATTGTTATGAACAGACACGCCAAGTGTCTAATAATTATAAGCACAAACTCCTACACTTTAAGTACCTAAACCGGACTGCGGTCAGAGATGTGCGATGGCAAATGCTGATTTTATTAACTTGGCATGGAATTGCCCTGCGGTGCTGGCCTATTGAGAGGCGGTGTTTGGGCATCTCGAACAAATGGTTGAGATTGAGCTCCCACATACACCCTTGCTGGCCCTACTGGGGTATGTGCTCCCGTCGAGTCGGGGGGATAAGGCATTTCACTGCAATTGCGCTAGTGCTGGCTAAAAGACAGGTTTCCCTGAACTGGGGTGGCACTGCGCCGCCTCTGGTGGGGGCATGGCTCAGAGATATGATGCATTGCGATACGACTAGCGATGTATATGCATCCTTGCTTCCACTTGCCTCCCGCCCTAAAAACATTTGGCAGCCACTCCGCTCCTACTTGCTACTACACCCGGAACTCACTGACTGAAATGATTCAAATGATGATGTGATTGTTGGATTAGCTGACCGGTCCTATGGATCGGGATTGGCAAAATATTTCTGTTACATGAGCATGTATTGTTGTTTCATAGTTAATGATCGCGGAACTATTGATGCTAGGTGTGGCTAATGTTTCGTCATTATCTTCCAATGATTAGTTTGTGTAATCCACATTGCGAGTACAGTGTATTTTTTTTTCTTTTGTGTGATTCCTTGAAAAATGCAATAAAAACAAGATTAAAAAAATGGAGCAGCCTTTCCATCATTTTTTCTGAGTTGTAGAGATTCAGAAGAGTCTGAAGGAAGAGTCTGAGGAGACTGCTGGAAGAGCAGATGCCTGAAACATTTTCTTTTAGTTTCCTTCGCTTTCTAAAACTATTGGATCAGGAGTATTAGTGTTACCAGTGCCCCCCACCCCCCGCAAATAGGGCAGATTATTTTTTCCTCTCAGTTTGGTCTGGAAAGATAAAATAAATGCTGCTGCAGGTTGGGCCATACTCCTAATTTCAAGATTGGCCAATTTTGGAAATTATTTGTAAACCTCTTTTTAAAGATTACTCAAATAAGGAGTTGCCTCCTGTAAGGCAAGCCACGAACACCATTGGGAATGCCAGAAAATGAATCTCCATCCATTAGTTTAGGTGATGCAGCCATTACGCTGTGAATGTTTTTGGGAATGACAAATGATCTTTTGAGATAGGTTTCTTTGAATGTTACTGCTGCTGTTTTGTTTTATTGGTGCTGTAGGAAATCGGACTGTTAAGCTATGGAAGAGAGAAGATGCAATCTTGATGTGAGCTCTGGCTGAGCTCTGACAAGATAAAAACAATCTAATTTCCATTAGAGAAACATGGTTAAGATGTGCTAAGCATTTTAATGGTCAGAAATGCTTCAATTTGGCTTTTTCGCAACCATTAAAATGCTTTTTGCCATGTACTAATCCCATTTTAGGAATCAAAAACGTTTTTCCAACTCCTAAAATGGGATTCCGAATAGATGCCTATTCAGTATCTGGGAGGTGCATGTTGTAGGCTTCCTTCCATATACCAAATCAGTATCATACATATATATTGTGCCAGTGAAGTCTGGACGCAAAACATTGAAAATTTACAGATCCCTCAAAGGAGGTGGTAATGCATTTGGAAAAAGTAAGGGTTCCCAAAGGGAACTTTGTGAATGTAAAATAAAAGTTTGCTGAAGAGTAGGCAGTGGTCCAGTGATCATTTCCATGTGTTAAACAAAGTTTGTTTTTAAATAACTTTTTTAAAACATACCTTTGTTTTTTACTCAAGAAAAAGGGCTGTATTTAAAAAAAGGCTTTACTTTATTTAAAAACATTCCAATACATGATTTGCTCACTCCCACATTTCCTGTGATCTACCTCATCATTATTCATAAAGTAGGTTAGATTACAAGCCACTGGAACTTAGATTTTTAAGAAACAACCTATTAGTACATAGGCGGGTTCTTAAAAGTCTTTATTGGTCACCAAAACACTGGTCACAAATTGCTACCAGTATTTTGTTACAATTAAATAGTACATCTGACCCCATGCTTCTTTGAGGAATTCTAAACTCATCCTTGGTAGATTGGTAAAAGCGTCAAGGCCTTTGTCACAGAAAATTGCATGTGGTATATGTGCAATAACACCAAAACAACATTAAAGTCAAGAAAAAAATAATTAAAAAATCTCATAAAATTATAAAAGCTAGATGTGAGAATGGGGAGTTATTAAAAAACAAAAATTGTCCCATAGGGAATAATTGCAACTCAATGTAAGTAATGGGGTCAAATTGACCATGGCCCAGACTTCCTCTTGATTCATGCAGTAAATAATAATCAATGAGGCACAATGTTTGAGGCATCCTTGTCTTCATGTGTGGTACAGTATGATAGATGCTCTTTATTACGATTGACTTTGAGAAAGTACTTAAAACTTGACACGTCCAAGAAGAAAGCATGTAGCCACAAAGTGTGTTTAGCATTTTTTTCTCTAGAAAGATACTATGTTTTCAGTTGTAGATTTCCTCAGAGGAAAGCAGTGGAATACAGTCAGATACAAGTTGTAGGTTCACCTGAATAAATGTCACTGCAGCCTGAGACCCAGTCATCCTTTGCGAGTGATCAGCAATGGAGTCTGTTTGGGGAATACTAGGTGATCTGACCATATGAAAAGTTCTACCATTGGACTTAAATATTTCTTGAAGTTCCGCACATTTTGTCAATAATGTCTATCATCAGGATGTTAAATATTCCATTTCAGTTAGCTCTCCTGTCAACTAAAGTGGTTGACACTAAGCTCCTCTCAACATTCCCCAATAAGACAAATGTTTCAACTAAGTTCCTCTCAGCTTTCCCCAGTATCAGCTCAAGACCAGCCCACTTCTGCCTCTAAAGGATCAAAGAAAATCTCCACCACTGCAGTTAACATCTGTTTCCAAATCATGCTGGGAAAGCTCAGCTTAGGCAAGGAGATTATTTCTGCACAAAAAGAAGCATGTGTGGTAGTCTTTTTTGCCACAAAGATAAAGCCTGGGAGCAGGAAATGGTTTTGTTGAGTCACACTGTACAGTTAACATTTTGCTACAGTGTTCTAGGAATTATGAGGTATAAAGCTGGACAATTAGGTGCAGGCCAAAGAAAGTTTGCCAAGGAAAAGGGATTAAGCCTTTTCCTAACATTAAATAAAGTTCAGGTGGGCAATATGGCAACCTCTAAGATATGTTTGAGGGGTGGGTAGTCAAACTCCAAAGTTTCAGTTGATTCTGTTGCACCTATTCTCAACTTGCTTCAAATCTGAAGTTTGTGTTACTTTCCTAACAAAAGTTTAAAAAAAATAGATTTAGCACAAAATATTTCACTTTTAAACACCAACTGTTGGCCACTGCATATAATGTGTAAAAAGTAAGTTCTCCTTTTACAATTAAGAGTGAAAAATTGCTTTTAAGCTAATGCTTCAGAGAACTTTAGGCAGTTTGTGCCAAACTGTTTTTTCACATTTTGCAATGGAGTTACCAAAATCTCAAACCTAACAATTGCTTCTCAAATTACAGCAGACATTACAAAGTATCAAATAGGTTAATTTAAACACAAAATTGCTTTTTGTTTTTATTGGCAGAGCTCAAATGTCAGAGATCAAAATACCAGACAGCCAGAGTTCAAAAATCAAAAGAAGTTTGAGAAACACAAAAAAGATGAATTTCCTGTAGACGCTAATGTAAATTTCAGTTATAAACAAAAAACATCCACAGTGGCATACATGTCTTGCATATTAATTTACAGGACATACATAAATGCTATTGTAAATTGTAAAAACAGACAGGATGCACTTAAAAACTCCACTGATAGGGAATGTCTGCAGAGGTTTCCTTTTGAGGGAGTAGAAGGTGGTTATATTATTTACATATACATTTAATGTTTTTTTTTCCATGATAATAAGTGCCAACCATTTTGGTGTACCCTTTTAATCTGATATCCACAAATATATATTAGTCTTTATTGTCTTTGCTATATCTCTTGATTTGTTTAACTAGTTATTTTTCATGTTCTTGTTAAATCACTCTTGGCACTCCTTCTGCTCAGAACTGTTTTGCTTATAATTAGAATTTATTTCCCTTCCCTGCCATCTCACACCCTTCTCCTTGCTCCTTCTTCTTTGCCCTTGATGGAGCGGGATTTTCTACATCTCAAATCATTGAATATAATCATTAAATAACCCCTGCCACTGGTTGAATGGACCTTTGTTATTTGATGAAGAGAAATGAGGAGAAATCATTTACAAAACAATAAATCATTAAAGACTTTAAATTTAGGCAATAAAGAGAGTTCATGTGAACATGACAAAATGGACAATGAAGCGTTGGCAGTATCCTTTGGTGTGGACCCCAGTGGTACGAATGGAACATCGGCTATCATTCCAGTCGCTGGTCAAGACACACCCCTTCAGGCATCTGAGACAGTTTATAGCAGGGCTGAGGTGGCGTATGCTGTATGCAGTGAGGGAGACGAGGAGGAAACAGCACTGGAGGCAGGAGGGCCATTTGGAACAGTGGAGAGAACTAGAGAAGGTTGACAGGACTTTGTGAGGGAGCAGGATGCCCTGAAGGACGTCAGCGGGACTAGTCAGCTGGAGGAGGCAGCAACACCTATGGCAAGGACCACAGAGGCTCCGTTGAATCAGGAGACAGTGGCTGATTGGAGAAGCCAGTCCAGACTGGCATCAGCTGTGCAGGATAAGCTGGAGTCCACAGTGAAGGAGGAAGACGGTGGGTGCTTGACCCCGGGGAAAGACACTACGGATGAGGCCGACCAGGGTCTACTCCAAAGCCATGGCCTCTGGCAAATGATAGGAAGGTTCCCACAAGCCATTGGTTGGTGGGCGGTAGCACGGGAGTACTTCATTGTGTTTTAGGGTCAGTTGTGGAGTGCACTTGTGGGGGTATAGCCTCACTGCATTCACTGGTTGGCAAAAATGGGTGAAAGTGAAGAGCTGATAAAGACGTGTGTACACTCTAGCACAAGAGAGGTGGGGTTTTTGACTGCTTTCCTCACAGTAGCTAAGACCTTTCCCTCACTAGTGAATACTGGTCAACCGGCTTCATGCACTCACTTTGAGGTGTGGGTGATGGGACATATAACCCAAAACAAGACCTGATAACTAAGGCCTCCTTTTTCTTGATTTTTCCCAAAGGTTAAACCGGGCATTTCTGGAGAAACCAGAGAAGAAAGAGGACCGGAGAAGGGCCGTAATCGGAACAAGGGGACCCACAGAAATGCATTATATGCACTGGCAGTGATTTACTGACCTATTCCCAATAAATACTTATATTTCTTACCTTCCAATTTTTGAGTCATATCTGACAGCCTGCTACAGTGAGTTACAGGGTTTTTGTTTTCAAATCTTTTAGTCTTTCATCTATTTATTCATTAGGCATTAATCTTTAGGTTTCAGCATTTAAAGGTAATATAATCCATCAATCTGTATTTGATGATGAAATAGAACAAAATATTCATTAGAATCACAGTTAATATAGTAATAGTACAACAAGCATGTTCCATTACGGAAATTCCCTAATCTAAATTAATTTGGAATTAAGAGAGAGAAAGGTGTCAATTCAAAAACCCAATAAATAGTCCTGATGAGAGAGAAATCTATGCACAAGCATGAAGCTTTTACATTACAAGTTGGAAAGTATTCTCAGCTTAAAGATATTAGCAGACAGCTCAGTAAAATCTAAGTAAGGCAGCCCTTCATGAAGTGAAGGCATCAGAAACTCTAAATGAGTCTCCAGTCAGAGAGTTGAGAAAAGAATCTGGAATCTGCCTAGCTACCCTAGGTATACGCTCTGATATAAACACACACATTCTCTGTGCAAACATTATTTTCTTTGGTCTTCTTCATCCTCCAATAGAATATCAGCAAACACCTGGGAATAAGCAAACTCCCCATTTTCTCATAAGAGCAAAATAGACTTTCAGACATTAGTCCTTGAAAAGTTACAATGTTGTTTTCTTGAGGTCCAAAAATGTCTTCCCATGAATCATTCTTCCTGTGAGAACCTTAATATCAGCTATCTAATACAAAACCAGTTTTTATTCACTAGATAACAGTAGGGTTCTGAAGTAGTAACATTTGCAGTGAAGAGAAGAAACACATCTTGTAAAAACAACTATTCAATGTGAAAAACAGGCCTTTCATGTTAATGCATTATTTTTCCATTTAACATGGCATCAACTGTTGGGCTAAGTTAAATCAGCAATTTATTATTTGCAAGCCTACAACATTTCAGTATGATTACCGAATACAAATTTTGCTTGTAGCATATGTTTTACCTATGCATAGGCTTGTGCATGTTATTAATAAAATCATTTTGACAGTGAATAAAATTTGAGACAGCTCGCTGCCCTCCTTTGAGTCTGCCTTCCACTGCACCCATTTCAGGCTATTGTTCTCCCTCCTTGGTTGAATATTACCTCTTTCCTTCTCTTTCTAAATAACTGGATTATGAGTTCAGGGCTATCGTCCTTCTGATTTGCAGGTTACCACTTGTGTCGATCATGTTCTACAATCAATTCATATTTATCTAACCAGTGAGGGAGTGGGCGAAAACATCTCCATCGACCAGGATACAGTTCATACTGAGCTCATCCTACAGTGTCATTGGTAGGGATGTTTGCAAATTGGGGAGCTGTTTCCAGTACATTGAGACATAGATAACGTTTTGATATCTGAACACAACACCAACAGAAGGTATTTTTCTTTCTTCAGTTCAAAATCTTATCCTTTATTGCTTCACTAAGTTTCACATTCATTGATTAAGGGTAGCTTCACCTTTTGCATTTTCTAAATTTCTGGCTTTTTGTTTGAATCAAAGCTTTCTTTCTAAATGGGCTCTTTGAAATGCCAGAATCTCAGAAAGACTTGCAACAGTTCTACACACTAAGGGCCTGATTGCGAATCTGGCGGTCCATGGACTGCCAGACTCATGGGGCCACGGTGGTGGCACTCTCCCAACCATCCTATTATGAGTCGGGTGGTCGGACCGCCATAGCCCCCCACAGCCGCCAGGGAACCGCCATTCCACAGTGGTGTTGCAGCAGTGTAGAGGCATCAATATGCTTGTTGGGACCGCCATGGTCCCGCCAAGCATATTAGGAGTTTCCTCTCTGCCAGGGTTTTCATGGCAGTTCCTACAGGGCCCCCTGGTGCCTCTGCACCCTGTGGATGCACACAGGGGGGCACAACATGCGCCCTCCTGTGTGCATGCACACCAATTCCTGCACAGCATTGACTTTTCAATAAATGCCGTACAGGAACTGTTTTCGGTGTTCCCATTGCGGAGCCCATTTATAGAGGCACTGTTGTAGGAAAGCCAAAAAAAAAGCTCACCAGACAGGACAAAACTCCTAATCTGGTGGGCAGCCTGACCACAGCTTTGGTGGTGCGGTGGCGGGGCAGACCCGGAGCTGCACCGCCAAAGTCATAATCGGGCCCATAATAACCCCATGGTGCTTTAGTATTGCAAAAAGGGCCTCAGATGCCTGTGCATATTCTCTGCTCCCCACAAGTAATGTAATGCTTTTCCTATGATTAGGAGTATTACATCAAAGTTGTAATGTTCCTTCCTCGGCGCAGCTGTGCAGGTTGTCTGATTCATGACAATGCTATGTTTGCAGGGTGTGAGAAGTTGGCCTGGTATATGCTGTTCACTAGTTAAAGTGGACACCTTGCACCAGTACAATTCGACTCTTATGGTAGGTAGGTTTAAGACAACCTTTATAGAAAGCTATCCTAGTGGTAGCTGTGGAGAGCAGCCTTCAGGCTAAGTCTTGGAGGAATGTAAAGCAGCTTGTTTTACCACACAATCTCTTGAATCACCAAATGAAAAGACACCACACAGGTATATATATCAAATATATATGCATTTATTACTAAACAACTCTCTACTAATCTCTTGTGAGATTAGAAGACAGGAACATATGCATAAATCAACGTTTCACAATAAATTAAGCACAAATATGGCTGGGGCCCTAGGGGCGTACCAGACCATATACTAAAAAGAGACTTAAGAGCAACGACTTGCAAAGAGACAAGTCCCAGGGCCTTCAGAAGTGCTGGGGCCTCACGAAACCACCCAAGGCAGGTAAGTAAAGGACCCACGGGGACGCGTGCAGTGCGTGAACAGAGGCGCGGATCGCCGTAGTCTTCAATGGGGCAAGTCGCGGTTGGAAATTAAGAGTTTAAGGGCACTTCGGGAGTAGCTACAAGCAGGTCACTTACAGGGTAAGTAGTTCTAGGGCCAACACCCACAGGAGCACCGTAGTGCTGGAGTTACCTCACCCAGGGAAGCCGGGTGCATAGGTGTCCTTTGGTGTCGGGTCGTGGCGTCGTTTTCAATGGGAGCCAATGAAGACTTGCTGCTTGTGAAGCCAGAAGAAGTGTCCGGTGGAATCCAAGCCTGGATTCGGAAGAAGGAAGACCTGAAAGCAGAGGGGACAGTGTTCAAAGTCACTGGGCAGTGACCCGGGGCAAGGAAGATGAATGCCCACCGTCGTCGACAGATTCAGGTCGTTCATGGGTGTGTTGACTCTTCGGCCACGAGGTCCAGGAGGCGTCGAGGACAACCAGGAGCTGGATTCAGCGTGTCCCACAAAGTTTGCAGCTGACTGCGGTGTTGGCGACCCGATTGGAGCCAACAAGCCTTGGTAGCAGCAAGTCTCGTGGAAAGCGTAAAAAGTCAATGGTGCAGACCAGCAAGGCCTGGGGAACTCACCCAGCGAGAGTAAGTCAGGGCAGGCCTGGAGCAACTAGTGGAGCCCTTTGGTTCTGTAGAAAAGTCTTCAGGGGACCCACAAGCTGGCTGGCAAGGGATTGCAAAGATGCCTCGGGAGGATTCCTTCAACAGGGGCCCACGGTCACTCGGGATGGGGTAGGCCTCTGATCTTCGGAGGGATTCTTGCTAGAGGCTGGAACCACATGTAGTCTAAAGCACAGGTTCGTAGAATATCGTGAAGGGGTTGCACTCAACAATAGTGCACAATACCCAGGGACTATGGTTTCTCGTCACTCGTGGGGTCCACTGGCCTCAGCTTCACTGGGGACTCACGATGGCCTTGGAGAAGTCAGGAAATCCTTGTCTTGGGCTGCAGAGACCTCGGGCTCCAGCGGGAGCGGTGTAGTTTGCAACCGTTGTTTCCATTTTTGGTGCCTGCCAAGCAGGGGAGTCACTCCTTGACTCCAAGGGAGATTCTTCAGTCTTCCAGAGGTAGTGGAACGTCGAAGGTCCAGGATTCTTCTTCAGAGCGTCGTCCAGGGGTATCTAGTTTGCAATGCACAGGTTCCCCCTCTTATACTAAAAGGAAGGGAGGGACTAGCTCTATGACCCCACCTATGGGAGGGTCAGGGAGTGGGTGGCTACACCCACGTCCCTTTGTCCAGTTTCGCACCAGAGCAGGGGCAGGTAGCCCCTGAGCTGGTTTGAACTGGCATATGCACAGAGGAGCCTTCTGCTCCCCCAGTGCAGGACTTCAAAGCACTCTAGGAGTGCACCCACCCAGCCCCAATACACTAAACCCTGTCTGGAAGGTGGTCACACCCTCCTGGGACAGGATACCTATTGTTGGGCTTCCTCCACTGTGAGTTTTGGTCATCAGCAGGAGGGCAGCCCAGTGTCTGTGACTGGTGGCATCCATTTTGTGATGCCAGGGCTCTTCAGGATTCTACCGCGTTTCCACAGTAGGTACATGTCTATCCCTCTAGAAGGGTGGAATGCTACCCCGCCGCCAGAACTGGCGGGGGGTAGTATTCCAAGATGTTTGACACCAAACACGACATGTTTCCGTGCAGCCATCCCAAAGTTAGCATTTAACGCAAGGTTATAATGCGCTTAAGAGTATATGGTCAGGCTGCACTACAAACAGCATCAGAGAAGGGTCTCCGAATGCTGCAGAGGGGCTCTGCTCATGCAGGGGCACCCTCTCACATAGGAACCAAGCACTCTGCCTTCAGGATTGATAAGGCCTGCCATAGGAGTGACTTATAGGTTTATATGTGTGTATCTATGTAGTGATATAGGTAGCCTATATCACAGTAAGGGGTGCATGCACCACCTTACCCAGGCTGAAGTGGCAGACCTGTGGTGTCAGATTTAGTCTGCTTCCCAGGGGTGGCATAATACATGCTTCAGCCCCTGGTAGGCCTGTGAAGTACCTATGCCCTTGGCACCTAAGGTACCATATACTAGGGACTCATAAGGTACCACAGTATCCAATCACTAGTGCACCTAGAGTGCACTCCAAGTCGTTAGAGAGAACAGAGAGGCTGGGGCCCTGATTGGCAGGGTCCCAGCCTGACTATAGCCAGAAACCAGTGTAAACATCAGAAAAAAGTGGGGGCAACATAAGAGGCAGATCCTACTCTCCTACACAACCCCCTCCAAACGCAGGGACACTAAACTAACCTTGACCAGTTGAGTCTTCGTGCTCTAAGTGGAAATACCTTGAGAGTCCATCTGCATTGGCATGTTGGGTCCCAGGCCTATGTTCCACTGTATAGTCCATCCCCTGTAGGGAAATGGACCACCTCAAAAGTTTTGGGTTTTCACCTTTCATCGGTTTAAGCCATAGGAGGGGCTTGTGGTCAGTCTGAACTATGAAGTGAGTGCCAAACAAGTATGGCCTCAGCTTCTTCAGGGCCCACACCACAGCAAAGGCCTCCCTCTCTATAGCTGACCAACGTTTCTCTCTAGGGGTCAGCCTCCTGCTAATAAAAGCTACTGGCTGGTCTTGACCTTCATCATTCAGTTGAGACAGTACAGCTCCCACACCCAGCTCAGAAGCATCTGTTTGGACAATGAACTTTTGGTGTAGTCTGGACTCTGTAAGATGGGGGCAGTGCACATGGCCTGCTTTAGGTCTTCAAATGCCTTCTGACAGCTAGCTGTCCACTGAACCTTTTTGGCATTTTCTTTGAGGTCAGATCATTCAAGGGGGTCACTATAGATCCATATCCCTTCACAAACCTCCTATAGTACCCAGTCAGGCCTAAGAAGGCTCTCACCTGTGTCTGGGTGGTTGGAGCAACCCATTCCATTATGGTTTGGATTTTACTCTGTAAAGGCTGAACCTGGCCTCCACCCACAAGGTGGCCCAGGTATACAACCTGACTCTGCCCTATCTGGCACTTAGTGGCCTTGATAGTGAGGCCTGCTTTCTGCAGAGCCTCCAAAACATTTCTGAGGTGGACCAGGTGATCCTGCCAGGAGGAACTAAAGACAGCAATATCATCTAGATAAGCTGAGCAATAAGTTTCCATCCCTGCCAGAACTTTATTCACCAACCTCTGAAAAGTGGCAGGTGCATTTTTCAATCCAAAGGGCATCACCACAAAGTGGTAGTGCCCACCAGGGGTCGATAATGCTGTTTTGGCTTTTCCATCATCAGCTAACCTGATCTGCCAGTAGCCAGCTGTTAGGTCAAATGTACTTAGATACTTGGCTGAGGCCAAAGTATCAATCAGCTCATCTGCCCTTGGTATGGGATAGGCATCAGTCCTGGTGACTGCATTGAGGCCTCTGTAGTCTACACAAAACCTCATTTCTTTCTTACCACCCTGGGTATGAGGCTTGGGCACTAGGACTACTGGGCTAGCCCAAGGGCTATCTGAAGGCTCAATCACACCTAACTCCAACATTTTCTGGACTTCAGTCCTGATACAGTCCCTGACATGGTCAGGTTGCCTGTAGATTTTACTCTTGACAGGCAGACTGTCTCCAGTGTCCACCTCATGGGTGCACCAGGTAGTCTGACTAGGGGTCAGGCTAAACATATGTCTGTACTGTTGCAGAACTTGTCTGCACTCAGTTTGCTGATGGTCAGTGAGGCTGCTTGCCAAAGCAACACCATCTACTGACCCATCATCAGGGTTCTGTGAGAGCAGGTCAGGGAGAGGGTCACTCTCCTCCTCCTGTTCCTCTTCAGTTGCCATGAGCAAGCCCATGTCAGCCCTGTCAACATATGGCTTTAATCTGTTGACATGGAGCACCCTCAGGGGGCTCCTGGGAGTTCCAAGATTCACCAGATAGGTGACTTCTCCCTTTTGCTCAACTATTGTATGGGGGCCACTCCATTTGTCTTGGAGGGCTGCTGGGGCCACAGGCTCCACCACCCACCCTTTCTGTCCTGGCTGGTACACAGTCAGCACAGCCTTTTGGTCATGCCAAGCTTTTTGTAATTCTTGGCTGGCCTCCAGGTTTTTGGTCGCCTTTTTCATGTATTCGGCCATCCTGGAGCGGAGACCAAGTACATAGTCCATCACATCTTGTTTGGGGGGCTTGAGAGGTATCTCCCAGCCCTCTTTTACCAAACATAATGGACCTCTTACAGGATGCCCAAACAGAAGCACAAATGGGCTGTAACCAACCCCCTTCTGTGGAACCTCTCTGTATGCAAACAACAGGCAGGGAAGAAGAAGGTCCCATTTCCGCCTAAGCTTCTCTGGGAGTCCTTTAATCATTCCCTTCAGGGTTTTGTTGAAACATTCAACCAACCCATTGCATTGTGGGTGATAGGGGTGGTGAACTTATAAGTTACACCACACTCCTTCCACATTGCTTTCAAATATCCTGACATGAAGTTTGTAACTCTGTCAGAGATGACCTCCTTTGGGAAACCCACTCTGGAGAAAACTCCAATGAGGGCTCTTGCCACCACAGGGGCTGTGGTGGTCCTCAGAGGAATTGCCTCTGGGTACCTGGTGGCATGATCCACTACCACCAGGATAAATCTGTGCCCAGATGCAGTTTGAGGGTCAAGGGGACCAACAATGTCAATCCCTACCCTTTCAAAGGGTACCCCCACCACAGGTAGTGGTATCAGGGGGCCTTTGTAGTGCCACCTGCCTTGCCACTGGCTTGGCATGTGACACAGGAGCGACAAAACTCCTTTGTGTCCTCTGACATATGTGGCCAATGAAAATGTGGAACAAGCCTGTCCCAGGTCTTGTTTTGGCCCAAGTGACCTGCTAAGGGGATGTCATGTGCTAGGGTCAAGAGGAACCCCCAAAACTTCTGAGGTATTACCAACCTCCTGGTGACTCCAGGGGCTGGATCTCTACCCTCAGAATATAGGAGTCCCCCATCCCAATAAACTTTATGGGACCCACTAGCACTCCCAGCAGCCTCAGCAGCAGCCTGCTGTCTGAGGGGTTCAAGAGAGGGGCAGCACTGTTGCTCCTTACTCAGATCTTCCCTAGAAGGGCCCCCTGCCCCCAAGAACTCAACTGATCAGGCTCAAGTTCCTCTGGGGCAGTTCCTTCTTCGGGGTCTGCTCCTCCTCCCTTAAGAGGGGAATCAATGATCTGAGACAGAGGGGAAGGCACTGCCTTAACCCTACTGCTCCTCTTCTTGGGAAGCATCTGGTCCATAATTTCAGGATCCAGAGCTGGTTCAGTGTCATGCATTTTGGCCTGTGACCTGGTCACAGCAAATACCCTCTGCAGGGATGCCTAACATCTTAGCATGAGTCCATAACTCTACTTCAGACCAGGCTGAAGTTTCTAGATCATTGCCCAATAGACATTCTACAGGGAGGTCTGCACTGACTACAACCTACTTGAGGCCAGTTACCCCTCCCCAGGAGAAATTCACAACTGCCAGACTATGGTTGGTCCTGACATTGCTTGCATTGGTCACCTGGTACATTTCGCCCAGGATGATCTGTCCAGAGTCCACAAGATCCTCTGCCACCATGGTGACACTAGCACCTGTGTCCCTAAATGCCAAAGCCTGTTTGCCATTTATTACAGGCTGCTGTTTGTATTTGCCCAGATTACTGGGGCTCACAAGGAAGGACATGTCCGTGTCTCCATCACAAATCAGCATTGCCTGAGTGGGTACTCTGACTAGGCCAGAGTCCACTTCAGAACCCAGGGTCAACTCTACTACACCCTTATTCTGAGTACCACCTCCGCCAGTAGCCGAACTAGGGGGAACAGTTGCCTTAGGGGCAGGAGTGGTGGTGGTTTGGTCTTTGGACTTGTTACAATCAGAAGTCCAGTGCCCTTTCTGTTTACAGAATTTGCACCAGGGCTTCTTTTGGCCTTTTCCCTTGTTGGATTGTGACTCCCCACCAGATGCAGATTTTGGGGCCCTTGTGAAGACTTCTGGTCTTTTGACTTATCCCCACCTTTCTCAGAGCCCTTAGAATCCTGCTTCTTTGTGTCACCCCTTGGTTCTGGGTTTTCTGCCTCACCCTGGTTCTGACCCACTTGTCTGCCTTCTTTCCCAATTCTTGGGAGAGGTCAGATCTGAGTCCCCCAGGTATTGATGCAACAACTGGTTCTGGCAATTATTAAGGATCTGTTCTCTCATCATTAGATTATACAATCCCTTGAAATCAGTAACCCTACTGCCAACCAGCCAACCCTCCAGAGCCTTGGTTGCACAATCTACAAAGTCAGTCCAGTCCTGAGTCTGTGCCTTCTGGGTGTCTCTGAACTTCAACCTGTACTGTTCAGTGGTTAAGCCAAACCCATCTATCAGTGCACTCTTCAGGACTTCATAGTCATCAGCATCCTCTTCTCTAACAGTGAGGAGCTTGTCTCTACCTTTATCTGAAAAGGAGAGCCACAAGATTGCTGCTCACTGCTTTTGGGGACCTGTTGTACTCTACAGGCCCTTTCCATAGCAGTTACCCACTTATGGATATCATCCCCACTCTGGTAGGGAGGAACAACCTTGGTCAGGTTCCTATGGTCTGGAATATATTCTCTGCCTCTAGGGACACTGTTGCTGCCACCAGGGGTTCTAACCCCTCTTTTCTAGAAGCTCTCTGGAGCTCCAGGGCTTCCTTGTCTAATGCCAACTGCTTGGTTTTGAGGGCAAACCTTGCTTCCTCATACTGCAGCAGTTTGTACATTCTGTCAGAGGAGGTCTCTCTTCTTGAGAAGTAGGAGTTCCTCTGGTAGACAGATTCTCAGCCAGAGTGATAGGAGTGCTCAGATTCCCTAGAAAGGGACCTGGGCCTGTCCTCCACTATGTCAGTTCTCTTAGGGAGAATTCCTCTGTCCTGTTCAGACCCCTTGGGACCTGGCCCTACAATCACAGAGTCTTGGTCATCCAGATGTTCATCATCTGACCCAGACACTGTAATTGACCCACCCACTGATTCAGATCCATTAGCTCCTAGAGCTAATCTAAGATCATCTGCTGTCAGCAGATCTATCAGGTGTAGTGTGGAGGGACTCTGTCCTAGCTTCAGGTGCCTTGCAGCACACATGGTTCTCAACTCAGAGAAAGCCATGTCCTTATACTGAGGCTGAGTGGATCCACTGGGTCCACCCTTTAAGGACATTCTAGTGTTGTGCAGTGTTGTACTACCTACACTAGTTTGTGGCCTACTGATACTAGCTTGAGCTGTAGAAAGGGTGTGCTATCCCTTGGCACACAGCTCTAAGTTCAGTAGAACTTATTGATACTAAGCTTGACTTTATATGTACCTTGAGTACCTATACTGGTTTTCAGTTAGTAATTCAAATAGAGATTTTCTGGTAAAACAATAGCAAGCTGGAATCCCACACGCTGCCACCAATGTGAGAAGTTGGCCTGGTATATGCAGTTCACTAGTTAAAGTGGACACCTTGCACCAGTACAATTCGACTCTTTTGGTAGGTAGGTTTAAGACAACCTTTATAGAAAGCTATCCTAGTGGTAGCTGTGGAGAGCAGCCTTCAGGCTAAGTCTTGGAGGAATGTAAAGCAGCTTGTTTTACCACACAATCTCTTGAATCACCAAATGAAAAGACACCACACAGGTATATATATCAAATATATATGTATTTATTACTAAACAACTCTCTACTAATCTCTTGTGAGATTAGAAGACAGGAACATATGCATAAATCAACGTTTCACAATAAATTAAGCACAAATATGGCTGGGGCCCTAGGGGCGTACCAGACCATATACTAAAAAAGAGACTTAAGAACAACGAATTGCAAAGAGACAAGGCCCAGGGCCTTCAGAAGTGCTGGGGTCTCACGAAACCACCCAAGGCAGGTAAGTAAAAGACCCACGGGGGACGCGTGCAGTGCGTGAACACAGGCGCGGATCGCCGTAGACTTCAATGGGGCAAGTCGCGGTTGGAAATTAAGAGTTTAAGGGCACTTCGGGAGTAGCTACAAGCAAGTCACTTACAGGGTAAGTAGTTCTAGGGCCAACACCCACAGGAGCATACTAGTGCTGGAGTTACCTCACCCAGGGAAGCCGGGTGCATAGGTGTCCTTTGGTGTCGGGTCGCGGCGTCGTTTTCAATGGGAGCCAATGAAGACTTGCTGCTTGTGAAGACAGAAGAAGTGTCCGGTGGAATCCAAGCCTGGATTCGGAAGAAGGAAGACTTGAAAGCAGAGGGGACAGTGTTCAAAGTCACTGGGCAGTGACCCGGGGCAAGGAAGATGAATGCCCACCGTCGTCGACAGATTCAGGTCATTCATGGGTGTCTTGACTCTTTGGCCACGAGGTCCAGGAGGCATTGAGGACAACCAGTAGCTGGATTCAGCGTGTCCCACAAAGTCTGCAGCTGACTGCAGTGTCAGCGACCCGATTGGAGCCAACAAGCCTTGGTAGCAGCAAGTCTCGTGGAAAGTGAAAAATATCAATGGTGCAGACCAGCAAGGCCTGGGGAACTCACCCAGCAAAGGTAAGTCAGGGCAGGCCTGGAGTAATCAGGGGAGCTCTTTGGTTCTGTAGAAAAGTCTTCAGGGGATCCACAAGCCGGCTGGCAAGGGATTGCAAAGATGCCTTGGGAGGATTCCTTCAACAGAGGCCCACGGTCACTCGGGGTGGGGTAGACCTCTGATCTTCAGAGGGATTCCTACTAGAGGCTGGGAGCACACGTGTTCCAAAGCACAGGTTCGTAAAACATCGAGAAGGGATTGCACTTGACAATAGTACACGGTACCCAGGGACTGCGGTTTCTCGTCACTCGTGGGGTCCACTGGCCTCAGCTTCACTGTGGACTCACGATGGCCTTGGGGAAGTCAGGAAATCCTTGTCTTGGGCTGCAGGGATCTTTGGCTCCGGTGGGAGCGGCGTAGTTTGCGACCATTGTTTCAGTTTGTGGTGCCTGCCAAGCAGGGGAGTCACTCCTTGACTCCAAGGGAGATTCTTCAGTCTTCCAGAGGTAGTGGAACGTCGAAGGTCCAGGATTCTTCTTCAGAGCATCGTCCAGGGGTATCTAGTTTGCAATGCACAGGTTCCCCTCTTATACTAAAAGGAAGGGAGGGACTAGCTCTATGACCCCACCTATGGGAGGGTCAGGGAGTGGGTGGCTCCACCCACTTCCCTTTGTCCAGTTTCGCGCCAGAGCAGGGGCAGGTAGCCCCTGAGCTGGTTTGAACTGGCATATGCACAGAGGAGCCTTCTGCTCCCCCAGTGCAGGACTTCAAAGCACTCTAGGAGTGCACCCACCCAGCCCCAATACACTAAACCCTATCTGGAAGGTGGTCACACCCTCCTGTGACAGGATACCTATTGTTGGACTTCCTCCACTGCGAGTTTCGGTCATCAGCAGGAGGGCAGCCCAGTGTCTGTGACTGGTGGCATCCATTTTGTGATGCCAGGGCTCTTCAGGATTCTACCGCGTTTCCACAGTAGGTACATGTCTATCCCTCTAGAAGGGTGGAATGCTACCCCCGCCGCCAGAACTGGCGGGGGGTAGTATTCCAAGATGTTTGACACCAAACACGACATGTTTCCGTGCAGCCATCCCAAAGTTAGCATTTAACGCGAGGTTATAATGCGCTTAAGAGTATATGGTCAGGCTGCACTACAAACAGCATCAGAGAAGGGTCTCCGAATGCTGCAGAGGGGCTCTGCTCATGCAGGGGCACCCTCTCACATAGGAACCAAGCACTCTGCCTTCAGGATTGATAAGGCCTGCCATAGGAGTGACTTATAGATTTATATGTGTGTATCTATGTAGTGATATAGGTAGCCTATATCACAGGAAGGGGTGCATGCACCACCTTACCCAGGCGGCAGTGGCAGACCTGTGGTGTCAGATTTAGTCTGCTTCCCAGGGGTGGCATAATACATGCTTCAGCCCCTGGTAGGCCTGTGAAGTACCTATGCCCTTGGCACCTAAGGTACCATATACTAGGGACCCATAAGGTACCACAGTATCCAATCACTAGTGCACCTAGAGTGCACTCCAAGTCGTTTAGAGAGAACAGAGAGGCTGGGGCCCTGATTGGCAGGGTCCCAGCCTGACTATAGCCAGAAACCAGTGTAAACATCAGAAAAAAAGTGGGGGCAACATAAGAGGCAGATCCTACTCTCCTACACAGGGCATCTCTGACATCCTTCTTGGAGGTGTGGAACATTCAACCATAGCTACAACACTTTCTTATATTCATATTGTGGCTGCTATAGGGTCACATGACTAAACTTAGCACTTACTGGCGGATTGCTCAAACTCCTGTTCATAAAACATCATGTTGTCCTTCATGGCATGGCAACCCCCTTGTATAGTTTCCCAATTTACTATGGGTAGCTAATGCCCACAGTGCCTAGTGTGTTCTGTTATAAGAAAATCAAATAATAATGGATTTATGTTTCAGTTGAGTCACTGGTAATTAATTACACTGGTCCATTGTCCTTTCACTTACTGTGCCATAGTAGACAGGACCACCACATGCCAATTAGTCGTGTCTGTGCCCCAAGAAGGACAGTCCAGCCGGACTGAAAGACCTTCTTCTTTTTGCACAGAAACAGAAGAAACCCTTGACATGTGTTGGTCTTGTTGGGTCTCATCAGTGAGGGCCAGCTTCAGTCTTCCTGGCCACGAGCTAGGGAACCCATATCAAAGTACACCAATGCCACACAGAGCTTTTCTCTGAAAATGATACCAATGCCACACAGAGCTTTTCTCTGAAAATGATACCAATGCCACATAAAACTACTCTCTGAGAATACCAAAAGTGATGAATGGACTCCTTCCAATAATCTCTACCACTGATATTTACGCTGGGCAGCATTGATAGTCCATCCTTCTTTCGATGAAGTACTTAACTATGTTGAATCAAACATGTCTAAACTAAGTGTGACAATGTTCTATTTTCTAAGTATAACCACACTTCATAAATGAATTTAGTAAAAATAGGTAACAATGACACCAGTTACTTAAAGTGTCTAGGAATGGCAGAAGTGAGATATGGCATGCTACCCAAGAAGCTTACTCTTAAATTATTAATATTAATACAATTAGTATCATGGTTGTTGCTGTTATTGTACTGTAGTAGATGTTATTATTGTTGTTGCTCATATTTTATTGTTATGTTTACTGTCATTGTTAATAATTCGAATAAGGATATAATTACCTCACAGACCACTTATTAATATTATGAAAATAAATAACAGTGTAGAATATACATAACAAGAACAAGCTTTTAACAGATTGCATTACTTAAGATTCACACATTTTAAAACCATTTAACCTTAGACACGAAACCTTGTCGTCAAAATTGTTAGCCGCAAGGGAAAGCTTAATGCAGAATTAGTGAAATTACTAGTAACATTTAGTTTTGATGACACAAATGACTGTAAAAACACATTACAGGAACTCATTAAACAAATAATAATTGAGAACAAACAGAGCAGGAGAGTGACCAGTCAATTCTGCAGCAGCAAAGGGGTAACATCTTTCATCCCCATCCACATACAAAAAGACCCCACCTTACGCCTCTCCCACTATCCATCAACACCGTAAAACAGGATTTACTGGTCTAAATATATTATAACGGTGAATTGGTCGGCATTGAAGGTATGCATATAAAATGTTTCAAAGTTTAGTCAAATCTGCTGCAAAACATGGCCCGCCCGCTGCAAAATTGCAGTGTCCCTGCCCATACCTCTGACGTGGGGCCATAGAGCATTTGTGGACGAGTAGCACAATATTCCACAAAGTGCATCGTTGGAGAATTGTGTTGCTGTCAATATGGTCTTTATGGAAAGTTTTTTGATGTTGTGTGAGGTGGACCAGTGTTGTGCTCTTATTAAGTCTTTGTACCTGCACATTGGCATGTACATAATCTAAAGGAGGAAGATATAGGATGCTTGTATAAATGTAAGAATGGAGAGAATTGTGTCAATGGAGTGTTGCCTATGTCAGAAATATGTGGTGCTATGTGTGTAAAGCAGACTGCTCAAATTGTTGCATGAAGGATATTGGTTATAGTCCAACATTCCGTCTATAACTAGAAAACCCTTCTACAGACATAAAGGTTTATCTTCATGTAAAGGGCAAATGCTTGGTACTTGGAGCCAGTCAATTTCTGGTTTTGGCTTTTTAACATACACATGACTTTCCCCATTAAGACCACTCAACAGCCTGTTAGCTCTATTAAACATTCCTTCTAAACACTGCATTAATAACGGGAAACAGCCATTACAGCGCGGCTGCTACCACGCAGAGCCTTCACCACGCATGTTTTTACAATGTATGTGGGCAGGGCACATGCTGGTAACTGTGGTAAAGGCACCGGCGTGGGCAAGGCTATCGGCGGCGTTAGAGGAGTGAAGAGATCTTTCCGCTCCCTCTTGACGACCTGTGCCATGCCTCAAAAGAGTTGCCTCGTCATTGTCCTGTAAAGGTATGGGGGATTAGGCCTGGGGCGGGTGAGTATGAATTTTGGGCTTTAGACTGAGGGTGGGTTTTTTAAGGAACTGGGGGCCTGGGGGAGGTCGCGCCGGGGTACATATTTTGGGTTCAGGGCAGAGGCCGGGTATTTTTTTTTAAATGGCTGGGGGCCAGAAGGGGGGTCGTGCTGGGGTCTAGATTTAGGGCCTACGGCAGGGGTCAGGCACTTTTTAAAAAAGGGCGGGGGCAGTGGTGATCACGCTGAGGTCTATTTTTAGGGATTAGGGCTGGGTATTTTTTAAAAAGGGGGTTGCTGGGGACCAGCTTGAGGACTGAGGGCAGGGGTCATGGAAAACCTTTCTCACGCATAGGCCTTTAACATACATGCTTTACAACATATACTTTGTAAAAGCATGCGTGGTAAAGGTGATGCGTGGTAAAGGCATTTGCGTTGTTCCATCATACAATCACCTTTGTGTTTAAGCTCTACTGAGGTACGTAAATGCTATCCAGTATATTTTACATCTTCTTCATTTTCTATCCTGCTCCTGAATCTTCTTCCTTCACCCCTAATTTCCCTCTTCTTTTTATGGTCACCCCTCAGTCCGCCTGCTCCTGCCCCACTATCCCCTGCCCTCTCATTTCATCATTGGTCTATGCTGTATACTCTCCTGTGTGTCTCTTCTTTGTTCAACTACTGTCTCGTCTTTATCTTCCAGACCTCTCAAACCTCTCCCCATTTTTTCTGCTTTTATAAACTGACTCTTAACACGTCCGCATTTTTCCAGTCTTCCCTATATGTTTTAATCAGTTGCTTTTACAAAACACACGTAGGCAGTGAAAGTACCAGGGGCCATATTTATGACTCGGTTTGCATTGCTCTTGCACCACGCAACATGGTGCAAGAGCGACGCAAACCTTAAGTCATATTTTTGAAGCCACACAACTTTGCGTGGCTTAAAAAATATTGAGTAATGCAACGCAGCACAAATTGCTGCATTGTGTTACTCTGCCCTTGGTAGGCCTTCCATGAGTGTTGCGTGGGTGTTCCCTCGCAACTCCTATAGTTTTTTACGCATGCCCTGATTTACAAGATCTTGTAAACCTGGGAATGCTCCAAAAAGATGCGCCTCCCCAGGAGAGGCGTAACGAGGAGAAATATCTTCATTTCGCCTCGTTTTTCCTCTTTTCCATGTGCACACATAGAATGAGAAAAAAGCCTCTCAGGATTGTTTTTGTGTAGGAAGGTGCCCCTTCCTGCATAAAAACAATCCGTCCTGTAACACAGGCACCCTTGCACCATGGTGCAAAGGTGCTTGCTTTGGCGCTAGGCTGCCAAAACGGCGACAGAGAAAAGGAAAAGGACAGGAATGCGCCGTATTGGATTAACACACCACATTCCTGCCCTTTCCCTGTGATGCAGGGCACCACAGCAAGGTGGCTTGCTGCGCTGCCCTGCTCCACAAAACCCATATATATATGCCCCAGATACATATGTAGCAATATATTGAATGCAATCCTAGCTCTCCAAGACACTGCTCTGACTTTATTCTTAAATGCAATCTTTTCTCCTGTCAATAGCCCACTTCTGTACACATACCTTTGTCTCGTCTGCACCCAGTAAGACAAGGCACCCAGTAAGACAAGCAGCAATAATAAAAATGTGTTGGAAAGTAAAGGCAGCACAAGAGGATTCCTTGATGGTTCACTGCTGGACCGAAATAAAGAATCAGACAAAGGAAAAAAGCCTGGAACACAGTATTAGAAGAAGCATTGGTAGCCCTCAAAATGCAAGAAGCCTGGAGCACTAACTACAGCTTTGCAGCTTTTAAAAAATAGCCAATAATGCGGCAAAACAAAAACCTGGATCACAGACAAAGCCGCCCTAGCAAAGAAAAAACACGGCTGGATGGTATTACCCTCATATGAGAGATGTTCCCCCCAATCATACCTGGTTAATCATATAACAACAGCAATTCAGCATTTGCTACTTCGAATTCGGTTGGGGGCTTTCATCTCAAAAGATCAGGTTCCAGCATGGAAACAAACATGGCCAACAACACTATGCAGACTCTGCGGCAAAGTGGAAGAAACTCTGATTCATTTATTGTGCATTTGTCCAACTGTGAACAATCTGAGACGTTATTATTTATTACAAGCATTTCGTATACATCAAATTAGATCATGTCGGCCAGCAGTATTGTTAGTACTGAATAGTCAACTGTTACAGGTAGCATGTAGGGCCACCAGATTCCTGCAGAAAGTCAGTTCCTTACTACAGAAATCTGAAAAATAGCATCTTGGAATCTTGAGGCATGTGAAAAGAATGATGTCAAATTTACAGTTTTCTTTTCCCTCGGTCTTGTTTTTAGATATTTTTAAGCAAACATTGTATTGTTATTTAAGGATCTGCACACTGTGGCACATCTTAGAGTATGAAATCAAATGGCTATAATTTAAGGATTGAGGAGTAAATCACTGCACAGTATCTAATTCAACGTTAATATTGTAAACACGATAGCATACACTATCTGTGCATTCTTTTTATTTTTTTAACATTATATGGATGATTTTAGTACAAAAATTGTAAAGGTTTTAATTAACTATATACAATAAATTTACTTACGTCTCGTCTGGAGCATTTTACAGGGGCCATGCAAGCTGTTTCTCTAAGTTGGTTATTATGTTCTTCATAGGAGAACATTTTCTTCTATTTATTCTGCCTGCTGCCGTTTTCT
Organism: Calotriton arnoldi; assembly: GCA_963921515.1. Classification (NCBI taxonomy): domain Eukaryota; kingdom Metazoa; phylum Chordata; class Amphibia; order Caudata; family Salamandridae; genus Calotriton; species Calotriton arnoldi. The sequence goes on from CAWUFW010016141.1 coordinate 153,560, forward strand.
CTTTCGTGTGTCTGCATTTCTATGATCTCTCTTGAACCATAATTAAAGGGATTTAGTCATCCTTCCTAATGGCCCTCTACCCACAAATTAGGAAAAAAGTGTAAGAAACAAAGGGTACGTTCTTACGAAACAGAAATATTACTTTGTACTGGTGTAGGAACCAATGGGCTTCTGCTAATTGCACAGAAAATAAATACATTTATGTAAGAGACAATTTGGCCTTTGCCCTCGAACAAATAAAACACCACCTGCACTCAAGGTAATTTCTTGGCAGTCAATGTGAAGCTAATGTACTGTGATTTGTAAACCTTCTCCATGAGCTGCTTGTTATCATGCTCTTGTAATTACATGAAAATGAAATTCTGCATCATATATACTTAATGTGCTTTAAAAAAAAATACATAGAAAACGAGGTACACCTTTCCATGTAACATTATAAAACATATATTAAAATGGCAAAGAGCTTGCGGACAACAGTCAAAGGTTAAGGATTATGGCACACGGTTAGTGGGCAGTCCTCGTGCTGCAATGTGATTGGCTGCCAGCACTTCAAACCAGGAAGTGTTGGCAGCCATCTTGGGACTTGACTTGAATCTGAGTCCCAGAAAAAGCGTAAAAAATAAAGAAAGGGAGCAGGGTAGGAATACCCTGAACCCCAGGAATGCTGGTGGGGTCCCTGTGGGACCCTGCTAGGTATTAAAAGCAATTTTCTTGTACACTTTTCATCGGGAGACGCGCAGGATTTGCGACTCACCGAATAATAAAAGAAAACGAAGTGCGGGCTCCTTCTCTTCTTTATTAATTAGCCCCCGCGGTGGGCCAGGTTTGGGGGGCATTGTGTGAACATAGGAGAGGGTCACACTGGGCCCCGCTCCTAAGGCTATTAAAAGCCCCGGGGACCACCACCTCCTCAGGGCAGTAAATTACTGGTGGGGGAGCCGCGTGGCTCCCTTGCTGCCCCGGGGCGCACTGATTTTATTTAAAGGAATACAGGGAGGCCCTACGACCCCCACCGCAGCCCCGGGGACTGCCACCTTCGTGGGGCAGAGATAATTTGTTTGCTGGGAACCACACGGTGCCCTCACTGCTCAGGGTACCACCACCACCCCTGGGCTAAATACTCGAAAGGGGGGGTGGAGCCGTAGATGGACCACCACCCCCCAGGGCCGGCTCCAGCAATGTCAATGTCCTGGGGTGCCCACTCCTTTGACATTGTTGTTTGCTATGTCTTGGCAGGAGCTTTACCGCTCTGCCAAGCAATAGCAAACACTGCTCTGCTTTCAGCAAGTGAGAGCATTAAAAATGCTCTAGCTTGCTGAAAGCGGACCACAATTGCTTTTAGACAGATGGAGCTGCATGTTCAGCAGATCCCTCTGTCCAAAAGCAATGCTGGCTCCCGCAGTCTCCAACGAAAATTACTGGGTGCCCTGGGTGGAACCAGGGCACCCAGTATAGAGGCCAAGCCCCCGGGGATGCAGTCCCTGGGGCCAAAATCGTCCCATGAGGGGGGCTGGGCAGCCCTCCTTCCTTTAATGAAAACAAATTATTTTTAAAACAAAAAAGAAAGGCAGGGCCCTGGGGATGGGGTTCCCGGTGTTGAAATCGGCCTGGGGAGGGGGGCCATGTGGCCTCCACTCCCCATTCTAAAAATGCCTGGCCCCGGGGGATGGGATCCCTAGGGCCGGAATCGGCTCAGGGAAGGGGGCTATGCAGCCCTCCTTCCCTAAAAATAAAAAAAGCCTGGCAACTTGCCTGAGGCCCCAACCCTTTTCACCACCACACTGCAAACGCTCAGCTGGTTGGGGGATGAAGTCCCCTTGCCTCCAGAGGGTCCTTGGGGGAGAACAACACCTCCTGTTACCTCCATTAAGCCCCACACAGCGAGATTGCTAAGAGGTTGTCGGATGCCCCATCCCCTTTCCGCACCACACTGCAAGCACGCCATCTGGGGCACTGCTGGTTGGGGAATTAATTCCACAACTCCTGAGGGCCTCAGGACTAAAGTGGACTTCATCCCCCAACTAGCAGTGCCCTATGAGGCGCATTTGCCACCGAAAACATCTCAGCAATCCTTGTGTGGGACTTTCTGGAGTTAACAGGAGGGGTAGTTGGCTCCCAAAGACCCTCAAGAGCAAAGGGGACTTCATCTCTCAACTAGTAGTGCACCAGGAGGTGCGTTTGCAGAGTGGTGGAGAAAGGGGGCGTGGCCTCCAACAACCTCTTAGCAATCAAGCTGTGTGGGACTTACTGGAGGTAACAGGAGACACCCACAAGATGCCCAGGAGAGGAAAGACATCCCAAGGAAGGATTGTGATTGGTTCATATGGATACCTTTATTTAGCAAAGGAAGATTCCTTCCTTGTTGCATCATTTGCCTTTTGGCTTTCTCTGTGATTCCACCTTTTTTAGACACCTCTCTGACTTTGCTGATTTTCTTTGATCAGAATGTCATCATCTGATTCAGATGAGAACACTATTCCTGTTCCTACAAATCAGCCACCTCAACCACCCAGGGAGTTCTTGATCTGGCAATTTTTTTAGATGAGGCCTGCAGGGAAGAAAGTGTCTTGTAAATATGTAGTGTGTAACATATGCAAAAAAGAGTTCAGCAGGGACAGCCAGAACAAGCAATATTCCTTGAGTACCACTGGGATGTGACAACATTTGAGAGCTATGCACCCTGAACGCCTTGCTTGGGGTGAGCTAGCTAGTTCTGCAAAGCTTGATAACTCATCAGGGGTTTCCACATCTTTTCAATCTGGTGACATTGTGTCTCCTCAGCTGCTCATCACTCAAGCAGATAACACTCCTTATCTGAACAAAACCCTTTTTTGCTGCTTATGCAAGAAGATTATTTATTCTTCAGAGAAAATCAGGGCCGCACAGGACAGGCATGCCCAGGATCATAAATGTCCACCTAGGCAGTAGTTTTTTAAAACATTTTTTCTACATTTTTCTCTTCTTTGTTTTGAAGGAGATGCCTTAAAAAAAATCCCAAAAAGTAAAAAACACAAAAACTACAGTTGTTCAAAACGTTGCTTGAAAAATCTTTTTTCAGAGCTACCCTATACTTTCATTATGTATATTGTTTCTACTATGTGTACCTTTTTTTCGCTGAGTCACTCGCGAGAGCCTTGAGGCTCCTATACGTAGCATGGGTGAGAGTCCAGTTTGCATGTGTAAGCATCTCATGAGACCGTACTTTTCGAGGCTCTCGTGAGATTGTATAATGTACACTCTCCTTCATTACAGTACTTACAACTTTTATTTCTTTCTCCTAGGACTTTAGAAAAAAGTGGCCACTCCAGTCCTATCTTTCCACAATATGGCTGTAGTATATAGTGGGGAGTGAGGAGATACTGGACTGTTCAAAAACTCTTCCCCACATGATAACCACTTTACTTAGTAGCTTATAATAAGGGCTGGCCATTCCACTAAGACCTCTCCCCAGGTCAATAAGGATGCACAATACAGTGTGGGGAAGGACTACCCTTAACACTGAGAACACTTTCAGATCACAGGTGTGCATAGTAGGGTATGGAGAGGTACTGGCCTCTCCACTGAGACTTCTCGCTCAGAAGATCGATGTGCATAGTAGGCTGTATGGAGAAAGACAGGCTCTCCAGTGAGACCTCTGTCTCAGATCATGATTTTGCTTAGGATGGTGCATGCATGGACTAGGCTCTTCTGTCAAACCTTTGTCTCAGATGACAGCTCTGCATAGGAGGATGTGTACATGGGCTAGCATCTCCTGTTAGACCTCTCTCTCAGATGACAGGTGTGCGCATTAGACTGTGTACATGAACTGGACTCTCCTGTCAAAACTCTGTCTTAGATCAGAGTAGGGTGTGAGGAGAGAGACTGGCCTCTCCACTGAGACCTCTCTCTTGGATGACAGGTGTGCATAGCATGCTTTGTCCAGTGACTGTCCTCCCTGCTAACACCCCTCTCTCTGTTAATGGATTTGCATAGTAGGGTTTGGAAAGAGAAAAAGAGAAAAACACTTGACCACCGTGACGGGACCGCTGGGAAATGCTATAGACCACGCCGGAAAGGCATATGAAGTGCACTCTTTTTGCTCTGGTATTGACCACCTACAGGAGCGACCTTCCCGTAACAAAGTGAGACTGAATAGAGACCTTACACTTAAAGGGATAAAAGGACCACATGTAAAGTGACTTACCCTAAAGCAATTATGTGGATAAGTCGAATGGCAAAGAATAAATGAAATTCTCCTGAATGGTGGGTAAGGATATAGATATAAGAATACAATATATACTAAAATTGTCTCCATACAATAGGAACAACAGGAAGTGGTCGTTGGACAACAGAGTGCAGAGATTTCTGTTGTCAAAAAATGTTTTTGTCCTGAAGAAGGTGGTGTGTATCAAGTTCCATTCGCCGAAACGCTGCGTCGACAACCTTAGATTTTTATTCTTATTTCTTTATGTATTATTATGATGAAATTATTTAGTTTATTGTACATGATGTATGTGATAGCTTGATGTTTTTACAGTGATATTATCTATGGAAATGTACAAAATTTATTTTTAATGTTTCTGAAATACAGATGAGATTTCTATCTGAAGTAATTCCATTTGCAACAAGTATAAAGCCATGTATGTGTTATTTTAAGATAATACTATAAAAGATTTTAATGAATATTTTTTATACCATAATAAATGAGACTCTTTGACATATAATTAGGTCCAGTGTGTGGCTATTTGAGTAAGTGGAGTGTAGATACAAGAGTGTTGATCATATTGTTAGAACATTCAACACGAGAGGGACTTTTTTGTTTAGCTTATAATTGACCCTGTCCCTATCGGATATAAGGGCATCTCTCACACTATTGTGGAGTTTGGAAAGAGACTATACCCTACTCACAACTCTTACAAATTAAATGGGCATAAATACAAAATTACAAACACCATCTCTAGTAGTACTCTTTCCTACAGTAGCAAGTGTGCATATTACAAATTATTCAAAGATCACCTTCCCCTTTGTACTGTTCACGATCCTGTGAGAGTCTCGTGAGATCGTAACATTTTGTTGAAAATAGAACTTAACCATCTACTCATCACAGTACTTATCTCTTACACACCTCCTCCCAAAAACAATGACAACAATATGCATTCCTACTAATGGAGTGTATGCAGAGCTCATCTACCCTTTTTAAATATTCACAATCTAGTGAGAGTCCTGCAAGATCGGAAACATTTGTTAAAAACAATATACATTTATTTTCTTCACAGTAGTTATCCCTTAGACACCTCCTTTCTAAACGTAGGGGGACAGCATGCCTTTCTTCTGCCCCCTTATATAGCTTTTTTATTTCATTTCCATAGCACCTTGAATCTTTCACAGTAAACAGTAATGGCCTCCATTTCATTTCTAACATTCCAACAGCTAGCCAATCAGAGCACTTGCTTTTGCGAAACTCGTGAGAGCCTCTCACTTCCACAAGAGTGGGACGGCTAATGAGAAAAATGGTCCTCTCGGCCAATCACAAGCCTCCGTTTTTAAATTCATGCTCTTGCGGGAGGCTCGCGGGACTCCCGCAAGCCCAACCGTTCAAATATACAATTATTTTTCACCCTTAATTTCTCAAAAACTACTGAACGAATTTATACACATAAAGCACGTTCTGCGGACCAAGATCTACCTTCCTCCCGAATTTGGTGTAATTCCGTTCAGCAGTTTTTGCTGTAGCCATGTCTAAAGAAGTCTATGGAAAATTCATGGAGATTTTATGTTTTGGAAGCCCCCTTTTTTTCTTGGCCCCTGCTTGATGGATCACCTCAAATCTTTCCAGGGATGAGCTAAAGTGGATGAATCTTTTTTTTGGGAAAGTTATTAGCAAAAGGCTCAGTCTGTGGAAAAGCAGACCTAACTATAACTACCTACTCGCAACGGCCAGTAGGTGATAGATAGATAGATAGATAGATAGATAGATGGATAGATAGATAGATAGATAGATAGATAGATAGATAGATAGATAGATAGATAGATAGATAGATAGATAGATAGATAGATAGATTAATTATACTTAGAGCAAGGAAATGTATTTTCTGGCTGGATTATAACTCTGGCACCGCCATTTTTTTTAAGTGTCACGAGGGGCCAAATATATACTTTCTAAACATTAATCCACTGCCGGCTTTAGGGCGGTGCGACCGGTGCCACCGCACCGTCACCAAGTATGGGAGGGCGCCATTTGCGATGTTTCTGAAATGAGTGCTGTTGTCTGTCTTTCATTTCCATGACGTCGACAGTCCTGGTAATCGAAGACGGACAACGGCGCTCACGCAGTCACAGGTGGCATCCAGTAGGACACAAATTGTTTTATGTTAGCATCCGGCCATCAAGCTACATTTTATGTGAATTAAGCACTGAAATGCGTGTTTTGGTGCTACTTGTATCTCTCTCACTCTCCCTCCTTCCTGCGCAGACCTCCTCCAAGCAGAGGGGTTAGCTCCGTTCTGCCTACAATTTCCATCTCCTGGCAGCTGGGCTTCAGACCTCAGGTGAGCGCGGCACCCAGGACCCACACTAGCAGAGAGCACAGCACTGGCAATAGAGCCAGTGAGGCAAATGAGGCGTATATATCTCTTCTGTCCTTTGATATTCCCCTGGTAGCATTGATGGCACACGTGAAACGCACGAGTGTTTGTAATGTGCCTTACTGAACACAGCACTGGCAGAGCCAATTAGCCAAAGAAAAATTAAGCACAGATCCACATGCACTACTCATTCACACAGGGGAGTCCTGCATGCATAGTGGTACTTCTTGGGGGCTAGTATGCCACAGATCAAAGTGGCAACTGAAAAAACAGTTATCCCGACGTGCATTTTGGTCTTTTGGAATGTTGAAGTTGTGCAACGATGAACATTAAGGGAATACTGCGCTGACTGCCATTGGCAACTTTATTTGTTTCCAACTCTTCCCCAGCCCACCTGCGAACCGCCCCATTTCCCTGCAGGGCAGCAATCTGCGCACTCTGCGCCAGTCTGGGTTTACAGTGCTGCTATCTTCCTGAGTAATACGTGCTGGGAATTATGGTTTATTGAGTGAAAGGAAGTGAAGTTAAAAATAAGTCCCTACTGCGGGCCATTGCAGCAGAGTGAATCCTTGTACGAATTAGTTGTAGCTCTTGGAATATCTGTTTATTTGTGTTGTGCAATTAGACAAAGGGAAATCCCTTTTGAAGATGTGTGGTTGAGTGTGTTACGATGTGCCCTCATGCACTCGTATTCCATCTTTCTTTGTGTGTGTGACTCTATGATGATGCAAATCAGTTTTATGTATGTTTGTGAGACACGTGTCTGTATGTAGAAATTATATCTAAGTGCACTGTATGTCTTTAAATCAGTATGCACCGCCAGTTCATTTGTTCAGAGACTTACATAACTCATCCTGAGATGATGGTGTTTATGAAACACCATCCTTATTGGATTTGACAGAACACTTTAATCTGTAGTGCTTGATTGCTCGTTTGGAGGCTTCCGTGCTATACATGCTCAAGGTTACGGCTGATGGTGAAGTATATACTCAATGCCTGGCTGTGTTTAAATACTGTACCAGTGCATCTGAATAGGCCTCTGTGCAGTGCTTAATTTGTAAATAAAAATGAGTACCAGGGCCCTTCTTGAGAGGCTACTGCAGCCTGCACCCACTATTGTCCCTGTCAGCTCTGCCAATGACAGTGACAACACAACTACTAACCATTCCTACAAGTGTGACAATTACGACTTTTACAAGACACCCAAGACTATAAGAATCATGTAAGCAACAGCTATTGTTCCTTTTTAATGTATATTGACTTATTAAACACTGTTATTGTGCTCATCTCAAAATCAAGAAGACAGCACCAGCATGTGGTAGAGTCTAGGCAGACTGTCACTAGAGGCAGGGCTGACATGATCCTGAGCGCGGGAACCACCGGCTCAAATTAAGCACTGCCTCTGTGTGTGACTGTATGCTTGTATGTGAGTGCATGCCTCTTGGTGAGATTGCCGGTGTGAGTGCTTGCGTAGGCCATTGATTTTAATTGCATTTTAATGTGTGTACACACGTAATTATCCTGTTCAGTGCATACCATTGTGAGTAGAGAACTCTCCCAGATTACCTTCTTTACATTTCTTAATGCAAAGATAAAGAGGATGGGGGAAGTGATTTGCCACAGCTGTGGCATTCATTGTTTCTTTATATTACGTGTGTGTGATGTAATGCTTTGATACCATACATTGTGGTGAGTAGCACTAAATGTTTAAGAGGGTCTAGGGAGTGATAAGGGGCACCGCTGTGCTGAAGAGCAGCAGTGAGGGGATCCTTGGAGGAAAAGGTCATGAGGGCGCCAACACAGATTGTTGCACCGGGCGCCACCAATGCTAAAGCCGGCCTTGATTAATCCTATGTTTCCTGGGGTCTATAGAACAAGACCTCAGAAAAACTTGAAGATACTTTCAAGCATTTCCAGAGCTAGAGCTTTTGCTCTTGCGGTTGATCCTATGAATGCATCATGTAGCCTGATAAATATAAATGAAAGGCTCTGACACATGTTTAATGTTGTTTTTAATAAAAATGCTTCATTTAAATGTTCAATTATAATCATTGCAAAGCAAATGGTTTGGGAATGTAATAGTTTTAATTATGATTTCTAACATATTAAAGTTGTAATATTAAAGCGGGACCTGTTGATAAAGCCATTAGGCTTGCTTTTATATATTGATTTCCTGACTACTTGACTAAGCCAATAGGCTTGCCTTTTTATATTAATGTGATTTTCCCTTAACAAATTAATTTGGCTTGTCTTGTATATTGATTTAGTCCTCTTTTGACAAAGCCATTAGGTCTAGCTTTTATAAATTCACTGTACGAAAAACATAGACTAAAGTGACAATATATGTATTTTGTCACTATGTATTCATTTTTGCATTTGTCAATTATTTTCTTTTCTAAATAAAGATAAAGATAGGTAAAGACATTATAGATGGGGATGGTAAAAAAAACCTAAGGAATTCACTAAAAAACAAAAGTTGAAGTGACTTTATCGTTAAGTAAAAATTTCAGTTAGATGATAACATTTTATACTAACCCTGGGCAAAGCACTACGCTACGCTCTCGTAGTTTGCGAAGTTTGCGCTACTTCGCACAACGCGAATTGCACGTAGCACAGTGCAAACACGCGTAGCGTGGTGTAGCGTGGTGCAGCAGTCATTTTTGCTTGCTCGCGGTCCTCAGCGTCAGAGTTGGCGACCGCGAGCGGCAAATATGTTATCCGGCGAGACTTTTTCCTCGTTCGCGATCAGCAACATCAAGTTGCCGATCGCGAGCGTGGAAAATAAACCTCCCGGCGAGATTCTCAACGCGGGGAGGTCAGGTTTCTCATTGCGAGTGGTCGCGTATGCTCGCGACCGCTCGCGATGAGAAACTACCAGTCCGCGTTGAAAGCTGCTGCTCGAGTAAAAATCTACTCGGCGGCAGTAAAAGACAGCTTGCACTGTGCAGGATGCCGTTTTCAATGATTGCACAGTGCGGACAAGCATCCGGCACTGTGCAATCGTTGCGAACAGATGCACTACGCAGTTCGCGTAGTGCTACGCGTAGCTCGCGTAGTGCGAACTGCACTTTGCGTAGCTTCGCGTAGCGCTACTTCGCGAACTACGCCCAGGCTTATTTTATACTCAAAAAGCACTGAAAGTAGACAGTTACAGTTATCTCAAGTAACTATAACTCGTGTCCCTAAAGTAACTGCTTGTACCCTCACATATACCATCACTCATGACATGTTCAGTGACAGTATTGATATAATCCATAATCTCATCTGAAATTACATCATTAATAACAACACTGTGCAATTGAGGGGTGGGGGTTTGGGCTCATTTTCCAAAGCATTTTATCATCAGTATGGTTGCATTTGATTGTTTCTTTCAGCAGCCAGTTTAAACATTCAGTATAAGTAACAGTGCTCTTGTCAGGAAACAATGCATCTATTAAGGGCAATATATTTTTGTATTTTCCAATGTACTTTGTAGATTTAGTGTACTTTGAATGTGCCATCCATTATCCAAATCTGACTCTGCTGTAGTGCTCTAGAGGTTGATGCTTGTTCCTTATCTTTTAGAACCCTGACCCCAAGAGCCCTCTCCAGACATTTATCAGTGTAATATTTAATGCATATTTGACTTATTAGCTCTTTGCAATAAATGTATCCCTTAAAGCCTAACAGCCTCTTTCCTCCTCTTGATTTTACATGGGTTCCATCTTCAAAGATTTCCATTTTAAAGTATGTTAAGGAGGGAATAATGGTTTAGTATGTGTTTTTAAATTCATTGTGTATACTGTGTTAAAAATTATTTAGTACAAGTTGAAAATTAAATAATGTGAGAATTCTAGGACCATTTAATTTTTTTTTCTTCAGCACAGACTATTTAATAAAGAAAAATTTCCATTATCATTTAAAAAATTCCTATGATATAAACTCAAAAAAATACTATTTAGTATTTCATCTTTTTTTAATGTATTCTCCTTTTACGGCTATGTCATGTTATCAATATATTTAATAGCTATATTTAGAGGAAAACATGGCTTTTGGCGCTGCGGGTAATAAATAGCCAAATAGAGATTCTGGAACATTTCTCAGTCCTGTTCTTCTTGTAGACTATGCAACCAGTTAGATGAATCACTGGAGCACATTTTATGCTTATACCCAGGGTTAAATGATTTGAGAATTAAATACTTTCTATCAACTTTTAGGAAGCTTTCACTTCAAACCTCTATGGAAGCTACCAGGGTTTGTTTCTCTTTGCAGGCCAATGCTCATATTGGGAAACCTATAGCTTGATTACGAGTTCAGCTGTCCCAGCGCCGTGGTCACGTCTAATGCACCGCTGCCGACTAAGTGGTATGCCTGCGTATTACAATGTTGTTGGATTGCTGTTTGATTGACCGCCAGAGCACCACCGACACCGACAGCCATTTGCCAACTGCCGCAGCATAGGTATGGGGAAAGGGTCATAGGGCGGTACACAGAGGTTTCTCCGCTGTTCGAATTACTACTTGGCTTTCCGACAAGCTCACCTTGGCAATGGGACTTCCTGCTCCAGTCATTGGAAACAAAGGATTTGGGGTGCATACTCACCCTTTTCTTTTTCTTTCTTTTAGTCTATGATGTGGATCCCTTCCTCCAGGTCCCCCCGTCACAGCAGCATCTTGGCCCCGAAGAAAACAACCCTTTTGGCACCAAAATCCAGGTGAGTCCATTTTGTACCATTTACCCATTGACTAGACTGAGCACATATGATTCACACTCCGGCAATGGGTAGTAGGTATTTGTTTTTACATGTGTCATGCATGTGTGTACATTCGTGCAGTCAAAATATACACACATGCATTGACAAATATGAAAAAACATTCATCGCCGTAAGAAAGACCGCCAACGGCCCATTAGGAACATTGTAATATGGTGGGCGGGAGACCGCCGCCGAAGCGGTCTTCTTCTGACTGCTGCCATGGCGGTCGGATGCCGAACTCCTAATCAGGCCCTAACGACTGCTTTAAGCAATTATAGTAGCTTCTATTAGACTCATAGCACTCTTTTTAGGAAATAATTAGATGATTGTATTGCTTTTTTGTCTATTTAATTATTTATGCACTGGTTTTTACTGTATTTAGCACTTTATATTTAAATGTAGTTTACTGCCTGTTCATGTGGTTTTATCTGTATATTGTAATTACTTTAAATAATCTACGCAATGGGAGCGTGGTTTGGCCGCGGGGCAAGATGGCCGCTTGAAGAGCGAGCTCGGCCGGCCGGGAAATTAATCCTTTCCAAATCTGCAACATGGAGGGGCATCGGCGCTTCTAAAAATACCCCTGTGACTCGCCTATATCCGGGGGTGCTGTGTGGCCATGCCACGACAGCCACAACGGGAAGCAACACCGTTTATGAGGTCCGAACCTGGCGCGGCCTGTGTGATGTGAGCAGCGTCTCCGGCCTGTGAGGAGCGTACCGCACTGGAGTTCACGCAAGCATCCTGATTCTCCGGGGCGCGGCGGCTCGCAGCTGGCGTGGGAGACAGCTGCCGAGCAATCTCCAATGTTAAGCTGGCGGCTTCCTCCATATGCATTACTGGACGAGGTGTTGAAAGAGGAGATTAGGGGGGATATAACAGAATACTTCGCTAACAACAGTGGCTCAGTCCCAACCCAGGCCTCCCTATGGGAGGCGTTCATAATCATCAGAGGTCAGTGCATAGCGCTTCAAGCGGGGGTGTTGAAAGCAATAAGGGGCACGCTGGAATCCCTGGAGAGACAGATTAAGGAACTGGAAACGAAATTCTATGCTACCGAAGACCCTACCCTGGTAGCAAAGCTGAAAGAGTCATTGCTAGAATTTGAAGAAGAGGCCCAACGCGAAGTTACATTTTTAGGCAAATACACTCAGGCCAGGAGGTACGGTGAAGCCGATAGACCTGGGAGAACGTTAGCGGCACTGCTCCGGGCCCCACGCACAGCGGCGTACATTACGGAGATTGGGGGGACCCTTTACATACAGCACGAGGATCACTAGACATACTCAATAGATTCACACAGTTTTATACTTCCCTGTACACGTCGACCCAGTGCCCCATGCAGGACGCACTCACGCCGTTCTTAGACTCACTCGAACTGTTATGGCTGGGTAACGGACATAGGGAGTACCTGGACAATCCATTTACAGTGGAGGATGTCCGACAGGTGATAAGAAGTCTTCCATCTGACAAAGCACCAGGATCCGACGGGTTGACCACAGCTTTCTACAAAGCTTATGCGGAAGAACTAGCCCCACAGTTAATAGCGCTATACGAGGAGGCTCAAACCATGGGGATTTTACCACCCTCTATGCGAGAAGCTATTATAATTACCTTGCTTAAGTTAAGCCGGGGAAACCCGAAGATGAACTCGACTCTTATCGCCCTCTGTCGCTAATAAATGTGGATGTCAAAATCCTGGCTAAACTGGTGGCTAATCGTCTGCAGCCTCTCCTTCCGCTAATCGCTCGCCTAGATCAATCAGGCTTTATCCCTGGGAGATCAACTTCACATAATCTTCGGACCTTTTTTTCAGTGGTGCATTATCTACATCCGGACTCGAAGGCCATCGCTGTGTTCCTCGACACTACGAAAGCGTTTGACTCGCTGGAGTGGCCATATCTTTTTACTATACTGGAAAGGATGGGCTTTAGCCCCCTTTTTCTAAGCCTGGTGCACTTACTTTACACCAGGCCATCCACCAGAGTATGAGTGAACGGACTGCTATCTGAACCATTCAATATATCGCGGGGCACGAGGCAGGGATGCCCGCTATCTCCTCTGCTCTTCGCGATCGCGATGGAGCCTTTGGTGGCCCGTATCCGGCAGCACCACATAGCTCGAGGCCTGGGCTTTAGTACAAGGAGCCTCTTGATCGCAATGTACGCAGATGATGTCACCCTATACATCAGTGACCCAGAGACGAATACGGCTCCCCTTCTTCGGGAACTGATCAAATTCAGTGGCCTCTCTGGAGTTACGATCAATTGGTCCAAGTCCACAGTATTCCCCCTAACCGACCCCACAATGCCCTTTCCTCTCGAATACCCATTGAAATGGGCAGACGGGCCAGTTAAATATCTAGGGATCTGGCTTAGCAGAAGCACACAAAAAATCTGGGACATGAATTTCGGGCGCACAATGTCGTGGCTGGAAGACGAAGTAACAGCGTGGGCCAATCTCCCGATTTCCCTGGCTGGGAGAATAGCGATTGCAAAAATGGTGATCCTGCCAAAACTGCTATACCTCTTTGTCAATATCCCGATCCCGCTTACGCAAAACTTTTTTAACTTCATTCGCTCCTTATTGATTTCCATGGTATGGGCGGGCAGACAGGCGCAGATTTCATGGGAACGGCTGACTTTGCCCTTGTCTCAGTGCGGAATGGGCGCCCCAGATATCCAGCTGTACGCTTTCAGTGCACAGGCGCAGTTTTTGCATTTTTGGGTGCACCCGACCCCCTTTCAGGCGCACACGGCTGTGGAGTTGGATGTGGCGGCAGCGGTCCCTCTTCAGGTGGCATTATATCAGCCGTATTGGTGCCCTCGTGGGGACATAGACACTGTGGAGACATTGAGGTGGGCATGGGACAAGCTATGGGAAAGAGCGCATCTTAAAATCTTGTATGCCCCATCTGTCCCCCTAGCTCACAACCCGTCGTTACCCACCACGGGAGAGGGAACAAGCAGGACACTGGCACTTAGGTTGGGCCTGCGCACATTCGGGGACCTATACCCGGGGGAGACATTTAGGGCTCCTCCTGAACCAGTTGAGGGGCGTCCAGTTCCATTCTCCGAACAATTTTTTTATCACAAACTGAAGGCCACGTGCATAACACTGCATGACACATTCCCGAGTCCACCCCCCACACTGATAGCGCTTGAAAATGTACTTAAAACTGACTCACCTTGCACACTAATCACAAGGCTCCACAATAACATGCAAAACACGGCCCCTCTGTTGACGCCCAAGGCCTTACAGGCATGGAATGTGGACTTGCCCACTGCGATCACTGAGGAACAATGGTCATTTTGTTGTAACCAGCTCACGGCAGTGTCCCCAAACTACAAACTTTGCCTAATTCAGTTCAAATTCATACATAGATTCTATAGAACTCCATCTCAGCTTCACCATATGGGGATTGGGGAAGACGCCGGCTGTTGGAGATGTGGCTTTGCTCCAGCAGTGTTCTCACACATGGCATGGTTCTGCCCTAAACTGGCTGACTTTTGGTCTTCAGTTATTAACACTAGACATGACATTATAGGCACGGCCAGCGACCCAGACCCCCTGTTAGGATTGTTGGGATATGTAAAGGAGACACCAACTGGGACCCGGAGGCTACATGCTCTCTTGTTGTTGCTAGCCAGGTGTAGAGTTGCTATTCATTGGGGGAGGAGAGGTTCTCCGTCTATGAAGGATTGGATTTGTGATGTAACATTCAGTCAAACACAGTTATCAACCTTCTGGGAGCTGCTGCCGTCAGCATCCCGGCCACGAGACATATGGGGCCCTTCCTGGAGTGGGCTCGCGCACGCCAACAGGCGGTGCCAGACCGCCCTAATTCACCTGAAGAACAACAGGCAGGCTCAATGTCACAGCTATAGACAAAGTTTAATGCTAGACTTAATATAACTGTACCTAACCTGTTTATTCCAGCTAATGCACATGATTTTTGTTTTCTCTTAGGACATATGTTGGTTGCACTTGAAATTGTTAAAGTTTAGACCACACCAACCTTGTATTGTATCTACAATATCTAACATGCTTTGTTTGCTTTTAAAAAAACGAAACAAGACAAGCAGGACATAAGTCCTGAAAAGCCATACCATGCAAAGTTGTACAAAGCTGGTTCATGAGAAAATGTGAAGCAACTGGCCTTTTGGTTGATGTTGTATGTTTGTTATTATAAAAGGCCAATAAAGACATTTAAAAAAATAATAATATACGCAATAGAAGAATCAACCTACCTACCTACCTTCCTTCCAGCTGGTTGATATCCTGCACTGCTGCTGGACTTGATGATGTGGTGGGGTGTTTTTCTCATATCTATGGAGCCGGTGCCCCTGCTCGATATTAATTCATGATGGAAGATGCAATGGCGATGTGCAGATCATCCTAAATTGTTTGCCCTGTGATCCATCCCATAGGTGATGGCAAGCTTGGAATGTTGCAGCAGTCATGGAGTAGGCATGAAGCACTTCTAAAGCTTCTGGAACAATACAGGCATATATCCCACCTACTCATGGAAAAATCTTTGTTACTAGTGCCCATAGTCACTATCTGATTTTCATTCATGTTTATCTTGTTTTGGCTTGTGAGACTTAGGTGTATTAGTCTCCTTATTTTTCTATATATGGTTAGCCACCTACATTTTCATAGTTCTTTGGTATGACAATTTGATGACTACTTTTTACATCACATTATCTTTCCTTCAAAACCATTGTCATCAGAAGGGGCAGGTATACCCATGCTGTGTGCTTTTTCAGGGCCCTTCACTCATACAGTAAAATGTATTTATAGATTATGAGTCAAGCCTGTTCTGTTATTTAATGATGAGGCAACTAACAGATCGACATCACTAGATAACTCCAGGTGCTCAAGCTGCCATTTTCTATTTCCCTGGATCAGGGGTCTCCAAACATTTCTGTAGTGAGAGCTACTTCTAATTTGTGAAAATCATTGTGAGCTACTGAAGGCCAAGTAACTCGCTCATATTTGCCAGACACCCTTACACCCAGCTCCATTTATTTTCAAGACTAATGTCCATAGAACCAGATACTATGGTTTGAACAAAATACTTTTACTAGGGGCACCATGACAGGACTTCAGTACATGTCAAGAAGAGTGTGGTCTTTGGAGATGTATGAACATGTGTGCATATGAATGGGATAAATGTGTATGGGTGACTGAGAGCCTATGTCATATGTACTTGTGCCACTGGAATACCTTTCGTCATATGTGGTACCGTTACAAGTATAATGCAAACATATATAACCATTTTTTTAAATGGGAGAAATTTGAAGTTTAGAAAACGCTCTGCAAAAATGTTTATGATATGGAACAATTTTCTGCACTTTAAATTTCTCCCACTTAACATAATGGCTGTAATTTCCAGTTAGAAATATGCCACTGTGTCTACAGCCACTGGGACCAAGATGCCTGTTGTGTGTAAAGGCGACACTTTGAAATGGGAGAAAATTAAAATGAAGAGTTAACTTTATGTTTATATGGATTCCATCAAATTCATCATATAAATTTAATCCCACTTCCAAGTGTCACATTTACCAACACCAGGAATCTTGCTCCCAGTGGCCTGTAGACAAGGTGACATATTTATAACAGAAAGATACAGCCATTTGTTTAAATGGGAGGAATTTAAAGAGAAGAAACATGCTTCATAAAACATTAAGAAGTAATTGGCTTAATTGAAAGTGGAGAAAAGCATTTAGACTAAGGCCCCTATTACTATGTCAGTCGGAGTTGCGTCTGACCGGCACCGTCTAGGTGTGGGAACTGACCGAAAGTAGGATGGCGGTTTCGAACACCGTATTTCTATGCAACCGCACATGGGGGGATATTCTCAAGAACGTGTGTTAACTATCGCCAAATTCGCTTAACGCAACTTATCACATCGCAGTCTATCGCGGGAGAATAACACTGTGTTAACACAGTATTCTCAACCCGGCAGCACCATGCGATAGTCTCACGATAACGTGACAAATGCCTGCGTGAAAATGTACGCGACGCAAAAAAAAAGCGAAACACGAACGCAAAAAAAGTGGCGATGTCCCCAATGGCGATACAAAAATCAGCGATAACCAATGACAGGCCTGCGATTCCCACGCGCCATGCGTGAGAATGCACTATAAAAGCAGAGAAAAAAAAAGATTAAAAAATGTAACTGCGTAGCACTATGGATGCACCCGGACCGAGTGCAGAGGACAACGCGAACCCCACAAGCCCCACAGATGACCAGCCCGGAGCCCCGGGGCCGGGGAAGGGCAAGGAGAAGAGGAAGAGGAAGACGGGGTTCAGTCCGCAGGAAAACCGGATCATCGTCACGGAGGTGACAGAACACTACCAACAACTGTTCGTCACCTCCACTGTGTCATCGGCAACACAAATGGAAATATGGCAGTCCATCGTGAACAACGTGAATGCAGTCGGAGT
Organism: Calotriton arnoldi; assembly: GCA_963921515.1. Classification (NCBI taxonomy): domain Eukaryota; kingdom Metazoa; phylum Chordata; class Amphibia; order Caudata; family Salamandridae; genus Calotriton; species Calotriton arnoldi. Next base: position 171,308 of record CAWUFW010016141.1, read on the forward strand.
GTTGAGGAGGTCAATGGAGGAGGTCAAGAGGCGCTGGCATGATGTGAAAAGTCAAACCAAGCAGAAACTCGCTGCCAACCGGAAGGCAGCAAGGGCGACTGGAGATGGGAGTCCTGCGCCACACGAGGAGCTGGATGAGCTGGAGGAAATGGTGGCCACAGTCATCAGTGCGGAGACAGTGCAAGGAGTCGGGGGTCCGGACACTGCTCGATATGACCTGACCCAACAGCAACAGGGTGAGTAACGACCAGGGACTGGGGGGACGGGGGAGATGGGCACAATGGCACACATGCACAATTATGTGTAGCACACTGCACACCCACAATGACTGTGGAACATGTCCCTGATGGCCTTGGCACACTGCAGCACACATAGAAACACCAAGTAGGCCCCCGTCCACCATGTGCACAAATGCCCCCCCATCACCAATCTCACAACCTACCCATGCACATGTGCTGAACACAGCAAAGCAGCGGCTCTGTGAGCCACACTGACAATGCAAGTGACACTGCATGACCAATAGCATGGCTGCAGTCAAAATACATTACATGGTGCATGACACAACACTGAGGTGGCCCAGTGTGGATAACATCCGCAAAGGAGCAGGTCACACTCTGACACATCCACGTGCACATACAACCCCTGACGTGCAAAACACACAAGATGATGGACGGAATGCTGCACATTGGCAAACATTCACCCCCAGTCACAGATCTGGGTTTAATCCATCGTTATTTTGCTTCACCACGCCACCCCAGTTCAGACATAGCCATATGCAAATCAGTCTTAACCCTATGCCTCATGGGAACAGACCAGACCGAACTGCCAAGCCATGTCTTCCCTGGACCGGAATAAAGCATCCTAGGACCGGTTTCAGGCTATCAGCCTTCATCAGCCAGGATAGCTTGACTCCAGTGGCGTAGTGAGCACGGGACCCACGTCTGGGCATACCCTTCCCACTTAGGGCGAAATGCAAAACACACAAGATGATGAACGGAATGCTGCACATTGGCAAACATTCACCCCCAGTCACAGATCTGGGTTTAATCCATCGTTATTTTGCTTCACCACGCCACCCCAATTCAGACATAGCCATATGTTGTTTTTGCATACAACCCCTGACGTCACAACACATCTGCAGATAAACAATGCACAAGAGTCCATAATCTGTCCAAGAGCACAAATGACCCAAGTCGCCAACAGCTCAGTACCGTAAAAGCACACAAGTCAAAGGCACACCGCCTCAAAGGGATAAGGGGCCGCTAAATCAGAGCTGCAGGGGCGACTCTCTCACAATGCAGCACACACACATAGCAATCACAGCACATCAACATTGACGAAAATGTGGTACAAAGTGCCACACTTACACCACAGAACAAAGGACACAACTGGTGCTGCATGTGCGTAGAAACTGGCCAATCACATCAGGCTTAGCAGGAAACTGTCAGATGATAATGTATGAGTACAACCTCACATCCGTCATGTAGTCGAAATGTCCACTGTCTCCCATCAAACACCCAGCTCCTCCACAACAGTCACAATGTACATTGTCATGCAGTCTGAATGTAAACATGTACAATGCGTGCACAGACATGGAACACACTGTTAACCTGCATCTCCCCTTCACATTGCAGAGGGACAATCAACACCTCCTGCAGAGCAGACCAGACATCTCTTCAGTGATGATGAGGAGGACCCCCCTGGCCATCTGCTCCGACACCCTCCAACGGCTCATGGACAGCCTCCCCACCCCACCTTCAGGAGCAGGGCAGCCCAGCTGCATCGAGGTGATCCCACCCCCTGCACAGACCACACAGCAGGAAGCACCCACCACCACCGCTGGCTCCCAGCACCTCACCGAAGAACACATGGCATTCCAAAGCCGTGTGTCAGACTGCCCGAGGGGGCTGGCTGAACAGGTGCGGCTGGGTTTCGACCTCATGGGAGCCAAACTAGATGCCATACGTGGGTGTCCTAGTCCCATCAGGGACCACTTACAGTCCCTAACGGACACCCACAGTCCGCTCCATGCCCTTCAACAATCCTTGGCTGACCTCGCTGGAGCCATTACTCGGATACAAGAACTGTCTAGTCAGACAGGCTCCAGCGAGGACAGCACAGAGTTGGCACAGATGCGGAGGACAATGGAGAACATGGAGCGGATGCAGGCAGGAAGGATGGCTGCCACGGCTGAACACCAGCGAGATGTAGCTGGGATCTTCCATGCCCTGCAGATCCTCATCTTGCCATTGCTGCCACAGAGCCTGTCCCAGATGACTGCTGCAGGAACTTCGACACACACATCTCTGCCCCCTGATGTGTCAGTGGCACACAGTGATGCAGCCATACCACCTCCGCCCCCTGATGTGTCAGTGGCACACAGTGATACAGCCATAACACCACCACACACACCTGGCAAACCTGACACAGAAGACATATCAGAGGACGAAGATGTGGATGGTAATGACTCTGTGTCAGAAAGGAGGTTGTAGCATTCATCCCCCGCCATATGGCCTGTTTCTGCTTGGTATAGCCCTCTGCATCATGCCCTGGTACAACACCTTCCACTGTCCCCCGAAACACTCTGCGACATTCACCTGGACCCCCACATGGACTGCCATATCTGCTCTGGTTACCAATGACACAGCAAACAGGCTGCAGACTCAACCCTTCCTCTACCGATTAACTTGTCATTCCCTAAAGTACTCTGTTTGGCCCTCCACTGGGCAACCATGTAATGTGGGGTGTACATGGCCAAGTACTGCTCCAGCTCCGACACTCCACAGAATGTGAATCAAACATTCCTAATCACACAGATGTGTCATGTCTATGTTCAATCAAGTATAACAGTATGGATGACTGTAGGGACATTGATTGCACAAAAAGGTACACCCTAGGAAATGACATCAATGCGCATCTTTGACCGTGACACACATGGCCAATTAGATGACTGTGAAGGTGTGAACTAGCTGTGGCCTCATTGATCATGAACAACAATCTCGCAACCCCCAACGTAGCCCCACATCCATGTATTAAATAGGGCTGTGTTTTAAAAAATGTCAAAGTCGGTAGGAGGCCTAAAGTAGCATCCCACATCACATGTGAGAACAACATCTCTTCGCATACCTACACACACTCAACTGTGTGGACACAGCCTGGTTTGATGGAACACATTGATCCACATGGCAAGAAGTTGGACACCATACTCACATTGCTGAAGACACGTAAGCGCACAGGTCTACCAGCAAATCTCCCAACCACAATGTCTGGCTCAAAGAGGTGGAGCTGGCAATAGGGACTCACCCCTAAGTGGAATGCGTCAGTCAGTCCCTCCCTGTGTACAGACAATGCTCATTGAGGCACACGACTTGGCATGCTAATCAACACAGTTGAACACTAGTGAAGTTGCGTACACTTTACTAGCATGTGCGTGTCAGTACGGGCAAGACAAGGGCCACAACATGCAGACCAATGCATCATACACTAACAGGCAGCAAAGGAACATGTGGGGTGCAAGACATGGGGAGGCACAAATGAGCACCAATCATTACGGATGCCAACGGTCTCAGCCCACCTTGCCTTGCTGGACGAGTCATGTGGTGTTTGGCGAATGCTCATTGCAGCGTGTCAGGGGACACCACTCACAGCCCATGGGATCTGCATAGTCCTGTACCACCGGACTGCGATGACTGTCTGCTCTGCTGACAGTGAGCAGGTGAAGGAGTCCAACAAGGTCACATGTAGTGCTACATTGCCATGTGTGTACTCTCCCTCCAGCGGTGTGTCAGGTTGAGGAACGTTGCCAGGCACCGCTGTCCACTCACCTTGCACAGGTGTATGTCAACCCGCAGTGTTGCACGCACATGCATTCTGAGCCCAGGCGAATGCAGCCATGTCCACTGTTATGGTGGGATATGTGTCCATTTCTCCAAGATGCAAAAGGGTGTTGGGACCAGTGTTATGGGTTACAAATCTTTTGTGGCTGCAGGAACGTAGTTACTCGTCCATAAAAGTGAGCGCAGCTTCATGGGCAATGAGTTCCAAGAGTACGTTGTTTTCGACTTCAACGAACACGGGGGCGAGCCAATCCATTAGCTGGTCTGGACAGATGTGCTCCGTCCACACCGTTTCACCAATCCGCAACACAGCCCAATGGGGGAGCGCTTCGATGTGGTCACTGCACACGAGGAATTGTGCAATCTCACATGCCCAACTGCCAGCACATACGCCAAATACCAAGGCGTCCCATAAACGGGTATCACGGTTACACTCCTGGTTGTGGTCCAACAGGGGGCGCACACACATGTCAAAATCCAGTTCAGCTACCGTTGTTTTGGATAGGCAGACATCCATGGGCCACTCGAATATGCATGATCGACAGTGGAACCAGGGCTGGACGCAGGTAACGTACGGAAGACGGAAGCTCAGACGGTAACTGATGCGCAACACTGCTAGTGGCAGTGCCCCAACAAATGCAGCATTCGGTCATGGTACAGTTCCACGTGACAGGGGTTGTGCATGTGCCCGGGATGTTCTGACATTGCGTTGCTCGCTCTCGTAGAACCGGCACTCTTCTGACCTGCAGCTGTTATGTGGATGATATGCCACAGCTCGGAGCAATGAGTCGTATGAGTGTGTAAAGTTTGGACGTATGGGTTGTCCTGTACGTAAGTGTCAAGGCCATTCCATGCAGGAGTACCTCGAGCAAGGACTTCTGTGTGTGGGGTGTGGATACGTTGATCTTTAATTAGCGCTGTGTGTAGTGTGGGAGTCGTCATCATCTGCCATGGTATCTCACTCAGGGGGTGCCTGCCGCATGCAATTCCAAGGTCGGAGGTGCAGATGTCCTTCCGCCTTCTGTATTGAGACAAAGGGGCTTTCATCCCTAATGTTAGTCAGACTACTGCTTGTATCCTGGGAATGTGATGTGGCTTTCGCGCTGCAATTGAGGCTAGGCCTTGGGCTTATGGTGCACTAAAAGCGAGGAACACACAACAGTTGGCATGTATGAGCCAAGACCCCAAGCGGCCTTGCGCTCCTTGTACAATCCCTTCGTGCGCGGCCACCCTCCGGGTGCATGCAACATTGCAACATTGTGGATTGCGGGCCGTGTGGCGCAGACACAGCAACAAAGACACATGCATCAGTTGGTTTCCTGTGCAGCCCAGATATGAACCACGCCCAGAGGCCAGGGATAATTGTTCACACCCCTACGCTGGCCTGGCGTACGCTGAGCCAGCCCACTCGGCTTACGTATAAAGGGGGGCGACGACGCTGCGTGTCCCAGTTCTTCCCCACTGCCGGAGGTGACATGGCTGCGTCCGCCTGGCATATGACGAGACTCAATCATATAGGGTCCATGACTTGCGTTGCACGGAGTCGGTGGCACTGGTTACACTGCGGCCGGCATGGCCCTACTGCCACGGGACGGTGACTTTCTGTGCACTGAGGTAGGGGCACCTAAAGTGCTGAGCGGGTGTGCAGCCTGCGATGATGCCGTGTGCACTGATATGGTCTCTGCCATTGAAATATCAAGACCCAGAATCAAGTGTGCGACCTGGTGGACCGCGGTGCGTGGCTGCATGATGTGGAGGCTGCCAAGGTCATGGGCCCCGGGCTTGGAGTTTGCATCGGCACGTGGTGGGCCCTCTTGGAGACACGCCGGTGGCGGAAGGTGAGCAGTGAGGCCTGGGTGCGCAGGGGCGGGCAATCCCCGCTGGGCGGCGGGAGGGGCTGGGGTGCAGCAGCCTGTGTGCGCAGGGGCGGCCAAGCAATGTTGCAGTGTGCAATGATGTACTCTGCCATCATTAGCTGTGGACTCTGTTTCAGATGAGACTGCAGTGTATACCAGCACGTGGTTGGAGACCCACCGGTGGCAGCAGGTGAGCTGTGAGGCCTGAGTGCACAGTGTCGGCACTGTCTCTCCCTGTCCCTCTCTTCCTTTCACTGTCTCTCTCTCTCTCCCTCTCTTTCTCTATCTTTCTCTCTCTCTCACTCTCCCTCTCTTTCTTTCACTGTCTTTCTCTCTCCCTCTCTTTCACTATCTTTCTCTCTCTCTCACTCACTCTCCCTCTCTTTCTTTCACTGTCTCTCTCTCCCTCTGTTGCTCTCTCTCTCCTTCTCCCTCTCTCCCCCTTTCTCTCTCTTTCTCTCTCTCCCTCTCTTTCACTCTCTCTCTCTCTCTCTATTTCTTTTTCTCTCTCTCTGTCCTTTGTTGAGCGCATGACGCACCTTCTTATCTTAAATTTTGTCTTGCAGGCTGTGACTTACAGATTGTCCAGAGAAGACCCGCCATGACTCTTCCAATTATTAGTGTTGAGTTGAATTTGAATAAAATGATTATTTTTGAAATTCTAAGATGTATGAATGTTTTTCCTTTTCCTGACCACACATGAATGTTAATTGTTGTACTTGTGCGACATCAGGCGAATTGTTGTGTTCATGAATTTGTGAGGTAGATGTGAAATATCTTTGTCCGGGGGGGGAGTGCCCGGGGTAGGGCCCCGGGGGGGATCCTGGGGGGGCTGGGGCACCTGTGTGTGGTGGCGGTGGGTGTTGTGGCCCTCTTGGGGCTCCGAGCTGCATGATCAGTTGCTCCATGGCATCTGTTGTTCTTCAGCTGTGGCTCTGGGCTGGGCTCCCTTTCATGGTGCAGGTTGTCATCAGACTTAACACCAGGTAGGAGCAGGTGTTAAATCCCTGCTGCTAACGCGCCTTATCCCATGTTTTTGTGTCTTATCACCGATCTGGCTGGTCGTTGAGAATGTTGCGGAGTGGTGTTTGTGCGGGTTTTTGCACGGGAACGCCTACTCTGCATATCATTAGCGTTAGTTGCCGGTGTCATCCGTGGCGATGTTTTTTGCGGCTGCTATCGCGGGTAAACTGGTGATAACGGCTGTTAGCACCTGCTTGTGAATGGTGCAATGTATTTATCGCCACTTTGGCTGCGATAAAGTGCCGCTAACTCGGCGATGAGTCCTTGAGAATATGCCCCATGGTGCGGTCACAAACTCCCATTCCTCTATGGGAGCTTGTGCGACGGGTGGAAACCATGCACAGCACAAGCTCCCATAGAGAAATGGGAGTTTGTGTAAATCCCTGCACCGTGTGGCAGGAAACTCACGGTGCCTGCTACACGCTGCAGGAATTTACAGGGGGACACCATAGGTGCCCCCTCAGCCCCCAACCGTAGGCCTCAGGGAGAAGGGGGCCCTGCTAGGGGCCCCCAAGGTCAGTTTCCGACAGGCTTTCCATGAGCCCAACGGAAGCCAACCGGAATGACCTGCTGGTTTGAATTCCGACCGCCGTAATCATAATACGGCGGTCGGAATTCAAACCATGGATGTCGGTCGAAAAGCCTCCGATCTGCGGTTGGAGGCTTTCCGACCATCATCCAAATGAGGGCCTTAATGTTTCATAGAAATATTTTTCTTCACTTTAAATTAACCCCGTTTAAAAAAGAGGACTGTGTTTTTCAGTTATAAATATGGCACAGTGTCTACTGGCTTCTGGGAGCAAGAGGCCTGCTGTTTGTAAATGTGACACTTTGAAATGGGAGAAATTTAAAATGAAGAGTTAACTTAAGCATTTGGGTAACTATTCATTTTAATTTTCTACCATTTAAAAGCATTCAGAAACATCATTTTATTCTCAAACTCCAATATTGAAGTGACACTGACTTATTTGAGAGTTAAATGCCTCAGTGCTTCAGTTCTTCACCTCAGTGCCCTGGGTCATAACTCTGACTTCAGCACTGCTCATTGTCAGGCCCAGCTATCTGCAGCCTGAAGAAAATAATGTAAAACAAGCACACCTTTTCTTAACTTTAAAAGAAAAATGCGACACTGTGCTTTTAAAAAAATGAACTTGTTGGTTGTGAACTACTCTGAAGGTGTCAACAGTAACTGGTAGCTTGCAATTGACTGGTTGAAGATACCTGCCTTGGATGATGTATTTTTTTTTTAAACATCTTTTTATTAGGCACTTAATAAGACAATAGTAGACATGAACACCACAAGATTTGTATTAATCAAAACAGGGGGCACTGTTCCAGACGAGGGGTACAGGTAGTCACCCACTCGATAAAGAGTAAAGTATAAATATGAGTGATCCTAGGCTTTATGAGGCCCACGTGTGAGAGGAAAGAGCAAGTCTTGTCTCATAATGCCCTCACACACCCCGAAGGATGTCATGCTTCATCATCGGGCGTTTTGCTCCTCGTCGGGCCGGCGCTGCAATGCCCTACGGGTCCCCGAAGGGTCACTTTAACGGAGATCTTTTGAGACAAAACGCCGTATGGTGCATGCGGGTGTGTGGTGTGGGTCCTCTAAAAGAGTGCAGTGATGCGTGCAAAGTGAGTCTAAAACTGTCTAAGGGTTACCTAGCGAAAAATTTATAATAAAGAGGGTCACCCTTGGCAGACTAAAAACCCAGTAGGTCAAGCGTTACCTATGTAGGCTTAATGGGCCCTAGGTAACTAAAGAGGTCAACATGTTTCGCGCCTGTGTGGTCCAAACAGATCCGTGGCGCTTCTTCAGGACCAAATAAATAATTAAATAAGGTGTGGTTGAGTGAACAGTGAATCCGGGGTTAATACCCTCAGTGGGTATCCGGGCGTGCACAGTAACAATGTACCCTGCAATCTAACTATAACAACTAGTTAGATATTAGCCGCTCCAGGATAACACCTAGGTAAAACAAGAGAAAAAGGAGAAAGAAAAAAGAAGAAAAGAAATGCGTCACAGCTCTTGATAGGGAATATCAATATTTCCCCAGAGCTTGTCCTTAGTTTACGCAACATAAGAAATAAATAAGTGCGAGCTAGACATGAATTATAAAGTGCCTTTCCCAAAGTGGCTGGGCTGCGGGGTCTCAACCCCGAGTGACAGGATGGTACCACACACGTCATGAAGGCAGGGAAGCCCTGGCGTATGTGGTCCCACAGATCCTCAAGAAGTCACCCGCATATCCCAACAACTCCCATTCAAAAACCCAATGATAATATCACCAGGCCGTGCCTCAATATCTCACTGGCATGCTAGGTAGCATGCCTTACAAAGATGACTCTTGTCGGGGTTTGATAGCCCTCCACTGTTGTAGCCCCAATATCACCCCATTGGTAACAGTGACCATGTCACACACAATCTTACCTAAAAATGAGGAGAGAGTTGCTCCATAGGCTAGTAGGAGTCGAGCGCCCGCACCTTACCGGACTAGACAGGAAATGACATAATGTAGACACACTCGTCAGTCTCATCTAGTGTTGTAACACAACAGTGCGGTATCTATCATATAACGTGAACATGCTCCACGAGACACCTTCCGGCAAGATCTTACTTACAGTTTGCTCGGGTGCTGGCTCTTGTGCACCTACCCCAACCGTACTCCTGCCTGCATGTAAATGGTCTCCGACATTGCCGCTATTTGTAGTCCCGCTAATTGATTGTGGCGGTACCTCCTTCCGGTCCGGTCGGCCAGCATCAGATTCAGCTGTCTATTGCGTGTGAGAATGCTCTCTTGCGCCTGCGTGTTGTCGAGGCCCTATGCTCCCGCGCATGCGCTGTAACTACTGTGCCCGGTCATCATGGCAACGTGTGACGCTCTCACCATGTCAGCGCGATCAGTTTTACACATTAGTGAGTGCACGTTTGCTAATGCTTAATTCAGTGGGAGTACTCATAAATATGGTTTGATCGTGGTCCAAAAATTGAAATCAAGAAAAATATATGTATACTGTGTATTAGTCACCCTATCGGCGCGATCAGTAATAGTACATTTGTGAGTGTGTTAGCTACTGCGTTGTCAGAGCGAACATAGATCGATCTAATTATGGTCGTGTTTTCCAGGGGTAACTCAAAAAATCTATATGTACTATATACTGGTCATTGTAAGGGGGCCGATAATAGCCATCTGTATGAGCTTTCATGTTGGTGAAGGGTTATCAGCTATGGCGCTATGTTTTGGACCTATCAGTCATAGAGGTTCCAACACCATTCGCATAAATCTAAATAAAAATGGGTGGCGGAAACAGTTGTTAGAGGGAGGTGAGTTAGTGAGATATGGTGTGGGTGATTCAGTTATCTAGATATCACCCCATTTTCATGGCCTCAAGTTTGGGGATGATATTGGTTATTGGTTATTATACCAATATAATAAACAAGGGAGTCATGTGTTGCTAGACTTGCAATGTCAATGTGCATACAGGTTCAAAGTTCCGCCCAGGGTATCTCATCATTCAGACCATGTTCATGTGTCCGCAGACGATGTACCCAACGTTGTTCTCGACGGAGTAGGGATGTGTTGTTCCACATCTGGTTGGTCTCCAGTATTGTCCATTGTATTTCGTCACAGGAATGCCCCTTGTCAATATAATGGTTCGTCAATCTCGTCGCCGTCCATCCCCGTCTGATCGTGCTTCTATGTTCACTGATCCTGTGAGATATTGAGGCACGGCCTGGTGATATTATCATTGGGTTTTTGAATGGGAGTTGTTGGGATATGCGGGTGACTTCTTGAGGATCTGTGGGACCACATACGCCAGGGCTTCCCTGCCTTCATGACGTGTGTGGTACCCTCCTGTCACTCGGGGTTGAGACCCCGCAGCCCAGCCACTTTGGGAAAGGCACTTTATAATTCATGTCTAGCTCGCACTTATTTATTTCTTATGTTGCGTAAACTAAGGACAAGCTCTGGGGAAATATTGATATTCCCTATCAAGAGCTGTGACGCATTTCTTTTCTTCTTTTTTCTTTCTCCTTTTTCTCTTGTTTTACCTAGGTGTTATCCTGGAGCGGCTAATATCTAACTAGTTGTTATAGTTAGATTGCAGGGTACATTGTTACTGTGCACGCCCGGATACCCACTGAGGGTATTAACCCCGGATTCACTGTTCACTCAACCACACCTTATTTAATTATTTATTTGGTCCTGAAGAAGCGCCACGGATCTGTTTGGACCACACAGGCGTCGAAACATGTTGACCTCTTTAGTTACCTAGGGCCCATTAAGCCTACATAGGTAACGCTTGACCTACGGGTTTTTAGTCTGCCAAGGGTGACCCTCTTTATTATAAATTTTTCGCTAGGTAACCCTTAGACAGTTTTAGACTCACTTTGCACGCATCACTGCACTCTTTTAGAGGACACACACCCGCATGCACCATACGGCGTTTTGTCTCAAAAGATCTCCGTTAAAGTGACCCTTCGGGGACCCGTAGGGCATTGCAGCGCCCGGCCCGACGAGGAGCAAACGCCCGATGATGAAGCATGACATCCTTCGGGGTGTGTGAGGGCATTATGAGACAAGACTTGCTCTTTCCTCTCACACGTGGGCCTCATAAAGCCTAGGATCACTCATATTTATACTTTACTCTTTATCGAGTGGGTGACTACCTGTACCCTCGTCTGGAACAGTGCCCCCTGTTTTGATTAATACGGTTACGTTAGGAGCCCGGGCACTGGACCTTAATTGGCTCCTGTTCCCCCCTCTCTTTGTATAGATACATTCATAGCACGGCGGCACAGCCGAGGACCCTATTATTTTTCCTTCTACTCTTCTCCTTACATTCTAAGTACGAGATATGACGACTCCCACCATGGGTGAAAATCTAGGACTCGGATTCGGCGAAGACGTCGTGGCAGAGATCCTGAGAACCCCCTCACTACTGGATAGCGAGGAAATATGGCAAGCGCATCCATACAAGGCGATTGGAATTCACTGGCATCCCTGAAGAAACTACAGGTCAAAATCGCCTTGCATGGCACCATCATGACGGAATACCTAAGAGCAAACGCTGCACCAAATGGCCTAATAATACGGACGGCCCCCAGGATCTTCCTGAACGATTTAGTCTTCAGACGGGAATGGAGCCAGATCGCGTGGAAGTGTACCCGCGATTGGCTGATCCTGATTATTGGCACGGCCAAACGCCTCTCTGAGGCGCTTATCATTAGAATTAACATTGCAGAAAATGGGCTGAAGACGGGCATTAGCATCTCTGCTTACAAAACACGTCTAGCAGAGATTAATACTGAGATGACAGACCATCGGGATTACCTTCTTCAACAGAAGGTGTCGAAATTGCAGAAAGACATCAAGAAATTCGACAGAGAATGAATATATCCCTACACGAAGGATGACTACAAACCATCAGAGAGCGATGTATCATCGGATGATGGATCATCCTCATCAGTGAATTCAGGGCGCTCCACATATAGCAACTCGAGTAACAACAGCTGGGGAAGGAACACGACTAAACCCGGACTCCTCCCACCACCAATGATGCCACCCATGTATGGGTACCCTCACCAACCCTTTCCACCACAAGGCCCCATGTGGTATCCAGCACTTTCTGGACCATACCAGGGATTCCAGCAACCCTTTTTTCCAAAATGCGCCACCTCCTTTTCAGAACAGAGGCAGGGGGCGAGGCAGAGGAAGAAGAAGAGGGCAAAAGCAGGTGCAATGGCAAGATCCGGAGGCACAGCAGAGAATAACGAGGAGCACGACATATCCAAGACCCTGATTGTGAACTTGTCGGGGAGACAGCTCAATACAGATGAAACTACCGTCCTTGAGATGGGCCTTGGGTTTGTACCCACCCCCAAAGAAGATAATTTTCGCATGAATGAAGAACTCCACCAACTGTTCCGTAAGATAAGACTCAAATCCTTTTTCCATAACAATCCTACACCAGAACGTCAAGATACAGGACTGAGGCATCCCTCCAGATTTACCCCTTTGGCAGGGATGGTCCCCAGTGAGGTGCTAACCTTTGAGAAAGCTGTCCTCAAGGAGGCCAATTGCCTTACTGGAAAATTTACTTATGACAACATGCCTAAGAAACTACGCAACGCAGTTCACTCACTTACTGATGACGAGACTATCATCATCAAACCTGCGGACAAGGGGGCGCTACGGTCATCCTCAAAGTAGAGGACTACGAAAAGAGTGCTCACGACAACTTAGCACCCCGAATACTACAAAGACTAGAGACAGATCCCACGGATCGATTACTCTTACAGAATACGGATTCTGGTGAACGAAGCAGCCAATGAGGGCTGGATCTCATCCCAGGAGGCGACATTCCTGGTCAATGGGGACCCAAGGATGCCGTATTTCTATCTTTTACCCAAGATTCATAAAGGGATAACTCCCCCTCCGGGACGCCCGATTGTGTCCGGCATAGGCTCCCTGCTGGAACCACTGAGCAGGTTCAGTGACTATTTTTACGCCCACTTGTCCAGGCTACTCCAGCTTACCTAAAGGACACAAGAGACGTCCTGAATTTAATACAGGAGATCAATAATAACAACACTGACAGCATCAACCTCCTCCTCACCCTGGATGTGGAGGCCCTGTATACGAACATTCCCCAAGATGCAACCATCGAAGTAGTGAGGCAACTACTTCAAGAAACTGATCTCCCGACTAACACACCAGCGGAATTCATCACCGAGCTCATTACAATGGCATTGAAAAATAATTTCTTCATGTACAAAACCACCATCTATCACCAGGTACAAGGGACCAGCATGGGGAGCACATTTGCTCCGAGCCTGGCAGGATTGTACATGGCACATTTTGAAGCAACTAACATCTTTACGGACAACAACCCCTTCAAAGAGAACCTGATCACCTGGAAGAGATACATCGACGATGTGCTCATCCTTTGGAGCGGAGATGTGGACACCAGTAACAAATTCCATGAATGGGTAAACAACTTGAATCCCCACTTACGTTTCACCAAAACGGCCAGTGATAAGGAGATCCCATTTTTGGACCTTCTCATCACCCTGGAGGAAGGACAACTACAGACAGCTACCTACAAAAAAACAACAGACCGTAATAGTCTCCTCAGTTTCAAGAGTCACCATCCCAAAGCCCTGAGAGATAATCTACCCTACGGCCAATTTTTGAGGATACGTCGCAACTGCAGCAATATCCAGGAATTTGATACCCAAGCAAGCTGTCTGACAAGAAATCTCCAGGACAGGGACTACCCAGAGGAGGTGGTCAACAGGGCTAGGAAGCGAGCCAGAAATAATAATCGACAGGCACTTCTGGAGACAAAGGAAAAAGGACCGGATAACATCATTACATGTGTGACAACCTTCACACCCCTGTCTAACAAGATCAAGAACATTGTTAACCACAATTGGAAGATCCTGAATACTGGTACCCTGAATATGGAACGACCTCGTTTTGCGTTCAAAAGGACCACGAATCTACGGGACCAATTGATCAACACCAGACCACGAGCCAAAAAAAAACACCAAGAGTCAACTTTGTGGGATCTTCCGCCAGTGAAAGGCCATTTCCCATGTGGTACATGCAGTGCATGCCCATTCACACGGCATACCAAAACCCTCAATCTGGGTGATTTTACATGGGAGCAGTATAGACACACGAACTGTAACACCAAGAATTGTGTCTACCTGATTACCTGCCCATGTACATTGAGATACATAGGGATGACCACCCGGTCTGTCAAAATCAGGATCAGTGAACATAGAAGCACGATCAGACGGGGACGGACGGCGACGAGATTGACGAACCATTATATTGACAAGGGGCATTCCTGTGACGAAATACAATGGACAATACTGGAGACCAACCAGATGTGGAACAACACATCCCTACTCCGTCGAGAACAACGTTGGGTACATCGTCTGCGGACACATGAACATGGTCTGAATGATGAGATACCCTGGGCGGAACTTTGAACCTGTATGCACATTGACATTGCAAGTCTAGCAACACATGACTCCCCTTGTTTATTATATTGGTATAATAACCAATAACCAATATCATCCCCAAACTTGAGGCCATGAAAATGGGGTGATATCTAGATAACTGAATCACCCACACCATATCTCACTAACTCACCTCCCTCTAACAACTGTTTCCGCCACCCATTTTTATTTAGATTTATGCGAATGGTGTTGGAACCTCTATGACTGATAGGTCCAAAACATAGCGCCATAGCTGATAACCCTTCACCAACATGAAAGCTCATACAGATGGCTATTATCGGCCCCCTTACAATGACCAGTATATAGTACATATAGATTTTTGAGTTACCCCTGGAAAACACGACCATAATTAGATCGATCTATGTTCGCTCTGACAACGCAGTAGCTAACACACTCACAAATGTACTATTACTGATCGCGCCGATAGGGTGACTAATACACAGTATACATATATTTTTCTTGATTTCAATTTTTGGACCACGATCAAACCATATTTATGAGTACTCCCACTGAATTAAGCATTAGCAAACGTGCACTCACTAATGTGTAAAAACTGATCGCGCTGACATGGTGAGAGCGTCACACGTTGCCATGATGACCGGGCACAGTAGTTACAGCGCATGCGCGGGAGCATAGGGCCTCGACAACACGCAGGTGCAAGAGAGCATTCTCACACGCAATAGACAGCTGAATCTGATGCTGGCCGACCGGACCGGAAGGAGGTACCGCCACAATCAATTAGCGGGACTACAAATAGCGGCAATGTCGGAGACCATTTACATGCAGGCAGGAGTACGGTTGGGGTAGGTGCACAAGAGCCAGCACCCGAGCAAAGTGTAAGTAAGATCTTGCCGGAAGGTGTCTCGTGGAGCATGTTCACGTTATATGATAGATACCGCACTGTTGTGTTACAACACTAGATGAGACTGACGAGTGTGTCTATATTATGTCATTTCCTGTCTAGTCCGGTAAGGTGCGGGCGCTCGACTCCTACTAGCCTATGGAGCAACTCTCTCCTCATTTTTAGGTAAGATTGTGTGTGACATGGTCACTGTTACCAATGGGGTGATATTGGGGCTACAACAGTGGAGGGCTATCAAACCCCGACAAGAGTCATCTTTGTAAGGCATGCTACCTAGCATGCCAGTGAGATATTGAGGCACGGCCTGGTGATATTATCATTGGGTTTTTGAATGGGAGTTGTTGGGATATGCGGGTGACTTCTTGAGGATCTGTGGGACCACATACGCCAGGGCTTCCCTGCCTTCATGACGTGTGTGGTACCCTCCTGTCACTCGGGGTTGAGACCCCGCAGCCCAGCCACTTTGGGAAAGGCACTTTATAATTCATGTCTAGCTCGCACTTATTTATTTCTTATGTTGCGTAAACTAAGGACAAGCTCTGGGGAAATATTGATATTCCCTATCAAGAGCTGTGACGCATTTCTTTTCTTCTTTTTTCTTTCTCCTTTTTCTCTTGTTTTACCTAGGTGTTATCCTGGAGCGGCTAATATCTAACTAGTTGTTATAGTTAGATTGCAGGGTACATTGTTACTGTGCACGCCCGGATACCCACTGAGGGTATTAACCCCGGATTCACTGTTCACTCAACCACACCTTATTTAATTATTTATTATTTATTTGGTCCTGAAGAAGCGCCACGGATCTGTTTGGACCACACAGGCGCGAAACATGTTGACCTCTTTAGTTACCTAGGGCCCATTAAGCCTACATAGGTAACAGCTTGACCTACGGGTTTTTAGTCTGCCAAGGGTGACCCTCTTTATTATAAATTTTTCGCTAGGTAACCCTTAGACAGTTTTAGACTCACTTTGCACGCATCACTGCACTCTTTTAGAGGACCCACACCACACACCCGCATGCACCATACGGCGTTTTGTCTCAAAAGATCTCCGTTAAAGTGACCCTTCGGGGGACCCGTAGGGCATTGCAGCGCCGGCCCGACGAGGAGCAAAACGCCCGATGATGAAGCATGACATCCTTCGGGGTGTGTGAGGGCATTATGAGACAAGACTTGCTCTTTCCTCTCACACGTGGGCCTCATAAAGCCTAGGATCACTCATATTTATACTTTACTCTTTATCGAGTGGGTGACTACCTGTACCCCTCGTCTGGAACAGTGCCCCCTGTTTTGATTAATACGGTTACGTTAGGAGCACGGGCACTGGACCTTAATTGGCTCCTGGTCCCCCCCCCCCCTCTCTTTGTATAGATACACCACAAGATTTGCACATGAGGATCACAAGTATATTCAGCGCTAGCTCATCTCAAACAGTATCTGACATTGTGCTATACCCCAGTTACAGGTTGATGTAGTTCAGATGCAGCACAATCAATGGTACCGGCCCTTGAGGACAACGCAATGGGGCCGGCAAACTGGCTCCCCGTATATGCATTCCATCTACCCCAGATCTTCCCCCACTTGTTAGGGCAGCCTCTGCTTTCATACACAACTTTTTCTGCCACTAGGCACCAGTCAATGTCTCTTTTCCAGTCTCTGAGACATGGTGATAATTCAGCCCCCCAATGACGAGCTATATTTCATTTAGCAATCATCATACCTAAGGTCACCCAGGTCTGCTCCATACGATTCGAGTCCATGGCATCCCAAACCATTATTAAGACACTACTTCCCAAAGGCGTAAAATCAGTTCCACATACAATATTGACACAATTCACTACAAAACCCCAGAAGATCTGTATTACTGGGCCCTCACAAATAATATGAAAAAAGAATCCCTCCTGTCCACGCTTCCTTCGATACATTCCCTCAGTCATTCTGCCCATCTTGACCATGGCATTACAAGACATAAGGGACCTGTGGAGTACTTTAAGCTGCACTAATCGAAACCGTGCTCTGACCGCCTGTTCTTTGGGGGAGGCTAGGGCTTCATGCCAGTCTACTTCAGTCAGGTCTATTTACCAGCGGTGGCACAATGGGAGGAGTGTATCAGGAGATTTATTAATTAAGTTTTCATAAGTGAGGGAGACCGCCCTCGGCTCATCAGATCATCTTATAATCTCTCCTCCAGTGGCGATTCATCTTGAAGGACCTCATCTCGGGGATCGTTGCTATCACGGCATGGAGCACCTGCAGGTAGCGGAAGGTCTCCATCGCTGCTAGTTCATACTCAGTTTGTAATTCAGTGTATGGAATCACCCTCCCCTTGGACCAAAGAGCTCCTATTTTAGAGATACCGATAAGGTCCCATTTGTCAAAGCTTGGTCTTTCCTTCAGCATGGCCAAATTATCAGAATCCCATAGTGGTGTGGCATGGGTGATCGTGTCTCCCCACGCTAGAGTCTTGAGTGTTATGAGCCAAATCTGAACCATGAGTGCAGTTGGTACTGTTAGGTGTTGATGTTTTGCACAAGTGTATAATGCATGTAAATACCACCCTGGGTGTAAAATGCTTCGGTCCATATGGTACGCTGGATTGTCTTGTGAACCTATTGATTTATTACAGCCAATTGTGCAGCCCAAAAGGTTTTTGGAATGTCTGGCAGGGCTATTCCCCCATCATATCAACCTCTTGTTAATTTAGTCAGAGCGATACAAGGGCCCCTCATCCCATAGCAAGGTTCTAACCTCACCCTCTATGGTCTTGAAATATGCGGGAAGGGATTATTTTATAGCACGTACAGGAAGCGTGACAGCGCCATCATTTTAAATAAGGCCACTCAACCAAGCAGTAAGAGCGGTAGTGATCTACAATGTCGAATATTGCTTTTAAGTTGCAGCAAGGAGCCCTGAAGGTTATTTGTGTGAAATAACACCGGATCTGTAATCATTCAATCAGTTCAGCTTTATTCAGTTAAAAAAGTACAACCATAAAAGCATTCTAAAAATAAATGCCTCATAAAAGATCAAATAGCCAATACCATAGGTCACATTGAGAAAATGTTCTTAAAAATATTCTAAGAATCAATCAACATGATACATCAGTTATACAGTACATAGATAAAATTACGAGCGGATATCTAGAGGGAATTCCAATAATAGTCAATAGAGATTACTATATAAGTGTACAAATGTTAGTGTTGAGACAGCATTTAATCATTTTCCATAAAATCTAAAAGTAATATTTATTATAAGGTGCACAAATTTACAATAAATCCTATGTTCCTTCATAAACTAGGGCCTCAAGATGTGAATTATTCTTTCTTCTTCTAATCGCCATTTGTAAAAACGACTACTGCATTACATACTTTCTCATTTTCTAAACTGCTGGTAAAGTTAAAAACAGATTTATAAAAATACAATTTTCTATTAAGAAATAGAGGTCGTAGGATGCTCTTCCTAATATCTGTATAAAAATTACAAAAAGAATAAAATGTACTGTTGACTGAGGTGACTTTCCGTCACGAGGGCTATTTGGAAGGTTTCAGTTCCATTTGCCCATTGTAGGAATGCTATTAGGTAATGGAGAGTACCCATTCTCAGCCTTGTAAGATAAAACCTATGTTGCAAATTTGTTACCCGCAGTAAGTATTGTTGTGTACCTGTCACAAATGGTCCTTCACAATGTGACTTAACCGTCTGTTTTGAGCTTACCTCTATTTCTCTTAGTGATTCTCTTGCTCCTATGAGCCCTGTATTTAAATCCTTTTACTATGACGCAGGATGTTCATGGGGTCATTAAAATCAACATTCTCAACACTTTCATTTAAAAGTTTATCAATATACAGCAGCCATGGGATTTCTTTTACTATGTTCGAGAGCAAGGCAATCCATTATAATTTCCTGAGTAAATTTGATTCCATCCTTACTCCATATCCCATGCCAAACAGTAAGAGCTGCTATACTAATATAGTAATTGATATAAGGGACTGACAATTCTTTTTGTACAATATATGAATTGGTTGAATTAGGAACTGCTAATAGCATCCTTAAAAATATACTTTCTTGGGTCCGGAGTGCGGTGTGATTCGCCATTCCCCATAATACTGCACCATACAGGTTCCTGTGAGGCACTTACTCCTGTACAAGTTCGAAGTTTTCCTGATTGGCTTATTCCCCATTTTTAATGAGAATCTAAAAAAGGTTTCTGTCGACCGTAAAAAATGTATTTTACATAAATCAATGTGTGCTCCCAAATGTCCCTCAGGTGTGAATAGTAGCCCCAGAAATGCGTTTCTGCTATTGGCACAACCCCAACATGATGTCTCCTAGTTTTTGGTTTCCCTATTCCACAAGTCATCGTGAACGGTTTTTTAAAATTTAGTTTTAAATCCTTTTCACCTATGAAATTAGCAACATTTTTGATTAAACACTGAAGCCTGTTTGCGGTTCTAGATAACGAAAACGCGTCGCCTGCATACATGAGGACCGGGGTAACCCGATTACCGACTTTAGCGGCATCAGCGTTCAACTTTTGCAGGCATTTATCAACGTCATTGATATGAAGGGAAAACAGGAGCGGAGCAAGGTTACAACCTTGCCTTATCCCGCGTGTGGCTCTGAAGAGTGGGGTACATTCACCTTTGGGTCCATATTGAACTCTTGTAGTTAGTAATTCATATATTTGTGATAAGTAAATTATGATGTCAGAGGGGGCCCCCATCCCAGTCAAGGTCTGCCATAGTTTTGCATGATTGACTAAGTCAAAAGCACTTGTTAAATCTACAAAGCATAGATGTATGTGGCCCTTTTTGGAGAGTGTATATTTTCCAACTATCAAGTGGAGATTGACACACTGCTCGATGGTCCCTATATCCCTTCTAAATCCATATTGGGATTCCAAATTTCTAGTCTCACCAGGAGAATTCTTCCCATCAGTTTTGATGTTGAATTGAGGAGGGATATTGGGCAATAGCATTTTGCATCACCTCTGTCTCCCTTCTTGAAAATTGGAACAACAACACTCTCCATCCAAGTTGCAGGCAGTAGGCCTCCCGCTGCAGCATTGCAGACTCTTAATAAGATTGGGGTCCAAAAATCTGTATCTGCCTTAAAAATATCAATAGGTACCCATCGGGACCAGGCGCCTTACCATTTGCACATCTATCTAGAGCAGCTTTGATCTCATCTAGAGTAATCAGGACCAAATTTGGGGAATCTATAACTAAAAAATTCCTAGTTTCAAAAGATAATAATTCGTCATTATTTGGATTGAAAGTGTGTCCAAAATACGTTAGCCAATCTGAGGGCTGTACCAAAGTCTTGATCTTAACAGTTGCCTGATCTTTAAAAAAGGGATGATTTATTGTCTTCCAAAACAGAGTTACATCCCATATATCTACCGCTTGTACTAATTTTCCCCAGGCTAATTTGCGTATGCTTGCTCTCCTTTTGTTTAAAATCTGTTTGTAGGATTTCCTTATGGTTACTATCCTTTCACCGTCTCTAGACTTGTCCTTTAGTGCCTTTTTTAAGGCCTGCTTTACTTTAGAGCATTGCTGGTCAAACCTGATCTGTAGTGCCATAGATTCCAAGATATCAGAATCCATCCCTCACTATACATGCCTCACATTCGTGTGGCAGATTGGGCCTCTTGCCCTGGAGAATAAACACAATGGATTTGGACCAGTTAATAGTGTAACCAGAGTAAGTACCAAAATAGGCGAAAATGCCTATTATTCTACCAATGAAAGATTGTGGATGGGCTATGTATAATAGTATATCATCTGCATATATAGATATCTTATTCTCCCACTCTACTGTCCATTGCAGGCCGTGGATCAATGGGTCCATACACACCCTGGCAGCCAATGGTTCAAGGATTGTCAAAAATAACGGGCGAGAGAGGGCATCCCCGCCTAGTGCCCCACTGGAGGGGGTACATTCGAGAAGTCCGACCATTTACCACCACTTGAGCCAGCGGTTTGGAGTAAAGAAGTTTCAACCAGGACAGGAACTTAGGACCGAAGCCCATGTGCTGCTACATGGAAAAGGGATACAGCCATTCAACAGTGTCAAAGGCCATACATGCTTCAAGCAACAGGACCACTGTTTCTTCTTCAATTTTACCTATGCAAACTAGCACTCTATGGAGTCGTCGCAAATTAAGGGCTGTATTTCTGCCAGGCCTAAAGCCAGACTGATCAGGGTGCATTAATTTAGTTATAATTTGTAGAAGTCTGGATGCCAGGAGCATTACTAGGATTTTGGCTTCTTCGTTGATTAGTGAGATTGGCCTATAGGAGACACATTGGTCTGGCAGTTTACCCTGCTTGTGTATTACTATGATGGAGGCAAATCTTTGAGCTTCGGGGAGAGTGCCTTTTATTCGGCTCTCCATAAGGAGGAGCTATATTAGCTGCGGTGACTTTATACAGCTTTATTGGGAGACGGTTGGGTCCTATCGCCTTGCCTGATTGGATGCATCTAATCGTCTACTCGACTTCTTCCTTCGTGAGATCGCCCTCCATGAAAGACCTGTCCTCCATAGAGATAGTTGGAAGGGGCAGATCAGCTAGTAATTCATGAGAATCTGCCATCGTTTTTGTGTTTGCGGGGGAATAGAGATGGACATAGTAATTCGCAAAGCTGTCAGCGATATTATGAGGATCTCATAGGTGTTCGCCATCTTCTGTGCAAATGTCAGCTACCCAGCGGTTCCCTCTCTCACATCTATCTAACTATGCTAGTAGTTTCCCCGCTTAATCCCCTATTTCGTATACATGGTGTTGCACTACACTGTGTCTGTCCCTAGCTGCCTCTGTCACCAAGTCTTTACATTCTCGCTGTTTGAGGTCCAAGATATGTCTAGCATCCCCAATCTCATCCACTGTTAGTTTGGCCTCAAGTTTTATAAGGTCACGTTCAAGCTTCTCTACTGTGGCCCTTTTTTCCTTTTTGTATCTGAATGTTAGGGAAAGGGCCTGTCCTTTTATGACGGTTTTATAGGCCTCCCAGAGTATTTGTGGAAAATTCACCGATGTCTCATTGTCTGTAAAGAATCGCTCTGTGACTTTTCCCAATCCCTCCCGCACACTTGGGTTTTTAAGATACCAGAGATTTAGTGTGACAGCTTTCTGAGGTCGGAATTTGTCTGAGCTATAAATCACTCGGAAAACTCTCTTGCCATGTGGCATACATCTTCAAAGCATGGCACGCTGCTGGCCAATGTAAACAGAAAGTCGATGTGAGAAAGGCTACCATGGGCACCTGAAAGGAAGGTATAGCTTTGCGTCATGGGGCTATGTGCTTTCCAAACATCAGCTAAACCAAGGATGGAGATGAGAGGAAGTCTGCTAAATGGGAGCGAGAAGGTGTTGCTTGTCTTGGGTGTGACGATCTTTATTGTCACAAAGGGTCATACTGAAATCTTCCCCCATGAGGAGATCTCCCATGGGCAGTTCAAGTAGAATTTTACCCAGGTCTAGGAGGATAGTGTTATGCATCCCCAGCAGGACGAAAACTGATAAGAGATTAATCGCTTCACCTTCACATGTCCCAGAAAGGGCTTTGTATCTGCCTAATTGATTATGTATTTTTTTTTATTTAAAACAGGAGCTTGTGCTATGTGAGGGCCCATGATAAAGTTTCTGATCTGGGCCCTACACTAACTTCTGACATGCCTCTTCTGTATACAAACATTTTGATAACAAAACCTGTTTTTATAAACTAAGGGTGGACATAGCTGGCATAACTCTCTCCAGCAAAATCACTTGTAATTATGCATAATTACGTGTTAAGCGTAATCCAACGTTTAGCGTTATTTTCTTAGTGCAAAATGTACCCTCCAAAATCCGCCCGAGGATACATTTTTGGCCTAAGAAAATGGCACTAACTGCTGCAGATTGTGAACAGCAATAGCCAGAAGCCGCTCGCTCTCTCTTAGATCATTTTTCCTGTGCACCTGTGGTAGGAGTACTCTTAATTACTCACATTGGCACAACTGCACAGTTTCAGTAATTTCACATCACAAGAGTAATGCATAATTACTAAAATTACTCCGATTAATCCGGCGTAATTAACATTTCACCCAGGCTTATAATAAACTGATATAAACTAAACTATCTTTGATTCATTGACCCAAAAACAGGCAGACAAACCATGGAATACTGTAGTCTGAAACATTCAAAATGAAAAGCTCAAGCCCTTGGCTTGGACAAAACAAGCTTCCAGGATTTCAAACACAATCACAAAGTTTCAAGAGCTTTTCCAGGAGTTTTGTCCTTTTGTGTTCTAGTGCTTGTGTGAGATATTATCCAAGGGATTAGTACTGCTGGCATAGCCTTTCCTTTAAACGAAAACATAAAACAGGGAAAACAATGTCTTACCAGCTGGCACCCCTGAGCCTGCTAGCAAAACAAGCATAATAAATAATGACAACCATGACATGAAAGATGCCCCTGTGAATGCAAAGAACGATTTGTGCCTTAGGTTTTGCTCTTAGACCTAATTGGGATCTATAAAATATGGGCATTATTTCATTATGCAACTCTGTGTTTTGGTTGGTGGCTCTCTTGTGCCCATCATTTTATGACTGATTTCCAGTTGTCTTGCTTTGTAACTAGAGCACTGCAGGGCCTTTAAATAGGAGCTCATCTGCTACATGTGCAACTTTACTTATTTTACAGCATTCTGTTATGTGTAGATATGTGAGCGAGACCCTATTTACCTACAAAGTACGTGTACATTAAACTATTAATCTGAAGAAAAAAAATATTTATAGGACAACATCCTGTGCACTGTGCTGATACCAGTACTTTTAATTTATACTTTGATAATATCCAGGTGCACAATTCTGAATGTACAACTTGTTACAAAAAGGCTCAGAAAATGCTAAGAGCATTTAAAACAAAATTCACTTTTTAATCACAGAAAATGGCAGATTTTAGAACTAACTAGTTCGATGACAGTAAATTTACTGATACTGGATGGCTGGAAGTTTGAGCAGGTTTACGCTTGGAAACTTGAATTATATAATCATGGTGCATGTTTAGCTGGCTCGGGCCGCAAATAGACTTCAGACTGATATTTTGAGCAAGTTAGGCTTAATGACTTATCAAACGATTTGTTCACCTCTTCTTACTTAAAATCTCAATATACCTCTTTGTTTATGAGCATTTGGCAAAGCTGGCTTTTATGTATAAAAGGATACAAAATAACATGACTCTTTCTAAGATGAGCAATGGAAATGTTTACATATAACAGTTTTGTGGGAAATGGTTGCAGTTGGTTGCTTAATTTGTGCAAGTAGTTGCAGGCGGTTAGCAATGGCGCTCGTTTTTGATGCACCAGAAACAATTTTATCATCAGACTTTTTCCCCACGGGCAAGAAAGAGAAAAACAGATATGGGTGAAATAATGAGGAAGACAAAGAGAGGAAAAACAATGTCAAAGGTTGGAAGCAGAGATGAAATAGAACCTTCAGTGGGTTAGACAAAGAGACTGTAGAATTAGGGTGGTGGATTAAAGAGGCATGAGATAAATCATGTTAGGGCAGCGTCTGAAATTAGCAACCGTGTCCCTTGGCTGTGGCGTTAGCCTCCTCCTGAGAAAACAACTTTGGGCCGCTGCACTTATTTTAGCACTGGGTAGGAACAATGCAGGCATAGAAGAAGTACTGTAACAGCCTTTTGTTAGTGGGTGAACAAATTCCAGTCCTTTGGGCCTTAAGAAGAACATGTTTTGAATAGAATTGTGCACTAGTTTTTCGTGAAATCAACATGCTGTCTATCAGCGCATGTACTAACTTTGCAACTGTTGCTCGGTTCAGTAGAATTGAGATGCAGACAGCACAAGTTAGAAACATTGGGGGCATATTATCAAGAACGGCGTTAAAATTATCGCCGCTTTAGCGGCAGAAAACTGCAGCTAAAGCGGCGATAATGGGCTTGATAATATGCCCTTGAGAATTCCAATAGAAGCCCATGTTGACACCAGAACATGGGCTTCTATTGGAATTCTCAAGGGCATATTATCAAGCCCATTATCGCCGCTTTAGCTGCAGTTTTCTGCCTCAAAGCGGCGATAATTTTAACGCCGCTTTTTGATAATATGCCCCATTGGTAGTCTAGAAGTGAATTTTAAGAAGGCACAACTTGGGCCATAGATAAAAGTGCTCGGGCCACTTAGGAAATATGCGTGTATATATATATATATATATATATATATATATATATATATATATATATATATATATATATATATATATATATTATCTACTAGCGGTCGCCAGTAGATAGTTACAGTTAGGACCTATTTTCCATAGGAAATCCGCAACATTCTATTTGAAATAACTTTGGCGCCGGTTGACGAATCTTCGCGAAATTTTCAAAACTCGTGGCCCGCTCCGGTCCGCTCCTATCCTGAAAGTCTCGGGGTGATTCGTCAAGTGGGGGCCGAGAAAAAAGGGGGTCCCAAAACGTGTTTTCCCCATGCAATTTTCCATAGGAACCTTTCATCGCAGCTACAGCCCGAACTGCTGAACGGCATTACACCAAATTTGGAAAAAGGTAGTCCTTGGTTCAGAGTCGTGCCTTTTGGTTAAATGGTGTAAATCCGTTTCAGTAGTTCCTGAGAAATTTGAAAAGAAAACACATATATATCTGGGCGGAGCCTAACCACACATGTCATCGGGAGATCTGATTGGCTGTCAGCACTTCATCCTGGAATTGCTGGCAGCCATCTTGGGACCAATATAAATGATAGTACCCCATTGAAATGCATTGTAGTGAATCGAAGATTTTGAGGGTTACCAAAAGGAGAACTATAAAGGGTGATAACAGACTTTAGTTACATTAGAATTCATTTGTTGATGGTACCATACTAATTTTAGGAATTGTGGTGTGTTCTAAGGTGATTTTACCCTGTGAAAAATCCTTCTGCTGGGATATCATGAATCATGTTTGAGAGAAAACTATTTTCACATGCTTGTCCCATACAGTTTTGGAAGGTGCTCCAGAAGCTAAAATGAGAGCATATTTTCTGTATATTCACATTATCTTTCTCAGTCATGTGAGAATGAAGTCTGACATTCTCAGTAAAACATGTACATCCAACAAGGGCAGAGACTGTCAGTTGATTCCTTTGTGTTCTACTGCAGCTTCCCAGAGTGTTCTAAAGAACAACTAGAGAGCTAACAGTCTTACTTATGACAAAAGTATGGCACACCTGAAGCCATCTTGATTGGAATAAACTGGTAACACTTAAAACATTTAATTTAAAAAGGAACAAAATGAGGGGGTTCATTTTGCCATAGAAATGATGGTTAGTGCTGTAGAAAGAAAAATGAGGACATGTTTTAAGTGAGATCTCAAATATCTTCCTGTTATATTTCAACAGGAGCAGCCTGTCAGTTGATGCCTTTGTGTTCTACTGCAGCTTCCCAGAGTGTTCTAAAGAAGAACTAGAGTGCTAACAGCCTTACTTATGACAAAAGTATGGCACACCTGAAGCCATCTTGATTGGAATAAACTGGTAACACTTAAAACATTTAATTTAAAAAGGAACAAAATGATGGGGTTCATTTTGCCATAGAAATTATGGTTAGTGCTGCAGAAAGAAAATTTAGGGCATGTTTTAAGTGAGATCTCAAATCCTCTTCTATTTCATTAGAAAATTCTGACATGCAGACTGAAACAATCACTTTCAATACCAGCAGTAGACTTCCAGTTAACTCCCTGGTGAGCAGTAGCTTTACTACAGTGATCTAATGAACAACTAGAGTGCTAACATTCTGAATTTATGGCAAATGTGTGACACATCTGAATGCCTTCTTGATGGAATCAAAGTAAAAACTGAAAGCATTTCCTACTGAGGAGACTGCAGTAAATGACGAAATTAGGAAACTTCATAACAAATAAGTCTCCCAAGATGGCCACCAGAGAAAAAAGAGCCCAAATGTAGCACAAATACCACCCAGATGTAGCCCACATATAGCCCAATGACAGAAGTGTGCAAAACACTTTTTATTTTTAGTTTTTCTGCAGTTTTATATAGTGCAAACTGGTCAGGTATTGGAGCGTTACATCTTACTTGGACCCCTTATTGCGTATTTTGCACGAAGTACATGAGATTGATCTTGCGAAACATTGAACTTTACGATTCTGTTAACCTGAAGTTGCTCTGAACCGGGCTTTGTAACACCTGCTTTTACCTACTGGTTTTAATTAATTCTCACTGTATTGTATTAGGAAAGAGGATTTACTGTTTTTATGTACACTTTTATGATCTATGTTTCTAAATCAGATCAAATAAAGTTTAATGAATTCTATGGCAGGACGGAGGCGAGGATTATGCATATCTTTCCTCACTTTATTTGCATAGCTGTTCAAAGAAAACGTAACACAACAATCATTAAACAAAAGACTACACAACCCATGAACCATTAGGGGGTAGTCTCCAAGGCAACTATAGTCCAATCATATCACAGTCCATCGTATATAATATCGTGACGGCTCTTCCGCTTCCTCTTTCTTCACTGCTCGTCAGTTAAGTGCATTCCTTACATTCTTGGCTTAATCTGACGTTGTTGCTGTTTGTATAGCGGTTTCTTGTGCACGTTATTAGCATTATTGCCTTGGTATTGTTTCATATTCCCTGCGCAGCAGGCTCTTGCCCGAGCGCGTTCTCCCCCTCGCAATTTCTCCCGCTGTGTGCTCTGCGCGTGGTGAGATCCTGTCAGGCGCGTCTGGTCCGAGCAAGGCAGCTCTGTCGAGCGCTCCCGCTGGTCTTTACGCGCGTTTGGGAATCCGGTCACTCCTTTAGTGTCCGCTTGATTCCCGACCAACCTCGCCTAATTTTGACACCGCTACGCAGTGATTTCCCCACACGGCCACGTTAGTGACCAGCGCCACCTGGTGGTGGTAATTGGTATTGCGCCTCAGTCTATTCTTATAACAGCTTCGGGAAAGCCCAGCTGTTGGAGCACCGGCGAGGGGGCTGTCTTAAGGATTTTAAGGGCATTTGTTCTGTGCTCACACCCTCTGCTATCATGTCTTCTCCAGAAGACCATTTCTACTCCTCCTACCAGGAAGTGGAGGAGGAATGGCCCCCAAACTTCTCCCTCCAGCAGTGGACCAAGCCCTCTCTCTGGCTATTTCTAGGGCGCTGGCTCCTCTTAGGGATCAGGTTGATAAGCTGGCGAAAAGCATCCCTGGGGTGTTCAGTGACCCAGATCTGGTGGTGGCGGCGGGTCCAAGTAGCTCCCAGATGGGGAATAAAAGGGCCGTTAAGCATAACGCGGGCCACTTGGAAGGATTTGATAAACTTACGGAGACCTTCCTCAAGAGTGCGCGAACGCTAAAACATGCACCCTGCCGGGAGGAGGAGGGCCCGGAGAAAATTGCGACACTGTCACCACTATTGTAGATCCCGACGGCGGGTTTCCCTTAGAGGGAGAGGGTGTATCGGAGGACGATTTCTCCTCCAATGAGGATAAGGACTCGGGCGTCCCTGGCGTCCAGAGTCCCACTCTCTCAGTTCCCGGTTGGGGACGGAGTCCACTCGGACATGTTCGAGCCTCACCCAAATTTACCATCCTAGGTCGGCAGAGTGGACACCTGACGCCAAAGTGGCAGAGTATGTGGTGGGGAAAATCCATCAACCCCTTGAAAGGGAGGTCAGGAATAGGATGAGGGAGAATGCCCCAGGCCCTCACTGAAGGGGAAGGTGGCACACACGTCTGAAATTGATGAGAAACTATGTACCTTTTTCTCCAAGTATATGAGGGATCCCAAGAAAGGAATTGATAGGTCTTGGACGTGGTAGGGCCCTTGACCCAAATTATTCAATTGACGGAGCATTCCAAAGAGTCAGGATCCCTTTTGTCCACGGATATTGTGGCTGGTTGGGCGCACTACCCTAAACCCTAAAACACTACCCCCTCCACTACCCAAACACCACTGCCCTACCCTAAACCCTAAAACACTACCCCCAGCACAACACCCTACACTACCCAAACATAACTGCACTACCCTAAACCTAAAACACTACCACCAGCACGACTCCCTACACTACCCAAACACCACTGCACTACCCTAAACCCTAAAACACTACACCGAGCACGACTCCCTACACTACCCAAACACCACTGCACTACACTAAACCCTAAATATACCCCCAGCATGACCTCCCACACTACACAAACACCACTGCACTACCCTATACCCTAAAACATTACCCCCAGCACGACCCCCTACACTACCCAAACACCACTGCACTACCCTAAACCCTAAAACACTAACCCCAGCATGACCCCCTATACTATCCAAACACCACTGCCCTACCCTATACCCTAAAACACGACCCCTACACTACACAAACACGACTGCACTACACTAAACCCTAAAACACTACCCACAGCATGACCCCTTCACTACACAAAACACCACTGCACTGCCCTAAACCCTAAAACACTACCCCAGCACTACCACCTACACTACCCAAACACCACTGCACTAACATAAACCCTAAAACACTACCCCCAGCACAACCCCCTATACTACACAAACACCACTGCACTACTCCTAAACCCTAAAACACTACCCCCAGCACGACTCCCTACACTACCCAAACACCACTGCACTACCCTAAACCCTAAATCTACCCTCAGCACGACCCCCTACACTACCCAAACACCACTGCACTACCCTAAACCATAAAACACTACCCCCAGCATGACCCCTACACTACACAAACACCACTGCACTACCCTAAACCCTAAAACACTACCACCAGCATGACCCCTACACTACTCAAACACCACTGCACTACCCTAAACCCTAAAACACTACCCCAGCACGACTCCCTACTCTACCCATACACCACTGCACTACCCTAAACCCTAAAACACTACCCCCAGCACGACCCCCTACACTACTGCACTACCCTAAACCCTAAAACACTACCCCCAGCATGACCCCTACACTACCCAAACACCACTGCACTACCCTAAACCCTAAAACACTACCCCCAGCATGACCCCCTACACCACCCAAACACCACTGCACTACCCTAAACCCTAGAAAAGAAACCCCCACCCCATGCCCAATCCCCCTTACCTCTCACTCCTCATGGTTCCTCTCTCCTCGTGGTTCCTGCTTCACGTCATCTCTGAGGGGCGGTGCACGTCGTTGTGAGGAAACGGAACAGCCTCTGTTTCCTTACAACGACATGGATTGTCTACATGTTTTTTAGAACGCATGGTCATTTACCAGACATACCTTTACAACAAAATTCGTTGACCATGCGTTCTAAAAAAATGCGTAGTAATGACTTTGTGATGTACAACGCATGCGTGGTAATGCATGCGTTGTAATAGTATCAGCAAAGTAAAAGTTGTTGTAACGGCTGTTTACCGATCAAAGCTGGCCCCTGTTCTTCAGTGAGACGTTTATTTGATTAATTAGGAGGAAGGAATGTGGTTTTTTACCGAAAAGTGCATTCCCGGCTGTTGTATTGTGAAAGTGTCCGCGTGGCCTGGTTTCAATTCCGGTGAGAAAGTGGAAGAGTCTGTTTGGATCTAAAGGAGTTCTGTTGTTGGACGGGCCGGCGCGACATGTCATCAGAAAACATAGCTAATGGAAAGCGTCCTCCCTGAAGTGTGGAGCAGTGCCATGAGAGGTCAACGAGTGTGCGTCCCACCGCAGTATGACCGTACCGCGTGACCCATGTGCCGCCTCCAGGGTACGGGAGGCAGAAGCGGCATCGCAGGTCCTCTTGAAGACCGTTGTAGCACTAATTCAACATTTTGGTACTAGGGCATTTTAACTTTGTTGTTCCTGCCAGATACAAAGAGAAGATCCTGTGTTATTCAGTGCCCTCGTTACCTTTTTGTGGGTTGTGGTGCTTGTCACTCGCTGCCCCGCCGGTGCACACGACTGGGCACCCCACCTCGTGTGCCATCTGCAGGGCCTCTGCCCTCGGATCACTGGTTTCGGTTTCTGGAGTGGCAACATAAACAGTTGCTCCCAAAGGACTAGCCTGAACACTTAGGTGAATATCCCCTGCACCAGCATTCCACCGAAATTCTTTCCTAGCTCTCCCACGTCAACGAGCACGGCTCCGCTCGCGACACCGTATGATGTCATCGGAGCCATAAGAGGACCACGTCGGCGTGCTGACGTCAGTTCCACCCATTTTTCCGTGCCACCGAGGCAAACAGGGGACCGAGACATTTTCACATGTATACATAGTATAATAAATATATATATATTCACTGAAAAACCATAGGTTTCAGGCACGTTATAGTTAGAAATTAGCATTTAAAAACCTTAGAAATTCACTGAAAAAACATAGGTTTCAGGCACGTTATAGTTAGAAATCAGCATTTAAAAAACCTTAGAAATTCATTGAAAAACCATAGGTTTCAGGGGCGTTATAGTTAGTTGGACATTTCACTCGTACAAAACCATAGAAATTCCCCGTTATAGTTAGTTCAGCTAACTATAACTCACGCGCCCGCAATGCACTGCTGATGACGTCACATATTACATCACTCATGACATGGTCAGTGACATCACTCATGACATCACTGATGACATCTCAAATGACATCACTGATGACATCACTGATGACATCATCCAGTGAATGTGTGTTTTTCTGAAAATTAAATATGTTTTATATATGTATATCTCAAGGTCGATGGAAGAATAAATGGGTATATAAGTGTCTAAATGGATGATTTTTTTTTTATTGATTGTATAACTGACTAAGTGTATCTTAGTGAATACATGGGTTAGTGAGTAATGTTTAAATATGAAAATATCTGTATCAGTCTCTCACTTTGTGTATAAGTGGCTGCATGGGTTGGTGAGTAGCTACATGAGTGTCTATATGGGTTATTAGTTGGTTTTTTGAGTATCAGTATGAGTGTCTGAGTGTCTGTATGGTTCGGTGGGGGTATTACTTAGTGCATAGATGCATGAATGAGTGACTCAATGTTTGTATGTGTTGAAGACAGCATGTGTGCAGGACTGTATAGGTGGATGAGTATGTGTATGGGTGTGTTAGTGAGTGAATGACTGTCTCAATAGTGTCTTTATGAGTAACTACATATGTTTTAAACTAGTATATGTGAGTATTGGTGTATATAAGTGAGTATCTGTGAGAGTGAGAGATTGGAAGAGTTCCTGTGCAAATAAGTAGGTGTTTCTATAAGTGATTGTTTAAGAGAGTAAGTATGTGTAAGTTTTTGTAGAAGTAAGTGTGGTAGTGTGTGTATAACTGTATATGCAAGTAAATGGATGTTTGATACTTTGTTTGCATGTGTGACTATGTGTGTGAGTAACTCTATGGATGAGTGGCGGTGTGTAACAGGATGTATAGGTGTATGAGTACATATGATGAGTGAGTACATGTATGAGTGACTGTATAGGGACTGTTGATGAATGAGTGGATGTGTGTGTAGATCTTGGAATTACTGAATAGGTGTGTTGTAACTGGTATTGGTATGTCCATTGTTTTGAAAATGTTAGTTTGTATTTTTGAGTGTGTCTATCAAAGGTTATATTAGGGTGAGAGGAGGTCTGCCACTCTATCACAAGGATGATGTCATCAGTGATGTCATCAGTGATGTCATTTGAGATGTCATCAGTGATGTCATGAGTGATGTCACTGACCATGTCATGAGTGATGTAATATGTGACGTCATCAGCAGTGCATTGCGGGCGCGCGAGTTATAGTTAGCTGAACTAACTATAACGGGGGGGTGAGAAGTTGGCCTGGCATATGCTGTCCACTAATTATAGTGGGCACCTTGCACCAGTCCAAACAACCCCTTATTGGAGATAGGTTAAAGACAACCTTTATTGAAAGCTATCCTAGTGGTAGCTATGGAGAGCAGCCTTCAGGCTAAGTCTTGAAGGAATGTAAAGCAGCTTGTTTTACCAGTCTATAATCTCTTGAGTGACCAAATGAAAGAGCACCACACCAGGTATATATTCAAAATATATGTATTTATTACTAAACACACCCCTCTAGTCTCTTTATGAGGCTAGAGTTCGAAGTACATAAGTTATAAGTTATTTAAACACAGTAATAGCACAAATACACGTTTGGGCCCTAGGGGCGTACTCAAACCATATACCAATAAAGTGGTATAAGAACCACGACTGAACTAGACACTAGGCCTAGAGCCTCTAGAAGTGCTTGGACCACAAGGAACCACCCAAGGTAGTGACACAGGGGACCCACGGGGGACGCGTGCAGTGTAGTAACACAGCCGCGAATCGCCGTTAACTTCTATGGAGAAAGTCGCGGTTTGGAATTTAAAGAAAAGGGACACTTGAAGAAGGACTTGGAGTAAACCCTTTGAGAACTAGGTCGTTCTAGAGTCTCTACCCATGGGAGCCCCGGAGTACTCTTGTTACCTCACCCAGGGAAGCCGGGTGCATAGGTGCCTTTCGGGGTCGGGTTTCGTCGTCGATTTGAATGGCGATCTGCTGCAAAGTGCTGCTGGCGACCAAGTGAAACGTGTCCGGGTGGATCCAAGGGTGGATCGGAGATCTGAAGAACCTGAAAGCAGAGGGGACAGAGTCTGGGTCACTAGCCAGTGACCAGGAAGGCGATGAGCAGATGCCCACCGATGTCGAGTGCTTCAGGTAGGTTGACAGTTGTCTTGACTCATCAGCCACGAGGTCCAGGAGGCGTTGTCGGCAACCAGGAGCAGGATTCTGGCTGGTACATGATGTCTGTCAAGTGCTGAGGTGTCGGCGACCGGATTGGACCCAACAAGCCTTAGCAACGGCAAGTCTCGATGAAGATAAAGATTGACGATTGTGCAGACCAGCAAGGTCTGAGGAACTCACCCAGCAAGGATAAGTGAGGGCAAGCCTGGTGCAACCAGGGAGCCGAAGTAGAAAAAGATTGGCCTTCGTGAAGGGCTACTAGCCAATGGGCTAGCGACCGTGAAGGAGCCTTGAGACGGTGCACGTGGAGCTGGCTCACAGGACAGTCGTGGAGTGGAGGCCAGGGATCTTCGGTGCAGTTGGTGCTGGAGGCTGGGGCTACTAAGAGCCCAAAGCACAACTTCGTGGGAGACCCAGAAGAGGATGCACTTGCAAATGTGTGCGGCGTCCAGGGGTCACGGTTCCACGTTACCCACGACAGCTACGGGCCTCAGCTTTGCTGGGAACTCAGGGCAGCCTCGGAGAAGTCTGGAAATCCACCTCTGGTGATGCAAAGACTTCGGCGTCCAACGGGAGCTTCAGCGATGCAGACCAGACAATTGCTTCTTTGGTGCCTGCCAAGCAGGGGAGTCACTCCTTGACCCCAAGGGAGATTCTTCTGTCCTCTAATCTTTAAGTAGAGCGTCGAAGGTCCAGGATTCTGTGTCAGAGTTTCGTCCAGGGATAATCTAAAGTCCTAAGGACTAGGGTCCCATACTTATACTAAGTTTAGGGGTTGGACTTACTCTGTGGTCCCACCTATGGGTGGGTCAGGGCAGAGGGGTGGCTACACCCCTTTCCCTTTGTCCAGTTCACGCCAAAGCAGGGGCTGGAAGCCCCTGATCCGGTTTGAACTGGGGTATGCACAGGGACACCAAATGTGCCCCCAGTGCAGGACTTCAAAGCACCCGAGAGTGCTCCCGCCCAGCCCCAATACACACTATCCTGTCTGGGGAGGTGGTCACACCTCCCTGGGACAGGAAACCTATTGTCCAGGCCTCCCCTGCCGGAGTTTCGGTCAGCAGCAGGAGGCCAGACTCGCGTCTGTGGCAGCGGTATCCATTTTGTGATGCCAGGGCTTGGAAAGTCAGTACCGGGCATACCGGTGTGTACATGTCTTTCCCTCTAGAAGGGTGGAATGCTACCCCCGCCACCAGAACTGGTGGGGGTAGTATTCCAAGATGTTTGACACCAAACACGACATGTTTCCGTGCAGCCATCCCAAAGTTAGCATTTAACGCGAGGTTATAATGCGCTTAAGAGTATATGGTCAGGCTGCACTACAAACAGCATCAGAGAAGGGTCTCCGAACGCTGCAGAGGGGCCCTGCTCATGCAGGGGCACCCTCTCACATAGGAACCACGCACTCTGCCTTCAGGATTGATAAGGCCTGCCATAGGAGTGACTTATAGGTTTATATGTGTGTATGTATATAGTGATATAGGTAGCCTATATCACAGTAAGGGGTGCATGCACCACCTTACCCAGGCTGCAGTAGCAGACCTGTGGTGTCAGTTTGGATGGCCTTCCAGGGGTGGCACAATACATGCTGCAGCCCCTGGTAGGCCTCTGAGGTACCTATGCCCTGGGTACATAGTATACCATATACTAGGGACTTATAAGTGCACTCCAGATTCCAATCATAGGTGTGCCTAAGGCACATGGAAACCATTTTAGAGAGGAAGCAGCTAGGCTGGGGTTCTGATTAGCAGGGCCCCAGCCAGACTAAGGTCGAAAAACAGTGAAGCATCAGCAAAAAGTGGGGGTACCCATGTGAAGCAGATCCTACTCTCCTACACAACCCCCCAAACGTAGGGACATTAAACTAACCTTGCCCAGTTAAGTCTTCATGTTCTAAGTGGAAGTACCTAGAGAGTCCATCTGCATTGGCATGGTTACTCCCAGGTCTATGTTCCACTGTGAAGTCCATCCCCTGTAGGGAAATGTACCACCTAAGCAGTTTGGGGTTTTCACCCTTCATTTGTTTTAGCCATAAGAGGGGCTTATGGTCTGTTTGAACAAGGAAGTGAGTACCAAACAAGTATGGCCTCAACTTCTTCAGAGCCCAGACCACAGCAAAGGCCTCCTCTCAATGGCTGACCAACGTTTCTCTCTAGGGGCCAGCCTTCTGCTAATGAAAGCTACTGGCTGATCCTGACCTTCTTCATTCAATTGTGACAGTACAGCCCCTACCCCCAATTCAGATGCATCAGTTTGAACAATGAACTTCTTGGAGTAATCAGGACTCTGTAGAATGGGAGCAGTGCACATGGCCTGCTTCAGGTCATCAAATGCCTTTTGACAGCTAACTGTCCACTGAACCTTTGGGCATTTTCTTGGAAGTTAAGTCATTCAGGGGTGTCACTATTGATCCATACCCCTTGACAAATCTCCTATAGGACCCAGTCAGGCCTAAGAAGGCTCTCACCTGAGTCTGGGTAGTTGGAGCAGTCCAGTCCATGATGGTCTGGATCTTGCTCTGCAAGGGTTGAACCTGGCCTCCACCCACAAGGTGGCCCAGGTACACAACCTGACTCTGCCCTATCTGGCACTTGGTGGCCTTGATAGTCAGGCCTGCCTTTTGCATGGCCTGTAAAACATTTCTGAGGTGGACCAGGTGATCCTCCCAGGTGGAGCTAAAGACAGCAATATCATCTAGATATGCTGCACTATAGGCTTCCAGATCTGTAAGGACTGTATTCACCAACCTCTGAAAAGTGGCAGGTGCATTCTTCAGACCAAAGGGCATCACCACAAATTGATAATGCCCACTAGGGGTTGAGAATGCTGTTTTTGGCTTTGCATCATCAGCTAGTCTGATCTGCCAGTAGCCAGCTGTCAGGTCAAATGTGCTTAGATACTTGGCTGAGGCCAAAGTGTCTATTAGCTCATCTGCCCTTGGTATTGGATGGGCATCAGTCCTAGTGACTGCATTGAGACCCCTGTAGTCCACACAAAACCTCATCTCTCTTTTCCCACCACTGGTGTGAGGTTTTGGCACAAGGACCACTGGACTAGCCCAAGGGCTATCTGAGGGTTCAATAACTCCCAAATCCAACATTTTCTGGACTTCTGTCCTGATACAGTCCCTGACATGGTCAGGTTGCCTATAAATCTTATTTTTAATAGGCAGACTGTCCCCAGTGTCCACTTCATGAGTGCACCAGGTGGTCTGACTTGGAGTCAGTGAGAACATGTGTCTGAACTGATTGAGCACCTGTCTACAATCAGTTTGCTGCTGGGTAGTGAGGCTGCCTGCCAAGGCTACATCATCCACTGACCCATCATCAGGGTTCTGTGAGAGCAGGTCAGGGAGTGGGTCACTCTCTTCCTCCTGTCCCTCATCAGTAGCCATGAGCAAGCCCATGTCTGCCCTGTCCACATATGGTTTTAACCTGTTGACATGGAGAACCCTGTGGGAACTCCAGGATGTTCCTAGGTCTACTAAGTAGGTAACCTCACCCTTCTGCTCAACAATGGTATGGGGTCCACTCCATTTGTCTTGGAGAGCTGCTGGGGCCACTGGCTCCAACACCCACACCTTCTGTCCTGGCTGATAAACAGTCAGTACAGCCTTTTGGTCATGCCAGGCCTTTTGAGGTTCCTGGCTAGCCTCAAGGTTTTTAGTTGCCTTTTTCATATACTCAGCCATCCGGGAGCGGAGACCAAGTACGTAGTCCACTATGTCTTGCTTTGGGGGCTTGAGAGGTAACTCCCATCCTTCCTTCACCAAGCACAGTGGACCCCTGACAGGGTGACCAAACAAAAGTTCAAAAGGGCTGTAGCCAACCCCCTTTTGAGGCACCTCCCTGTATGCAAATAAAAGGCAGGGCAAGAGTATGTCCCATCTTCGCCTAAGCTTTTCTGGGAGCCCTTTAATCATGCCCTTCAAGGTTTTGTTGAATCTCTCAACTAAACCATTGCAGTGTGGGTGATAGGGTGTGGTGAACTTGTAAGTCACTCCACACTCCTTCCACATTGCTTTTAAGTATCCAGACATAAAGTTCGCATCCCTGTCTGATACAACCTCCTTAGGAAAGCCCACTCTTGAGAAAATTCCCAGGAGGGCCCTTGCCACCACAGGTGCTGTAGTGGTCCTAAGGGGTATAGCCTCTGGGTACCTGGTGGCATGATCCACTACCACCAGGATAAACCTGTGCCCAGATGCTGTTTGGGGATCCATGGGACCAACAATGTCAATCCCCACCCTTTCAAAGGGAACCCCCACCACAGGTAGTGGTATCAGGGGGGCCTTGGTAGTGCCACCTGCCTTGCCACTGGCCTGGCAGGTTACACAGGAGCGACAAAACTCCTTGGTGTCTTCAGACATGTGGGGCCAGTGAAGGTGAGGAACAATTCTGTCCCAAGTCTTGTTCTGGCCCAGGTGACCTGCTAAGGGAATATCATGGGCTAGGGTCAATAGGAAGCCCCTGAACTTCAGAGGTATAACCAACCTCCTGGTAGCACCAGGCTTGGGGTCTCTACACTCTGAGTACAAGAGTCCATCATCCCAATACACTGTATGGGGACCACTAGCTTTCCCAGCAGCCTCAGCAGCAGCTTGCTGTCTGAGGGGTTCAAGAGAGGGGCAGCTCTGCTGCTCCTGGCTCAGATCTGCCCTGGAAGGTCCCCCTGTCCCCAAGAACTCAACCTGTTCAGGTTCAAGCTCCTCTGGGACAGTTCCTTCCTCAGGACTGAGATCATCCCCCTCAAGGGACTGATCTTCCTTCTGAGCCAAGGGGAAGGCACTGCCTTTACCCTACTACTCCTCTTCTTGGAAGGCACTTGGTCCATTATTCCAGAATCCAAGGCCTGTTCAGTGCTAGACATTTTGGCTTGTGACCTGGTCACAGCAAACACATCTGCAGGGATCCCCAGCATTTCTGCATGGGTCCTGAGCTCCACTTCTGCCCAAGTTGAAGTTTCTAAGTCATTGCCAAGCAAGCATTCAACTGGTAAAACAATAGCAAGCTGGAATCCCACACGCTGCACACCAATGTGAGAAGTTGGCCTGGCATATGCTGTCCACTAATTATAGTGGGCACCTTGCAC
Organism: Calotriton arnoldi; assembly: GCA_963921515.1. Lineage (NCBI taxonomy): Eukaryota > Metazoa > Chordata > Amphibia > Caudata > Salamandridae > Calotriton > Calotriton arnoldi. The sequence goes on from CAWUFW010016141.1 coordinate 210,696, forward strand.
CAGTCCAAACAACCCCTTATTGGAGATAGGTTAAAGACAACCTTTATTGAAAGCTATCCTAGTGGTAGCTATGGAGAGCAGCCTTCAGGCTAAGTCTTGAAGGAATGTAAAGCAGCTTGTTTTACCAGTCTATAATCTCTTGAGTGACCAAATGAAAGAGCACCACACCAGGTATATATTCAAAATATATGTATTTATTACTAAACTCTCCCCTCTAGTCTCTTTATGAGGCTAGAGTTCAAGTACATAAGTTATAAGTTATTTAAACACAGTAATAGCACAAATACACGTTTGGGCCCTAGGGGCGTACCAAACCATATACCAATAAAGTGGTATAAGAACCACGACTGAACTAGACACTAGGCCTAGAGCCTCTAGAAGTGCTTGGACCACAAGGAACCACCCAAGATAGTGACACAGGGGACCCACGGGGGACACGTGCAGTGTAGTAACACAGCCGCGAATCGCCGTTAACTTCTATGGAGAAAGTTGCGGTTTGGAATTTATAGAAAAGGGACACTTAAAGAAGGACTTGGAGTAAACCCTTTGAGAACTAGGTCGTTCTAGAGTCTCTACCCACGGGAGCACCGGAGTACTCTTGTTACCTCACCCAGGGAAGCCGGGTGCATAGGTGCCTTTCGGGGTCGGGTTTCGTCGTCGATTTGAATGGCGATCTGCTGCAAAGTGCTGCTGGCGACCAAGTGAAAAGTGTCCGGGTGGATCCAAGGGTGGATCGGAGATCTGAAGAACCTGAAAGCAGAGGGGACAGAGTCTGGGTCACTAGCCAGTGACCAGGAAGGCGATGAGCAGATGCCCACCGATGTCGAGTGCTTCAGGTAGGTTGATGGTCATCTTGACTCTTCAGCCACGAGGTCCAGGAGGCGTTGTCGGCGACCAGGAGCAGGATTCGGGCTGGTACACAATGTTTGTCGAGTGCTGAGGTGTCAGCGACCAGATTGGACCCAACAAGTCTTGGCAACGGCAAGTCTTGATGTAGATGAAGATTGACGATTGTGCAGACCAGCAAGGTCTGAGGAACTCACCCAGCAAGGGTAAGTGAGGGCAAGCCTGGAGCAACCAGGGAGCCCAAGTAGAAAAAGATTGGCCTTCGTGAAGGGCTACTAGCCAATGGGCTAGCGACCGCAAAGGAGCCTCGAGACGGTGCACGTGGAGCTGGCTCACAGGACATTCGTGGAGTGGAGGCCAGTGATCTTCGGTGCAGTTGGTGCTGGAGGCTGGGACTACTCGGAGCCCAAAGCACGACTTCGTGGGAGACCCAGAAGAGGATGCACTTGCAAATGCGTGCGGCATCCAGGGGTCACGGTTCCACGTTACCCACGACAGCTACGGGCCTCAGCTTTGCTGGGGACTCAGGGCAGCCTCGGGGAAGTCTGGAAATCCCTCTCTGGTGATGCAAAGACTTCGGTGTCCGATGGGAGCTTCGGCGATGCAGACCGGACAATTGCTTCTTTGGTGCCTGCCAAGCAGGGGAGTCACTCCTTGACCCCAAGGGAGATTCTTCTGTCCTCTAATCTTTAAGTAGAGCATCGAAGGTCCAGGATTCTGTGTCAGAGTTTCATCCAGGGATAATCTAAAGTCCTAAGGACTGGGGTCCCATACTTATACTAAGTTTAGGGGTTGGACTTACTCTGTGGTCCCACCTATGGGTGGGTCAGGGCAGAGGGGTGGCTACACCCCTTTCCCTTTGTCCAGTTCGTGCCAAAGCAGGGGCTGGAAGCCCCTGATCCGGTTTGAACTGGGGTATGCACAGGGACACCAAATGTGCCCCCAGTGCAGGACTTCAAAGCACCCGAGAGTGCTCCCGCCCAGCCCCAATACACACTATCCTGTCTGGGGAGGTGGTCACACCTCCCTGGGACAGGAAACCTATTGTCCAGGCCTCCCCTGCCGGAGTTTCGGTCAGCAGCAGGAGGCCAGACTCGTGTCTGTGTCAGCGGCATCCATTTTGTGATGTCAGGGCTTGGAAATTCAGTACCGGGCATACCGGTGTGTACATGTCTTTCCCTCTAGAAGGGTGGAATGCTACCCCCGCCACCAGAACTGGCGGGGGGGTAGTATTCCAAGATGTTTGACACCAAACACGACATGTTTCCGTGCAGCCATCCCAAAGTTAGCATTTAACGCGAGGTTATAATGCGCTTAAGAGTATATGGTCAGGCTGCACTACAAACAGCATCAGAGAAGGGTCTCCGAACGCTGCAGAGGGGCCCTGCTCATGCAGGGGCACCCTCTCACATAGGAACCACGCACTCTGCCTTCAGGATTGATAAGGCCTGCCATAGGAGTGACTTATAGGTTTATATGTGTGTATGTATATATTGATATAGGTAGCCTATATCACAGTAAGGGGTGCATGCACCACCTTACCCAGGCTGCAGTAGCAGACCTGTGGTGTCAGTTTGGATGGCCTTCCAGGGGTGGCACAATACATGCTGCAGCCCCTGGTAGGCCTCTGAGGTACCTATGCCCTGGGTACATAGTATACCATATACTAGGGACTTATAAGGGCACTCCAGATTCCAATCAGAGGTGTGCCTAAGGCACATGGAAACCATTTTAGAGAGGAAGCAGCTAGGCTGGGGTTCTGATTAGCAGGGCCCCAGCCAGACTAAGGTCGAAAAACAGTGAAGCATCAGCAAAAAGTGGGGGTACCCATGTGAAGCAGATCCTACTCTCCTACAGGGGGAATTTCTATGGTTTTGTACGAGTGAAATGTCCAACTAACTATAAGGCCCTGAAACCTATGGTTTTTTCAGTGAATATATATATATATATATATATATATATATATATTCAACACAGAGTCTCCGTCGCCAGTAGGTAGTTATAGTTAGGACCTAGTTTCCATAGGAAAAGCGTTTTTTGATTTACTAATATCTTTGGCGCCGTTTGACGAATCTTCGCGAAATTTTCAAAACTAATGGGGCGCTCCGGTCAGCTCATGTCTTGAAAGTTTCGGGGTGAATCGTCAAGCGGGGGCGAGAAAAAAGGGGTTCTCAAAACGCATTTTCTCCATGTTAATTTCCATAGGAAATTTTGGAGAATGCCATAGCCCAAACTGCTGAACGGAATTACACCAAATTTGGCAAAAGGTAGCTCTGGTTCAGAAAGCGACCTTTTCTTTTTTAAATGGTGTATATCCGTTCAGTAGTTCCTGAAATATTCATATTAAAAAATCTTCATATATCTGGTGACTGTGGTAAATCCGCGAACCCTCCCAAGCACAAGCTTGATTCTGATTGGTTGCCAACACTTCAAACCAGGAAGTGTTAGCAGCCATCTTGTGACTCGGTTGAACCGAGTCACAAAAAAACTGTAAAAAAAGATTAAAAAAAAGAAAAGGGGGCAGGGTAGAAACACCCTGAACCCCTAGGCCTGGTCAGGGGGTCCCACAGGGACCCCCAGGGCCAAAAAAAGCATTTTTAAAAAAAAGAATTTTGGCAATATTCGCATACCGTGCGCGATTCCCGCCCAGAAAAAAAAAAAAATGAAGCTCGGTCTCCCGCACTTTGTTTTCTTATGCCCCCAGGTGGGCCAGGTCCCGGGAGCAATATATAATTATGTAGCGGGGGCCCACTGGGGCCCCCATCACCCTGGGGACCGCCACAACCCTGGGGCTTTGTTAATTATGCACGGGGGCATGCGGCCCCCCGCAGCCCTGGGAACCGCCACCTCCCCGGGGCTTTTTATACATATGCATGGGGGGGCTCCTGCTCCCCCACGCTGCCCCAGGGACCGCCACCTCCCTGGGGCTATAATTTATTTTGGTTGGGGGGCCTCAGAGGCCCCCCAAATCCTGGGGACCGCCACCTCCCGGGGCTTCAAAAATTAAAAGAAAGTGTGGGGGGGCTCCTGCCTGCCCACACTGCCCCGGGGACCACCACCTCCCCGGGGCATAGATCAATGAAGTGCGGGGGTCTGTTGTGGACCCACGGCCCTGGGGACCACCACCTCCTTGGGGCTATACACATGTTGGAGGGGGGCCACGCGGCCCCCCTCTAGGAGTCCTCCTTGGCCCTGGGGACTGCCACCCCCACGGCCGGCTCCAGCAATGTCCTGGGGTGCCCATCCGACATCTCAGTTTGCAAACTTCTGCTTCGCTTCATGGAAGCGAGAGCAGGAAAACTGCTCTCGCTTCCATGAAGCGTAGCAAATTGCTTTTGGACAAGGGGAGCTCCATGTCAGCAGCTCCCCTTGTTCAAAAGCAATGCCGGCTCCTGCAGGAGGTGGGGAGCTGGCTGGGACCATGGGGGCATTGGGGGCACGGTCTCCAAAAGTGGACCAGGGAAGGGGGGCCACGCGGCCCCCTTCCCGTAAAAAAATGTTTAAAACTTTTTATAAAGAGTCATAGCCCCGGGGATGGGGTCCCCGGGCCCAAAAATGGCCTCAGGAGAGGGGCCCGTGGCCTCCCTCCTTTTAAAAGAATAAAAAAAAATTTAAAAAATGGCCATGCCCCGGGGGATGGGGTCCCCAGGGCCAAAATCGGCATTCAGAGAGGGCCGCGCGGCCCCCTTTCCGTTTTTAAAAATAAAAAATGGCTCCGCCCTGGGGGATGAGGTCCCCAGGGCCCAAAAAATATTAAGAGAAGGGGGGCCACACAGCTCCCCTTCTAAAAAAAAAGAAAAAGAAAAGCCGGCATCTCGCCGGAGGCCCCGCCCCTCCCTGCACCACTTTACAAACACACCTCCTGGCGTGTTCTGCATTGGGGGATTAAGTCCTCTTGAATCCTAAGGGTCCTTAGGGGCCAACTAGCCCACCAGGTACCTCCAGTAAGCCCCACACAGTGGAATTGCTGAGAGGTGGTCCGAGGCCATGCCCCTTTTTACACCACTCTGTAAACGCACCTCTTGGCGCACTGCTGGTGGGGTGATGAGGTCCTCTTGTGTCCTGAGGACCTCAGGACTAAAGTGGACTTCATCCCCCGAGCAGCAGTGCGCCAAGAGACACGTTTGCAGAGTGGTGTAAAAAGGGGGCATGGCCTCTGACCACTCTCAGCAATCCAGCTGTGTGGAGCTTACTAGAGATAACAGGAGGGCTAGTTGGTCCCCAGGGAACCTCAGGAGGTAAGGGGATATCATCCCCCAACCAAGAGCGCGCCAGGAGGCACGTTTGCAGAGTGGTGGAGAAAGTGGGCATGGCCTGTGTCCACCTCTCAGCAATCCCAGTGTGTGGGGCTTACTGGAGGTAACAGGTAGGCTTGTTGGCCCCTAACGGCTCCCAGCAGCAAAGGGGACTTCAATCCCTATCCAAGAGCATACCAGGGAGCACGTTTGCAGACTGGTGGGCAAAGGGGGCGTGGCCTGCTATGAGAACTTACCAATGTGGCTGTGTGTGACTTACTAGAGGTAAGAGGTGTTACCTCTAGTAAGTTCCACACAGTGGGATTGCTAAGAGGTCTTCAGGTGCCGCACTCCCCTTTCTCCACCACTCTGCAAACGCGCCTCCTGGCACACTACTGGTTGGGGGATGAAGTCCACTTTACTCCTGAGGGACTTTGGGGGCCAAGAAGCCCTCCTGGTACCTCCTGTAAGTCCTACCTCTGTTGCTTCTTTCTGCACTTCTCTTGCTTCTTTCTGCACCTCTCTTGCTTCTTTCTGCACCCCTCTTGCCTCTTTCCACACCCTTCTTCCCTCTTTGTGCTCCTCTCTTGCCTCTTTCTGCACCTCTCTTGTCTCTTTCTGCAGTGCTCTTGCCTCTTTCTCTACCTCTTTTGCTTCTTTCTGCACTTCTGTTGCCTCTTTCTGCACCCCTCTTGCCTCTTTCTGCACCTATGTTGGTTCTTTCTGCACTGCTCTTGCTTCATTCTGCACCTCTCTTGCAAATTTCTGCACCCCACTTGCCTCTTTCTGCACTGCTCTTGATTCTTAGTGCACCTCTCTTGCCACTGTCTGCACCCCTGTTCCCTCTTTCTGCACCTATTTTGCCTGTTTTTGCAACACTCTTGCTTCTTTCCGCACCTATTTTGTCTGTTTCTGCAACACTCTTGCCTCTTTCTGCAGTTCTTTTGCCTCTTTCTGCACCTCTGTTGCTTCCTTCTGCATTTCTCTTGCCTCTTTCTGCACCCCTCTTGCCTCTTTCTGAACCTCCGTTGGTTCTTTCTACACTTCCCTTGATGTTTTCCGCACCTCTCTTGCTTCTTTCTGCACCACTCTTGCCTGTTTCTCCACCCCTCTTTCCTCTTTCTGCACCTCTCTTGCCTCTTTCTGCAGTTCTCTTGCTTCCATCTGCACCTCTGTTGCTTCTTTCTGCACGTTTCTTGCCTCTTTCTGCATCCCTCTTGCCTGCTTCTGCATCCCACTTGCCTCTTTCTGCACCTCTCTTGCCTCTTTCTGCACCTCACATCCCTCTTTCTGCACTTCTCTTCCTTCTTTCTGCACCTCTGTTGCTTCTTTCAGCAATTTTCTTGCCTCTTTCTGCACTTCTCTTGCCTGTTTCTGCACCTCTCTTGCCTCTTTCTGCACCTCACATCCCTCTTTCTGCACTTCTCTTCCTTCTTTCTGCACCTCTGTTGCTTCTTTCAGCAATTTTCTTGCCTCTTTCTGTACTTCTCTTGCCTGTTTCGGCACCTCTCTTGCCTCTTTCTGTACTTCTCTTACCTCTTTCTGCACCTCACTTGCTTCTTTCTGCACCCCTCTTGCCTCTTTATGCATTCTCTTCCCTCTTTCTGTACCTCTCATGCCTCTTTCTGCACCCCTGTTCCCTCTTTCTACACCTCTCCTGATTGTTTCTGCTCCTCTCTTGCCTCTTTCTGCACTTCTCTTGCCTCTTTCTGCACCTCTGTTGCTTCTTTCTGCACTTCTGTTGCTTCTTTGTGTACCTCTCTTACTTCTTTCTGTACCCCTCTTGCCTCTTTCTGTGCCCTTCTCCCCTCTTTGTGCACCTCTCTTGCCTCCTTCTGCACCTCTCTTGCCTCTTTCTGCAGTTCTCTTGCCTCTTTCTGCACCTATTTTGCTTCTTTCTGCACTTCTTCTGCCTCTTTCTGCACCCCTCTTGCCTCTTTCTACATCTCTGTTGGTTCTTTCAGCACTGCTCTTGCTTCTTTCTGCAACTCTCTTGCAAATTTCTGTACCCCTCTTGCCTCTTTCTGTATCCCTCTTCCCTCTTTATGCACCTCGTTTGCCTCTGTCTGCACCCCTGTTCCTTCTTTCTGCAGTTCTTTTGCCTCCTTCTTCACCTCTGTTGCTTCTTTCTGCACTTCTCTTGCCTCTTTCTGCACCCCTCTTGCCTCTTTCTGTTGCTTCATTCTGTTCTTCACTTGCTTCTTTCTGTGCCTCTCTTGCTTCTTTCTGCACCCCTCTTGCCTCTTTCAGCACCCCTCTTGCCTCTTTCCGCACCCTTCTACCTTCTTTGTGCAACTCTCTTGCCTCTTTCTGCACCTCTCTTGCCTCTTTCTGCAGTTCTCTTGCCTCTTTCTGCACCTCTTTTGCTTCTTTCTGCACATCTGTTGCCTCTTACTGCACCCCTTTTGCCTCTTTCTGCACCTCTGTTGGTTCTTTCTGCACTGCTCTTGCTTCTTTCTGCACCTCTGTTGCAAACTTCTGCACCCCACTTGCCTCTTTCTGCACTGCTCTTGCTTCTTTCTGCACCTCTCTTGCCTCTGTCTGCACCCCGTTCCCTCTTTCTGTACCTATTTTGCCTGTTTCTGCAACACTTTTGCCTCTTTCTGCACCTATTTTGCCTGTTTCTGCAACGCTTGGCTCTTTCTGCAGTTCTCTTGTCTCTTTCTGCACCTCTGTTGCTTCATTCTGCACTTCTCTTGCCTCTTTCTGCATCCCTCTTACCTCTTTTGGCACCTACGTTCATTCTTTCTGCACTTCTTTTGCTTTTTTCTGCTCCTCTTTTGCTTCTTTCTGAAACCCTCTTGCCTGTTTCTCCACCCCTCTTTCCTCTTTCTGCACCTCTCTTGCCTCTTTCTGCAGTCTCTTGCCTCCTTCTGCACCTCTGTTGCTTCTTTCTGCACTTTTCTTGCCTCTTTCTACACCACTCTTGCCTGCTTCTGCACTCCACTTGCCTCTTTCTGCACCTCTCTTGCCTCTTTCTGCAGTTCTCTTGCCTCTTTTTCGACCTCCCTTGCCTCTTTCTGTACCTCACTTGCCTCTTTCTGCACTACTCTTGCTTGTTTCTGCACCTCTCTTGCCTCTCTCTGAACCCCTCTTACCTCTTTCTGCACCTTACTTGCTTCTTTCTGCACCCCTCTTGCCTCGTTATGCTTTCTCTTCCCTCTTTCTGCACCTCACTTGCCTGTTTATGCACTTCTCTTCCTTCTTTCTGCAGCTCTGTTGCTTCTTTCAGTAATTTTCTTGCCTCTTTCTGCACTTCTCTTGCCTGTTTCTGCACCTTTCTTGCCTCTTTCTGTACCCCTCTTTCCTCTTTCTGCACCTTACTTGCTTCTTTCTGCACCCCTCTTGCCTCGTTATGTTTGCTCTTCCCTCTTTCTGTACCTCTCTTGACTCTTTCTAGACCCCTGTTTACTCTTTCTGCACCTCTCCTGACTGTTTCTGCACCTCTCTTGTCTCTTTCTGCACTTCTCTTGCCTATTTCTGCACCTCTGTTGCTTTTCTGCACATTTTTTGCTTCTTTCTGCACCCCTCTTACTTCTTCCTGCACCCCTCTTGCCTCTTTCTGCACCTTCTTCCCTCTTTGTGGACCGCTCTTGCCTACTTCTGCACCTCTTTTGCTTCTTTCTGCAGTTCTCTTGCATCTTTCTGCACCTCTGGTGCTTCTTTCTGCACTCCCTTTGCTTCTTTCTGCACCTCTCTTGCCTCTTTCTGCGCCCTTCCTCCCTCTTTGTGCACCTCTCATGCCTCCTTCTGCTCATCTCTTGCCTCTTTCTGTAGTTCTCTTACCTCTTTCTGCACCTCTTTTGCTTCTTTCTGCACTTCTCTTGCCTCTTTATGCACCCCTCTTACCTCTTTCCACACCTCTGTTGGTTGTTTCAGCACTGCTGTTTCTTCTTTCTGCACCTCTCTTGTAAATGTCTGTACCCCTCTTGACTCTTTGTGTACCCCTCTTCCCTCTTTCTGCACCTCTCTTGCCTCTGTCTGTACCCCTGTTCCTTCTATCTGCACCTCTTGCCTGTTTCTGCAGTTCTCTTGCCTCTTTCTGCAGTTCTCTTGCCTCTTTCTGCACCTCGGTTGCTTCTTTCTGCACTTCTCTTGCCTCTTTCTGCACCTCCATTGGTTCTTTCTGCACTTCTCTTGCTTTTTTCCGCACCTCTCTTGCTTCTTTCTGCACCCCTCTTGCATGTTTCTCCACCTCTCTTTCCTCTTTATGCACCTCTCTTGCCTCTTTCTGCAGTTCTCTTGCCTCCTTCTGCACCCCTGTTGCTTCATTCTGTACTTCTCTTGCTTCTTTCTGTGCCTCTCTTGCTTCTTTCTGCACACCTCTTGCCTCTTTCTGCACCCCTCTTGCCTCTTTCTGCACCTCTTTTGCTTCTTTCTGCACTTCTGTTGCCTCTTAGTACACCCCTCTTGCCTCTTTCTGGACCTCTGTTGGTTCTTTCTGCACTGCTCTTGCTTCTTTCTTCACCTCTCTTGCAAGTTTCTGCACCCCACTTGTCTTTTTCTGCACTGCTCTTGCTTCTTTCTGCACCTCTCGTGCCTCTGTCTGCACCCCTGTTCCCTCTTTCTGCACCTATTTTGCCTGTTTCTGCAACACTCTTGCCTATTTCAGCGCCTATTTTGCCTGTTTCTGCAACACTCGCCTCTTTCTGCAGTTCTCTTGCCTCTTTCTGCACCTCTGTTGCTTCTTTCTGCACTTCTCTTGCCTCTTTCTCAACCCCTCTTGCCTCTTTCGGCACCTCCATTGGTTCTTTCTGCACTTCTCTTGCTTTTTTCAGCACCTCTCTTGCTTCTTTCTGCACCCCTCTTGACTGTTTCTGCACCCCTCTTACCTCTTTCTACACCTCTGTTGGTTCTTTCAGCACTGCTGTTTCTTCTTTCTGCACCTCTCTTGCAAATATCTGTACCCCTCTTGACTCTTTGTGTACCACTCTTCCCTCTTTCTGCACCTCTCTTGCCTCTGTCTGCACCCATGTTCCTTCTTTCTGCACCTCTTGCCTGTTTCTGCAACTCTCTTGCCTCTTTCTGCAGTTCTCGTGCCTCCTTCTTCACCTCTGTTGCTTCTTTCTGAACTCCTCTTGCCTCTTTCTGCACCCCTCTTGCCTCTTTCTGCACCCCTGTTGCTTCATTCTGTACTTCTCTTGCTTCTTTCTGTGCCTCTCTTGTTTCTTTCTGCACCCCTCTTACCTCTTTCTGCACCCCTCTTGCCTCTTTACGCACCCTTCTTCCCTCTTTGTGCACCTCTCTTGCCTCTTTCTGCACCTCTCTTGCCTCTTTCTGCAGTTCTCCTACCTCTTTCTGCACCTCTTTTGCTTCTTTCTGTAGTTCTGTTGCTTCTTTCTGCACCCCTCTTCCCTCTTTCTGCACCTCTGTTGGTTCTTTCTGCACTGCTCTTGCTTCTTTCTGCGCCTCTCTTGCAAATTTCTGTACCCCACTTGCATCTTTCTGCACTGCTCTTGCTTCTTTTTGCACCTCTCTTGCCACTGTCTGCACCCCTGTTCCCACTTTCTGCACCTATTTTGCCTATTTCTGCAATACTCTTGCCTGTTTCTGCACCTATCTTGCCTGTTTCTGCAACACTCTTGCCTCTTTCAGCAGTTCTCGTGCCACTTTCTGCACCTCTGTTGCTTCTTTCTGCACTTCTATTGCCTCTTTCTGCACACCTCTAGCCTCTTTCTGCTCCTCCGTTGGTTCTTTCTGCACTTCTCTTGCTTTTCTCTGCATCTCTCTTGCTTCTTTCTGCATCCCTCTTGCATGTTTCTCCACCCCACTTGCCTCTTTCTGCACCTATCTTGCCTCTTTCTGCAGTTCTCTCCCCTCTTTCTCCACCTCTTTACCTCTTTCTGCACCTCACTTCCCTCTTTCTGCACTTCTCTTCCTTCTTTCTGCACCTCTGTTGCTTCTTTCAGCAATTTTCTTGCCTCTTTTCTGCATTTCTCTTGCCTGTTTATGCACCTCTCTTGCCTCTTTCTGTATCTCTCTTACCTCTTTCTGCACCTCACTTGCTTCTTTCTGCACCCCTCTTGCCTCTTTATGCATTCTCGTCCCTCTTTCTGTACCTCTCTTGCCTCTTTCTGCACCTCTCTTGCCTCTTTCTGCACCGCTGTTGGTTCTTGCTGCACTGCTCTTGCTTCTTTCTGCACCTCTCTTGCAAATTTCTGCGCCCCACTTGCCTCTTTCTGCACTGCTCTTGCTTTTTTTTGCACCTCTCTTGCCTCTGTCTGCACCCCTATTCCCTCTTTCTGCACCTATTTTCCCTGTTTCTGCAACACTCCTGCCTCTTTCTGCATCTATTTTGCCTGTTTCTGCAGTTCTCTTGCCTCTTTCTGCAGTTCTCTTGCCTCTTTCTGCACCTCGGTTGTTTCTTTCTGCACTTCTCTTGCTTTTTTCCGCACCTCTCTTGCTTCTTTCTGCACCTCACTTGTCTGTTTCTCCACCCCTCATTCCTCTTTCTGCACGTCTCTTGCGTCTTTCTGCACCCCTCTTGCCTGCTTCTGCACCCCACTTGCCTCTTTCTATACCTCTCTTGCTCTTTCTGCCGTTCTCTGCCCTCTTTCTCCACCTCACTTCCCTCTTTCTACACTTCTCTTTCTTCTTTCTGCACCTCTGTTGCTTCTTTCAGCAAATTTCTTGACTCTTTCTGTACTTCTCTTGCCTGTTTCTGCACCTCTCTTGCCTCTTTTTGTACCTCTCTTACCTCTTTCTGCACCCCACTTGCTTCTTTCTGTACCCCTCTTCATTCTTTATGCATTCTCTTCCCTCTTTATGTACCTCTCTTGCCTCTTTCTGCACCCCTGTTCCCTCTTTCTACCCCACTCCTGACTGTTTCTGCACCTCTCTTGCCTCTTTCTGCACCCCTCTTGCCTCTTTCTGCACCCCTCTTGCCTCTTTCTGCATCTCTTTTGCTTCTTTCTGCACTTCTGTTGCCTCTTACTGCACCCCTCTTGCCTCTTTCGGCACCTCTGTTCGTTCTTTCTGCACTGCTCCTGCTTCTTTCTGCACCTCTCTTACAAATTTCTACATCCCACTTGTCTCTTTCTGCACTGCTCTTGCTTCTTTCTGCACCTCTCGTGCTTCTGTCTGCACCCCTGCTCCCTCTTTCTGCACCTATTTTGCCTGTTTCTGCAACACTCTTGCCTATTTTAGCGCCTATTTTGCCTGTTTCTGCAACACTCACCTCTTTCTGCAGTTCTCTTTCCTCTTTCTGCACCTCTGTTGCTTCTTTCTGCACTTCTCTTACCTCTTTCTGCACCCCTCTTGCCTCTTTCGGCACCTCCATTGGCTCTTTCTGCACTTCTCTTGCTTTTTTCCGCACCTCTCTTGCTTCTTTCTGCACCACTCTTGCATGTTTCTCCACCTCTCTTTCCTCTTTCTGCACCTTTCTTGCCTCTTTCTGCAGTTCTCTTGCCTCCTTCTGCACCCCGGTTGCTTCATTCTGTACTTCTCTTGCTTCTTTCTGTGCCTCTCTTGCTTCTTTCTGCACACCTCTTGCCTCTTTCTGCACCCCTCTTTCCTCTTTCTGCACCTCTTTTGCTTCTTTCTGCACTTCTGTTGCCTCTTACTGCACCCCTCTTGCCTCTTTCTGCACCTCCGTTTGTTCTTTCTCCACTGCTCCTGCTTCTTTCTGCACCTCTCTAGCAAATTTCTACATCCCACTTGTCTCTTTCTGCACTGCTCTTGCTTCTTTCTGCACCTCTCGTGCCTCTGTCTGCACCCCTGCTCCCTCTTTCTGCACCTATTTTGCCTGTTTCTGCAACACTCTTGCCTATTTCAGCGCCTATTTTGCCTGTTTCTGCAACACTCGCCTGTTTCTGCAGTTCTCTTGCCTCTTTCTGCACCTCTGTTGCTTCTTTCTACACTTCTCTTACCTCTTTCTGCACCCCTCTTCCTCTAACGGCACCTACATTCGTTCTTTCTGCACTTCTCTTGCTTTTTTCCGCACCTCTCTTGCTTCTTTCTGCATCCCACTTGCCTGTTTCTCCACCCCTCATTCCTCTTTCTGCACGTCTCTTGCGTCTTTCTGCAGTTCTCTTGCCTCCTTCTGATCCTCTGTTGCTTCTTTCTGCACTTCTTTTGATTCATTCTGCACCTCTCTTACTTCTTTCTGCACCCCTCTTGCCTCTTTCTGTGCCCTTCTTCCCTCTTTATGCACCTCTCTTACCTCCTTCTGCACCTCTCTTGCCGCTTTCTGCTGTTCTCTTGCCTCTTTCTGCATCTCTTTTGCTTCTTTCTGCACTTCTCTTACCTCTTTCTGCACCCCTCTTCCTCTAACGGCACCTACATTCGTTCTTTCTGCACTTCTCTTGCTTTTTTCCGCACCTCTCTTGCTTCTTTCTGCATCCCACTTGCCTGTTTCTCCACCCCTCATTCCTCTTTCTGCACGTCTCTTGCGTCTTTCTGCAGTTCTCTTGCCTCCTTCTGATCCTCTGTTGCTTCTTTCTGCACTTTTCTTGCCTCTTTCTGCACCCCTCTTGCCTGCTTCTGCACCCCACTTGCCTCTTTCTATACCTCTCTTGCTCTTTCTGCCGTTCTCTGCCATTTTTCTCCACCTCTCTTGCCTCTTTCTGCACCTCACTTCCCTCTTTCTACACTTCTCTTACTTCTTTCTGCACCTCTGTTGCTTCTTTCAGCAAATTTCTTGCCTCTTTCTGTACTTCTCTTGCCTAATTCTGCACCTCTCTTGCCTCTTTTTGTACCTCTCTTACCTCTTTCTACACCCCACTTGCTTCTTTCTGTACCCCTCTTCCCTCTTTATGCATTCTCTTCCCTCTTTCTGTACCTCTCTTGCCTCTTTCTGCACCCCTGTTCCCTCTTTCTACCCCACTCCTGACTGTTTCTGCACCTCTCTTGCCTCTTTCTGCAGTTCTCTTGCCTCTTTCTGCACCTCTATTGCTTCTTTCTGCACTTCTTTTGATTCATTCTGCACCTCTCTTACTTCTTTCTGCACCCCTCTTGCCTCTTTCTGTGCCCTTCTTCCCTCTTTATGCACCTCTCTTACCTCCTTCTGCACCTCTCTTGCCGCTTTCTGCTGTTCTCTTGCCTCTTTCTGCATCTCTTTTGCTTCTTTCTGCACTTCTCTTGCCTCTTTCTGCACCCCTCTTGCCTCTTTCTACACCTCTGTTGGTTCTTTCTGTACCCCTCTTCCCTCTTTCTGCACCTCTTTTGCCTCTGTCTGTACCCCTATTCCTTCTTTCTGCACCTCTTGCCTGTCTATGCAACTCTCTTGCCTTTTTCTGCAGTTCTTTTGCCTCCTTCTTCACCTCTGTTGCTTCTTTCTTTACTTCTCTTGCCTCCTTCTGCACCCCTCTTGCCTCTTTCTGTACCCCTGTTGCTTCTTTCTGTGCCTCTCTTGCTTCTTTCTGCACCCCTCTTGCTTCTTTCTGCACCCCACTTGCCTCTTTCTGCACCCTTCTACCCTCTTTGTGTAACTCTCTTGCCTCTTTCTGCACCTCTCTTGCCTCTTTTTGCAGTTCTCTTGCCTCTTTCTGCACCTCTTTTGCTTCTTTCTGCACTTCTGGTGCCTCTTACTGCACCCCTCCTGCCTCTTTCTGCACCTCTGTTGGTTCTTTCTGCATTGCTGTTGCTTCTTTCTGCACCTCTCTTGCAAATTTCTGCACCCCACTTGCCTCTTTCTGCACTGCTCTTGCATCTTTCTGCACCTCTCTTGCCTCTGTCTGCACCCCTGTTCCATCTTTCTGCACCAATTTTGCCAGTTTCTGCAACACTCTTGCTGCTTTCTGCACCTATTTTGCCTGTTTCTGCAACACTCGCCTCTTTCTGCAGTTCTCTTGCCTCTTTCTGCACTTCTATTGCCTCTTTGTGCACCCCTCTTGCCTCTTTCTGCACCTCCTTTGGTTCTTTCTGCACTTCTCTTGCCTCTTTCTGCACCTCTATTGCTTCTTTCTGCACTTCTTTTGATTCATTCTGCACCTCTCTTACTTCTTTCTGCACCCCTCTTGCCTCTTTCTGTGCGCTTCTTCCCTCTTTATGCACCTCTCTTACCTCCTTCTGCACCTCTCTTGCCTCTTTCTGCTGTTCTCTTGCCTCTTTCTGCATCTCTTTTGCTTCTTTCTGCATCTCTTTTGCTTCTTTCTGCACTTCTCTTGCCTCTTTCTGCACCCCTCTTGCCTCTTTCTACACCTCTGTTGGTTCTTTCTGTACCCCTCTTCCCTCTTTCTGCACCTCTTTTCCCTCTGTCTGTACACCTGTTCCTTCTTTCTGCACCTCATGCCTGTCTCTGCAACTCTCTTGCCTTTTTCTGCAGTTCTTTTGCCTCCTTCTTCACCTCTGTTGCTTCTTTCTTTACTTCTCTTGTGTAGGAGAGTAGGATCTGCCTCTTATGTTGCCCCCACTTTTTTCTGATGTTTACACTGGTTTCTGGCTATAGTCGGGCTGGGTCCCTGCTAATCAGGGCCCCAGCCTCTCTGTTCTCTCTAAACGACTTGGAGTGCACTCTTGGTGCACTAGTGATTGGATACTGTGGTACCTTATGAGTCCCTAGTATATGGTACCTTAGGTGCCAAGGGCATAGGTACTTTTCAGGCCTACCAGGGGCTGAAGCATTTATTATGCCACCCCTGGGAAGCAGACTAAATCTGACACCACAGGTCTGCTACTGCAGCCTGGGTAAGGTGGTGCATGCACCCCTTACAGTGGTATGGGCTACCTATCCCACTACATACATACACACATACAAACCTATAAGTCACTCCTATGGCAGGCCTTATCAATCCTGAAGGCAGAGTGCTTGGTTCTTATGTGGGAGGGTGTCCCTGCGTGAGCAGAGCCCCTCTGCAGCGTTCAGAGACCCTTCTCTGATGCTGTTTGTAGTGCAGCCTGAACATATATTCTTAAGCGCATTATAACCTCGCGTTAAATGCTAACTTTGGGATGGCTGCACGGAAACATGTCGTGTTTGGTGTCAAACATCTTGGAATACTACCCCCGCCAGTTCTGGCAGCGGGGGTAGCATTCCACCCTTCTAGAGGGAGAGACATGTACACACCGGCCTAACCGGTAACTTCTTTCCAGAGCCCTGGCATCACAAGATGGATGCCACCAGTCACAGACACTGGGCTGCCCTCCTGCTGATGACCGAAACTCACAGTGGAGGAAGCCCAACAATAGATATCCTGTCGCAAGGGGGTGTGACCACCTCCCAGACAGGGTTTAGTGTATTGGGGCTGGGTGGGTGCACTCTTAAAGTGCTTTGAAGTCCTGCACTGGGGGAGCAGAAGGCTCCCCTGTGCATACCCCAGTTCAAACCGGCTCAGGGGCTACCTGCCCCTGCTCTGGCGCGAAACTGGACAAAGGGAAGTGGGTGTAGCCACCAACTCCCCTGACCCTCCCATAGATGGGGTCATAGAGCTAGTCCCTCCCTTCTTTTTAGTATAAGAGGGGGAACCTGTGCATTGCAACCCAGATCTCGCTGGATGACGCTCTACAGAAGAATCCTGGACCTTCGACGTTCCACTACCTTTGGAAGACTGAAGAATCTCCCTTGGAGTCAAGGAGTGACTCCCCTGCTTGGCAGGCACCAAAAACTATAACGACGGTCGCAAACTACGCTGCTCCCGCCGGAGCCCGAAGTCCCTGCAGCCCAGGAAGAGGATTTCCTGACTTCTCCAAGACCATCGTGAGTCCCCAGTGAAGCTGAGGCAAGTGGACCCCACGAGCGACGAGGAACCGCAGCCCCTGGGTACCGTGCACTATTGTCAAGTGCAACCCCTTCACGACGTTCTATGAACTTGTGCTTTAGACCACGTGTGGTCCCAGCCTCTAGCAGAGGTCCCTCCCGAATTCAGAGGCCTACACCATCGCGAGTTACCGTGGGCCCCTGTTGAGTGGATCCTCCCAAGGCGTCTTTGCGATCCCTTGCCAGCCGGCTTTTGGATCCCCAGAAGACTTTCCAACAAAACAAAAGGGCTCCCCTAGTTGCTCCAGGCCTGCCCTGACCTACCCTTGCTGGGTAAGTCCCCCAGACCTTGCTGGTCTGCACCATTGACTTTTCCTCATTACCATGAGACTTGCTGCTACCAAGGCTTGTTGGCTCCAATCGAGTCGCTGACACCTCAGTAAGCTGCAGACTTCATGGGATACTCTGAATACAGTTCCTGGTCATCATCAACACTGCCTGGACCACGTGGTCGAAGAGTCAAGGCACCTGTGAACGACCCAAAGCTGTCGACAACGGTGGGCATTCATCTTCCTTGCCCAGAGTCACTGCCAAGTGACTGTGAACACTGTCCCCTCTGCTTTCAGGTCTTCCTCCTTCCGAATCCAGGCTTGGATTCCAACGGACACTTCTTCTGTCGTCGCAAGCAGCAAGTCTTCATTGGTTCCCATTGAGAACGACGCCGCGACCCAACACCAAAGGACACCTATGCACCCGGGTCCCCTGGGTGAGGTAACTTCAGCACTATGGTGCTCCTGTGGGTGTGGGCCCTAGAACTACTTACCCTGTAAGTGGCTTGCTTGTAGCTACCCTAGAAGTGCCCTAAAACTTCTATTTTCCCCGTGCGATTATCGCACTGGCTCATTCAGGGCTCGCGTCTGTGTTAGACACATCGCGTCCAACTCCCTTGTAACTCTATCAGTATCCGCGTCCTTCGACTCGTACTGACCGATCGGTGTGTTCGCCTCGAACACGCCCGGGACCTGTAACATTAATAACTCAATCGCGTTCTCTCGCATAGACTCGTACAGGACTCGCACCAGTGTCTAAACACCGCGTCCGTCCCCTGTGGGTCTCCTACAACTGCCTGGGGTGGTTCTTTGGGGTCCCTCGATTCTAAATGTCTAGACCACGGTCTAGCCAAGATAAGATTGTGATATTTACTTGTGCTAACTTATTTTGATAAAACATTGACTTGTACATATGTTCCTGGCTTCTAATCTCATAAAGAGATTAGTAGAGAGTTGTTTATTAATAAATACATATATATTTGATATATAAACCTGTGTGGTGTCTTTTCATTTGGTGATTCAAGAGATTGTGTGGTAAAACAAGCTGCTTTACATTCCTCCAAGACTTAGCCTGAAGGCTGCTCTCCACAGCCACCACTAGGATAGCTTTCTATAAAGGTTGTCTTAAACCTACTTACCATAAGAGTCGAATTGGACTGGTGCAAGGTGTCCACTTTAATTAGTGAACAGCATATACCAGGCCAACTTCTCACATTGGTGGCAGCGTGTGGGATTCCAGCTTGCTATTGTTTTTCCGGAAAATCTCTATTTGAATTACTAACTGAAAACCACTATAGGTACTCAAGGCACATATAAAGTCAAGCTTAGTATCAATAAGTTCTACTGAACTTAGAGCTGTGTGCCAAGGGATAGCACACCCTTTCTACAGCTCAAGCTAGGAACAGTAGGCCACAAACTAGTGTAGGTAGTACAACACTGCACAACACTAGAATGTCCTTAAGGGATGGACCCGGTGGATCCACCCAGCTTCAGTATAAGGACATGACTTTCTTTGACTTGAAAGCCATGTGTGCTGAGAGGCACCTGAAGATAGGACAGAGTCCCTCCACACTACACCTGATAGATCTGCTGAGAGCAGATGATCTTAGATTAGCTCTAGGAGCTAATGGGTCTGAATCAGGGGGTGGGTCAATTACAGTGTCTGGGTCAGATGATAAACATCAAGTTGACCAAGACTCTGTGATTGTAGGGCCAGGCCCCAAGGGGTCTGAAAAGGACAGAGGAATTCTGCCTAAGAGAACTGACACAGTGGAGGAGAGGCACAGGTCCCTTTCAAGGGACTCTGACCGCTCCTATCACTCTGGCAGAGAATTTGTCCAGCAGAGGAACTCCTACTTTCCAAGAAGAGAGACCTCCTCTGAAAGACTGTGCAAACTGCTGCAGTATGAGGAAGCAAGATTTGCCCTCAAAACCAAGCAGTTGGCATTAGATAGGGAAGACTTTGAGCTCCAGAGAGCTTCTAGAAAAGAGGGGTTAGAACCCCTGGTGGCAGCAACAGTGTCCCTAGAGGCAGAGAATATATTCCAGACCATAGGAACCTGAGCAAGGTTGTTCCTCCCTACCAGAGTGGGGATGATATCCATAAGTGGATAACTGCTATGGAAAGGTCCTGTAGAGTACAACAGGTCCCCCAAAAGCAGTGGGCAGCAATCTTGTGGCTCTCCTTTTCAGATAAAGGTAGAGACAAGCTCCTCACTGTTAGAGAAGAGGATGCTGATGACTATGAAGTCCTGAAGAGTGCACTGATAGATGGGTTTGGCTTAACCACTGAGCAGTACAGGTTGAAGTTCAGAGACACCCAGAAGGCACAGACTCAGGACTGGACTGACTTTGTATATTGTGCAACCAAGGCTCTGGAGGGTTGGCTGGTTGGCAGTAGGGTTACTGATTTCAAGGGATTGTATAATCTAATGATGAGAGAACAGATCCTTAATAATTGCCAGAACCAGTTGTTGCATCAATACCTGGTGGACTCCGATCTGACCTCTCCCCAAGAATTGGGAAAGAAGGCAGATAAGTGGGTCAGAACCAGGGTGAGGCAGAAAACCCAGAACCAAGGGGGTGACACCAAGAAGCAGGATTCTAAGGGCTCTGAGAAAGGTGGGGATAAGTCAACAGACCAGAAGTCTTCACAAGGGCCCCAAAAATCTGCATCTGGTGGGGAGTCACAATCCAACAAGGGAAAAGGCCAAAAGAAGCCCTGGTGCAAATTCTGTAAACAGAAAGGGCACTGGACTTCTGACTGTAACAAGTCCAAAGACCAAACCACCACCACTCCTGCCCCTAAGGCAACTGTTCCCCCTAGTCCAGCTACTGGTGGAGGTGGTACACAGAAGAAGGGTGTAGTAGGGTTGACCCTGGGTTCTGAAGTGGACGCTGACCTAGTCAGAGTACCCACTCAGGCAATGCTGATTTGTGATGGAGACATTGACATGTCCTTCCTAGTAAGCCCCAGTAATCTGGGCAAATACAAACAGCAGCCTGTAATAAATGGCAAACAGGCTTTGGCATTTAGAGACACAGGTGCTAGTGTCACCATGGTGGCAGAGGATCTTGTGGACCCTGGACAGATCATCCTGGGCGAAATGTACCAGGTGACCAATGCAAGCAATGTCAGGACCAACCATAGTCTGGCAGTTGTGAATTTCTCCTGGGGAGGGGTAACTGGCCTCAAGAAGGTTGTAGTCAGTGCAGACCTCCCTGTAGAATGTCTATTGGGCAATGATCTAGAAACTTCAGCCTGGTCTGAAGTAGAGTTATGGACTCATGCTGAGATGTTGGGCATCCCTGCAGAGGTATTTGCTGTGACCAGGTCACAAGCCAAAATGCATGACACTGAATCAGCTCTGGATCCTGAAATTATGGACCAGATGCTTCCCAAGAGGAGGAGCAGTAGGGTTAAGGCAGTGCCTTCCCCTATGTCTCAGATCACAGATTCCCCTCCCCAGGGAGGAGGAGCAGACCCTGAAGAAGGAACTGCCCCAGAGGAACTTGAGCCTGATCAGGTTGAGTTCTTGGGGGCAGGGGGCCCTTCTAGGGAAGATCTGAGTAAGGAGCAAAAGTGCTGCCCTCTCTTGAACCCCTCAGGCAGCAGGCTGCTGCTGAGGCTGCTGGGAGTGCTAGTGGGTCCCATAATGTTTATTGGGATGAGGGACTCCTATATTCTGAAGGTAGAGATCCAGCCCCTGGAGCCACCAGGAGGTTGGTAATACCTCAGAAGTTTAGGGGTTCCTCTTGACCCTAGCACATGACATCCCTTTAGCAGGTCACTTGGGCCAAAACAAGACCTGGGACAGGCTTGTTCCACATTTTCATTGGCCACATATGTCAGAGGACACAAAGGAGTTTTGTCGCTCCTGTGTCACATGCCAAGCCAGTGGCAAGGCAGGTGGCACCACAAAGGCCCCCTGATACCACTACCTGTGGTGGGGGTACCCTTTGAAAGGGTAGGGATTGACATTGTTGGTCCCCTTGACCCTCAAACTGCATCTGGGCACAGATTTATCCTGGTGGTAGTGGATCATGCCACCAGGTACCCAGAGGCAATTCCTCTGAGGACCACCACAGCCCCGGTGGTGGCAAGAGCCCGCATTGGTGTTTTCTCCAGAGTGGGATTCCCAAAGGAGGTCATCTCTGACAGAGGTACCAACTTCATGTCAGGATATCTGAAAGCAATGTGGAAGGAGTGTGGTGTCGAAAATGCTGTTTTGGCTTTTGCATCATCAGCTAATCAGATTAGCTGATGATGCAAAAGCCAAAACAGCATTTTCGACCCCTGGTGGGCACTACCACTTTGCGGTGATGCCCTTTGGATTGCAAAATGCGCCTGCCACTTTTCAGAGGTTGGTGAATAAAGTTCTGGCAGGGATGGAAACTTATTGCTCAGCTTATCTAGATGATATTGCTGTCTTTAGTTCCTCCTGGCAGGATCACCTGGTCCACCTCAGGAATGTTTTGGAGGCTCTGCAGAAAGCAGGCCTCACTATCAAGGCCACTAAGTGCCAGATAGGGCAGAGTCAGGTTGTGTACCTGGGCCACCTTGTAGGTGGAGGCCAGGTTCAGCCTTTACAGAGCAAAATCCAAACCATAATGGAATGGGTTGCTCCAACCACCCAGACAGGTGAGAGCCTTCTTAGGCCTGACTGGGTACTATAGGAGGTTTGTAAAGGGATATGGATCTATAGTGACCCCCTTGAATGATCTAACCTCAAAGAAAATGCCAAAAAGGTTCAGTGGACAGCTAGCTGTCAGAAGGCATTTGAAGACCTAAAGCAGGCCATGTGCACTGCCCCCATCTTACAGAGTCCAGTCTACACCAAAAGTTCATTGTCCAAACAGATGCTTCTGAGCTGGGTGTGGGAGCTGTACTGTCTCAACTGAATGATGAAGGTCAAGATCAGCCAGTAGCTTTCATTAGCAGAAGGCTGACCCCTAGAGAGAAACGTTGGTCAGCTATAGAGAGGGAGACCTTTGCTGTGGTGAGGGCCCTGAAGAAGCTGAGGCCATACTTGTTTGGCACTCACTTCATAGTTCAGACCGACCACAAGCCCCTCCTATGGCTTAAACAAATGAAAGGAGAAAACCCAAAACTTTTGAGGTGGTCCATTTCCCTACAGGGGATGGACTATACAGTGGAGCATAGACCTGGGACCCAACATGCCAATGCAGATGGACTCTCAAGGTATTTCCACTTAGAGCACGAAGACTTAACTGGTCAAGGTTAGTTTAGTGTCCCTGCATTTGGGGGGGGGTTGTGTAGGAGAGTAGGATCTGCCTCTTATGTTGCCCCCACTTTTTTTCTGATGTTTACACTGGTTTCTGGCTATAGTCGGGCTGGGTCCCTGCTAATCAGGGCCCCAGCCTCTCTGTTCTCTCTAAACGACTTGGAGTGCACTCTAGCTGCACTAGTGATTGGATACTGTGGTGCCTTATGAGTCCCTAGTATATGGTACCTTAGGTGCCAAGGGCATAGGTACTTCACAGGCCTACCAGGGGCTGAAGCATGTCTTATGCCACCCCTGGGAAGCAGACTAAATCTGACACCACAGGTCTGCTACTGCAGCCTGGGTAAGGTGGTGCATGCACCCTTACTGTGGTATGGGCTACCTATACCACTACATACATACACACATACAAACCTATAAGTCACTCCTATGGCAGGCCTTATCAATCCTGAAGGCAGAGTGCTTGGTTCTTATGTGGGAGGGTGTCCCTGCATGAGCAGAGCCCCTCTGCAGCGTTCAGAGACCCTTCTCTGATGCTGTTTGTAGTGCAGCCTGACCATATACTCTTAAGCGCATTATAACCTCGCGTTAAATGCTAACTTTGGGATGGCTGCACGGAAACATGTCGTGTTTGGTGTCAAACATCTTGGAATACTACCCCCCGCCAGTTCTGGCGGCGGGGGTAGCATTCCACCCTTCTAGAGGGAGAGACATGTACACACCGGCCTAACCGGTAACTTCTTTCCAGAGCCCTGTCATCACAAGATGGATGCCACCAGTCACAGACACTGGGCTGCCCTCCTGCTGATGACCGAAACTCACAGTGGAGGAAGCCCAACAATAGATATCCTGTCACAAGGGGTGTGACCACCTCCCAGACAGGGTTTAGTGTATTGGGGCTGGGTGGGTGCACTCTTAGAGTGCTTTGAAGTCCTGCACTGGGGGAGCAGAAGGCTCCTCTGTGCATACCCCAGTTCAAACTGGCTCAGGGGCTACCTGCCCCTGCTCTGGCGTGAAACTGGACAAAGGGAAGTGGGTGTAGCCACCCACTCCCCTGACCTTCCCATAGGTGGGGTCATAGAGCTAGTCCCTCCCTTCTTTTTAGGATAAGAGGGGGAACCTGTGCATTGCAACCCAGATCTCCCTGGACGACGCTCTTAAGAAGAATCCTGGACCTTCGACGTTCCACTACCTTTGGAAGACTGAAGAATCTCCCTTGGAGTCAAGGAGTGACTCCCCTGCTTGGCAGGCACCAAAAACTACAACGACGGTCGCAAACTACGCCACTCCCGCCGGAGCCTGAAGTCCCTGCAGCCCAAGAAGAGGATTTCCTGACTTCTCCAAGGCCATCGTGAGTCCCCAGAGAAGCTGAGGCAAGTGGACCCCACGAACGATGAGGAACCACAGCCCCTGGGTACCGTGCACTATTGTCAAGTGCAACCCCTTCACGATGTTCTACGAACTTGTACTTTGGACCACGTGTGGTCCCAGCCTCTAGCAGAGGTCCCTCCCGAATTCAGAGGCCTACACCATCCCAAGTGACCGTGGGCCCCTGTTGAGTGGATCCTCCCGAGGCGTCTTTGCGATCCTTTGCCAGCCGGCTTGTGGGTCCCCAGAAGACTTTCCAACAAAACAAAAGGGCTCCTCTGGTTGCTCCAGGCCTGCCCTGACCTACCCTTGCTGGGTAAGTCCCCTAGACCTTGCTGGTCTGCACCATTGACTTTTCCTCATCACCACAAGACTTGCTGCTACCAAGGCTTGTTGGCTCCAATCGAGTCGCCGACACCTCAGTAAGCTGCAGACGTCATGGGACACACTGAATCCAGTTCCTGGTCATCATCGACACTGCCTGGACCACGTGGTCGAAGAGTCAAGGCACCTGTGAATGACCCAAAGCTGTCAACGACGGTGGGCATTCATCTTCCTTGCCCAGAGTCACTGCCAAGTGACTGTGAATACTGTCCCCTCTGCTTTCAGGTCTTCCTCATTCCGAATCCAGGCTTGGATTCCAACGGACACTTCTTCTGTCGTCGCAAGCAGCAAGTCTTCATTGGTTCCCATTGAGAACGACGCCGCGACCCAACACCAAAGGACACCTATGCACCCGGCTCCCCTGGGTGAGGTAACTTCAGCACTATGGTGCTCCTGTGGGTGTGGGCCCTAGAACTACTTACCCTGTAAGTGGCTTGCTTGTAGCTACCCTAGAAGTGCCCTAAAACTCCTATTTTCCCCGTGCGATTATCGCACTGGCTCATACAGGGCTCGCGTCTGTGTTAGACACATCGCGTCCAACTCCCTTGTAACTCTTTCAGTATCCGCGTCCTTCGACTCGTACTGACCGATCGGTGTGTTCGCCTCGAACACGCCCGGGACCTGTAACATTGATAACTCAATCGCGTTCTCTCGCATAGACTCGTACAGGACTCGCACCAGTGTCTAAACACCGCATCCGTCCCCTGTGGGTCTCCTACAACTACCTGGGGTGGTTCTTTGGGGTCCCTCGATTCTAAATGCTCTAGACCACGGTCTAGCCAAGATAAGATTGTGATATTTACTTGTGCTAACTTATTTTGATAAAACATTGACTTGTACATATGTTCCTGGCTTCTAATCTCATAAAGAGATTAGTAGAGAGTTGTTTATTAATAAATACATATATATTTGATATATATACCTGTGTGGTGTCTTTTCATTTGGTGATTCAAGAGATTGTGTGGTAAAACAAGCTGCTTTACATTCCTCCAAGACTTAGCCTGAAGGCTGCTCTCCACAGCTACCACTAGGATAGCTTTCTATAAAGGTTGTCTTAAACCTACTTACCATAAGAGTCGAATTGACTGGTGCAAGGTGTCCACTTTAATTAGTGAACAGCATATACCAGGCCAACTTCTTGCCTCTTTCTGCACCCCTCTAGCCTCTTTCTGCACCCCTGTTGCTTCTTTCTGTGCCTCTCTTGCTTCTTTCTGCACCCCTCTTGCTTCTTTCTGCACCCCTCTTGCCTCTTTCTGCACCCTTCTACCCTCTTTGTGCAACTCTCTTGCCTCTTTCTGCACCTCTCTTGCCTCTTTCTGCAGTTCTCTTGCCTCTTTCTGCACCTCTTTTGCTTCTTTCTGCACTTCTGGGGCCTCTTACTGCACCCCTCCTGCCTCTTTCTGCACCTCTGTTGGTTCTTTCTGCATTGCTGTTGCTTCTTTCTGCACCTCTCTTGCAAATTTCTGCACCCCACTTGCCTCTTTCTGCACTGCTCTTGCATCTTTCTGCACCTCTCTTGCCTCTGTCTGCACACCTGTTCCATCTTTCTGCACCAATTTTGCCAGTTCTGCAACACTCTTGCTGCTTTCTGCACCCATTATGCCTGTTTCTGCAACACTCGCCTCTTTCGGCAGTTCTCTTGCCTCTTTCTGCACCTCTGTTGCTTCTTTCTGCACTTCTATTGCCTCTTTGTACACCCCTCTTGCCTCTTTCTGCACCTCCTTTGGTTCTTTCTGCACTTCTCTTGCTTTTTTTCGCACCTCACTTCCTTCTTTCTGCACTTCTTGTCCTTCTTTCGTCACCTCTGTTGCTTCTTTCAGCAATTTTCTTGCCTCTTTCTGTACTTCTCTTGCCTGTTTCTGCACCTCTCTTGCCTCTTTCTGTACCTCTCTTACCTCTTTCTGCACCTCACTTGCTTCTTTCTGCACGCCTCTTGCCTCTTTATGCATTCTCATCCCTTTTTCTGTACCTCTCTTGCCTCTTTCTGCACCCCTCTAGCCTCTTTCTGCACCTCTGTGGGTTCTTTCTGCACTGCTCTTGCTTCTTTCTGCACCTCTCTTGCCTCTGTCTGCACCCCTGTTCCCTCTTTCTGAACCTATTTTCCCTGTTTCTGCAACACTCCTGCCTCTTTATGCACCTATTTTGCCTGTTTCTGCAGTTCTCCTGCCTCTTTCTGCAGTTCTCTTGCCTCTTTCTACACCTCAGTTGCTTCTTTCTGCACTTCTCTTGACTCTTTCTGCACCTCCATTGGTTCTTTCTGCACTTTTCTTGCTTTTTTCCGCACCTCTCTTGCTTCTTTCAGCACACCTCTTGCCTATTTCT
The DNA here is from genome assembly GCA_963921515.1 of Calotriton arnoldi. Lineage (NCBI taxonomy): Eukaryota > Metazoa > Chordata > Amphibia > Caudata > Salamandridae > Calotriton > Calotriton arnoldi. The sequence continues at coordinate 237,061 of CAWUFW010016141.1, forward strand.
GCACCCCTCTTGCCTCTTTCTGGACCTCTGTTGGTTCTTTCTGCACTGCTCTTGCTTCTTTCTGTGCCTCTCTTGCTTCTTTCTGCACACCTCTTGCCTCTTTCTGCACCCCTCTTGCCTCTTTCTGCACCTCTTTTGCTTCTTTCTGCACTGCTGTTGCCTCTTACTACACCCCTCTTGCCTCTTTCTGGACCTCTGTTGGTTCTTTCTGCACTGCTCTTGCTTCTTTCTTCACCTCTCTTGCAAATTTCTGCACCCCACTTGTCTTTTTCTGCACTGCTCTTGCTTCTTTTTGCACCTCTCGTGCCTCTGTCTGCACCCCTGTTCCCTCTTTCTGCACCTATTTTGCCTGTTTCTGCAACACTCTTGCCTATTTCAGCGCCTATTTTGCCTGTTTCTGCAACACTCTCCTCTTTCTGCAGTTCTCTTGCCTCTTTCGGCACCTCCATTGGTTCTTTCTGAACTTCTCTTGCTTTTTTTAGCACCTCTCTTGCTTCTTGCTGCACCCCTCTTGGCTGTTTCTGCACCCCTCTTACCTCTTTCTACACCTCTGTTGGTTCTTTCAGCACTGCTGTTTCTTCTTTCTGCACCTCTCTTGCAAATATCTGTACCCCTCTTGACTCTTTGTGTACCACTCTTCCCTCTTTCTGCACCTCTCTTGCCTCTGTCTGCACCCCTGTTCCTTCTTTCTGCACCTCTTGCCTGTTTCTGCAACTCTCTTGCCTCTTTCTGCAGTTCTCGTGCCTCCTTCTTCACCTCTGTTGCTTCTTTCTGAACTCCTCTTGCCTCTTTCTGCACCCCTCTTGCCTCTTTCTGCACCCCTGTTGCTTCATTCTGTACTTCTCTTGCTTCTTTCTGTGCTTCTCTTGTTTCTTTCTGCACCCCTCTTACCTCTTTCTTCACCCTCTTGCCTCTTTCCGCACCCTTCTTCCCTCTTTGTGCACCACTCTTGCCTCTTTCTGCACCTCTCTTGCCTCTTTCTGCAGTTCTCCTACCTCTTTCTGCACCTCTTTTGCTTCTTTCTGTAGTTCTGTTGCCTCTTTCTGCACCTCTGTTGGTTCTTTCTGCACTGCTCTTGCTTCTTTCTGCGCCTCTCTTGCAAATGTTTGCACCCCACTTGCATCTTTCTGCACTGCTCTTGCTTCTTTTTGCACCTCTCTTGCCACTGTCTGCACCCCTGTTCCCACTTTCTGCACCTATTTTGCCTATTTCTGCAACACTCTTGCCTGTTTCTGCACCTATTTTGCCTGTTTCTGCAACACTCTTGCCTCTTTCTGCAGTACTCTTGCCTCTTTCTGCACCTCTGTTGCTTCTTTCTGCACTTCTATTGCCTCTTTCTGCACCCCTCTTGCCTCTTTCTGCACCTCCTTTGGTTCTTTCTGCACCTCTCTTGCTTCTTTCTGCATCCCTCTTGCATGTTTCTCCACCCCACTTGCCTCTTTCTGCACCTCTCTTGCCTCTTTCTGCAGTTCTCTCCCCTCTTTCTCCACCTCTCTTGCCTCTTTCTGCACCTCACTTCCCTCTTTCTGCACTTCTCTTCCTTCTTTCTGCACCTCTGTTGCTTCTTTCAGCAATTTTCTTGCCTCTTTCTGCATTTCTCTTGCCTGTTTCTGCACCTCTCTTGCCTCTTTCTGTATCTCTCTTACCTCTTTCTGCACCTCACTTGCTTCTTTCTGCACCCCTCTTGCCTCTTTATGCATTCTCGTCCCTCTTTCTGTACCTCTCTTGCCTCTTTCTGCACCCCTCTTGCCTCTTTCTGCACCTCTGTTGGTTCTTGCTGCACTGCTCTTGCTTCTTTCTGCACCTCTCTTGCAAATTTCTGCACCCCACTTGCCTCTTTCTGCACTGCTCTTGCTTTTTTTACACCTCTCTTGCCTCTGTCTGCACCCCTGTTCCCTCTTTCTGCACCTATTTTCCCTGTTTCTGCAACACTCCTGCCTCTTTCTGCATCTATTTTGCCTGTTTCTGCAGTTCTCTTGCCTCTTTCTGCAGTTCTCTTGCCTCTTTCTGCACCTCGGTTGCTTCTTTCTGCACTTCTCTTGCCTCTTTCTGCACCTCCATTGGTTCTTTCTGCACTTCTCTTGCTTTTTTCCGCACCTCTCTTGCTTCTTTCTGCACCCCTCTTGCATGTTTCTCCACCTCTCTTTCCTCTTTCTGCACTTCTCTTGCCTCTTTCTGCAGTTCTCTTGCCTCCTTCTGCATCCCGGTTGCTTCATTCTGTACTTCTCTTGCTTCTTTCTGTGCCTCTCTTGCTTCTTTCTGCACACCTCGTGCCTCTTTCTGCACCCCTCTTGCCTCTTTCTGCACCTCTTTTGCTTCTTTCTGCACCCCTCTTGCCTCTTTCTGCGCCTCTGTTCATTCTTTCTGCACTGCTCCTGCTTCTTTCTGCACCTCTCTTGCAAATTTCTACATCCCACTTGTCTCTTTCTGCACTGCTCTTGCTTCTTTCTGCACCTCTCGTGCCTCTGTCTGCACCCCTGCTCCCTCTTTCTGCACCTATTTTGCCTGTTTCTGCAACACTCTTGCCTATTTCAGCGCCTATTTTGGCTGTTTCTGCAACATTCGCCTGTCTCTGCAGTTCTCTTGCCTCTTTCTGCACCTCTGTTGCTTCTTTCTGCACTTCTCTTACCTCTTTCTGCACCCCTCTTGCCTCTTTCGGCACCTATTGGTTCTTTCTGCACTTCTCTTGCTTTTTTCCGCACCTCTCTTGCTTCTTTCTGCACCCCACTTGCCTGTTTCTCCACCCCTCATTCCTCTTTCTGCATATCTCTTGCGTCTTTCTGCAGTTCTCTTGCCTCCTTCTGCACCTCTGTTGCTTCTTTCTGCACTTTTCTTGCCTCTTTCTGCACCCCTCTTGCCTCCTTCTGCACCCCACTTGCCTCTTTCTATACCTCTCTTGCTCTTTCTGCTGTTCTCTGCCCTCTTTCTCCACCTCTCTTGCCTCTTTCTGCACCTCACTTCCCACTTCCTACACTTCTCTTACTTCTTTCTGCACCTCTGTTGCTTCTTTCAGCAAATTTCTTGCCTCTTTCTGTACCTCTCTTCCCTGTTTCTGCACCTCTCTTGCCTCTTTTTGTACCTCTCTTACCTCTTTCTGCACCCACTTGCTTCTTTCTGTACCCCTCTTCCCTTTTTATGCATTCTCTTCCCTCTTTCTGTACCTCTCTTGCCTCTTTCTGCACCCCTGTTCCCTCTTTCTACCCTACTCCTGACTGTTTCTGCACCTCTCTTGCCTCTTTCTGCACTTCTCTTGCCTCTTTCTGCACCTCTATTGCTTCTTTCTGCACTTCTTTTGATTCATTCTGCACCTCTCTTACTTTTTTCTGCACCCCTCTTGCCTCTTTCTGTGCCCTTCTTCCCTCTTTATGCACCTCTCTTACCTCCTACCTCCTTCTGCACCTCTCTTGCCTCTTTCTGCTGTTCTCTTGCCTCTTTCTGCATCTCTTTTGCTTCTTTCTGCACTTCTCTTGCCTCTTTCTGCACCCCTCTTGCCTCTTTCTACACCTCTGTTGCTTCTTTCTGCACTTCTCTTACCTCTTTCTGCACCCCTCTTGCCTCTTTCGGTACCTCCATTGGTTCTTTCTGCACTTCTCTTGCTTTTTTCTGCACCTCTCTTGCTTCTTTCTGCACCCCACTTGCCTGTTTCTCCACCTCTCTTTCCTCTTTCTGCACCTCTCTTGCCTCTTTCTGCACACCTCTTGCGTCTTTCTGCACCCCTCTTGCCTCTTTCTGCACCTCTGTTGGTTCTTTCTGCACTGCTCTTGCTTCTTTCTGCACCTCTCTTGCAAATCTCTGCACCCCACTTGTCTTTTTTTGCACTGCTCTTGCTTCTTTCTGCACCTCTCGTGCCTCTGTCTGCACCCCTGTTCCCTCTTTCTGCACATATTTTGCCTGTTTCTGCAACACTCTTGCCTATTTCAGTGCCTATTTTGCCTGTTTCTGCAACACTCGCCTCTTTCTGCACCTCTGTTGCTTCTTTCTGCACTTCTCTTGCCTCTTTCTGCACCCCTCTTGCCTCTTTCGGCACCTCCATTGGTTCTTTCTGCACTTCTCTTGCTTTTTTCAGCACCTCTCTTGCTTCTTTCTGCACCCCTCTTGACTGTTTCTGCACCCCTCTTACCTCTTTCTACACCTCTGTTGGTTCTTTCAGCACTGCTGTTTCTTCTTTCTGCACCTCTCTTGCAAATATCTGTACCCTCTTGACTCTTTGTGTACCACTCTTCCCTCTTTCTGCACCTCTCTTGCCTCTGTCTGCACCCCTGTTCCTTCTTTCTGTACCTCTTGCCTGTTTCTGCAACTCTCTTCCCTCTTTCTGCAGTTCTCGTGCCTCCTTCTTCACCTCTGTTGCTTCTTTCTGAACTCCTCTTGCCTCTTTCTGCACCCCTCTTGCCTCTTTCTGCACTTCTCTTACTTCTTTCTACACTTCTCTTACTTCTTTCTGCACCTCTGTTGCTTCTTTTAGCAAATTTCTTGCCTCTTTCTGTACTTCTCTTGCCTGTTTCTGCACCTCTCTTGCCTCTTTTTGTACCTCTCTTACCTCTTTCTGCACCCCACTTGCTTCTTTCTGTACCCCTCTTCCTTCTTTATGCATTCTCTTCCCTCTTTCTGTACCTCTCTTGCCTCTTTCTGCACCCCTGTTCCCTCTTTCTACCCCACTCCTGACTGTTTCTGCACCTCTCTTGCCTCTTTCTGCACCTCTCTTGCCTCTTTCTGCACCTCTTTTGCTTCTTTCTGCACTTCTGTTGCCTCTTACTGCACCCCTCTTGCCTCTTTCGACACCTCTGTTCGTTCTTTCTGCAGTGCTCCTGCTTCTTTCTGCACCTCTCTTGCAAATTTCTACATCCCACTTGTCTCTTTCTGCACTGCTCTTGCTTCTTTCTGCACCTCTCGTGCCTCTGTCTGCACCCCTGCTCCCTCTTTCTGCACCTATTTTGCCTGTTTCTGCAACACTCTTGCCTATTTCAGCGCCTATTTTGCCTGTTTCTGCAACACTCGCCTGTTTCTGCAGTTCTCTTGCCCCTTTCTGCACCTCTGTTGCTTCTTTCTGCACTTCTCTTACCTCTTTCTGCACCCCTCTTGCCTCTTTCGGCACCTCCATTGGCTCTTTCTGCACTTCTCTTGCTTTTTTCCGCACCTCTCTTGCTTCTTTCTGCACCCCTCTTGCCTGCTCCTGCACCCCACTTGCCTCTTTCTGCGCCTATCTTGCCTCTTTCTGCAGCTCTCTCCCCTCTTGCCTCTTTATGCACCTCACTTCCTTCTTTCTGCACTTCTTGTCCTTCTTTCTGCACCTCTGTTGCTTCTTTCAGCAATTTTCTTGCCTCTTTCTGTACTTCTCTTGCCTGTTTCTGCACCTCTCTTGCCTCTTTCTGTACCTCTCTTACCTCTTTCTGCACCTCACTTGCTTCTTTCTGCACCCCTCTTGCCTCTTTATGCATTCTTGTCCCTTTTTCTGTACCTCTCTTGCCTCTTTCTGCACCCCTCTTGCCTCTTTCTGCACCTCTGTGGGTTCTTTCTGCACTGCTCTTGCTTCTTTCTGCACCTCTGTTGCAAATTTCTGCACCCCACTTGCCTCTTTCTGCACTGCTCTTGCTTTTTTTTGCACCTCTCTTGCCTCTGTCTGCACCCTTGTTCCCTCTTTCTGCACCTATTTTCCCTATTTCTGCAACACTCCTGCCTCTTTATGCACCTATTTTGCCTGTTTCTGCAGTTCTCTTGCCTCTTTCTTCAGTTCTCTTGCCTCTTTCTACACCTCAGTTGCTTCTTTCTGCACTTCTCTTGACTCTTTCTGCACCTCCATTGGTTCTTTCTGCACTTCTCTTGCTTTTTTCCGCACCTCTCTTGCTTCTTTCAGCACCCCTCTTGCATGTTTCTCCACCTCTCTTTCCTCTTTATGCACCTCTCTTGCCTCTTTCTGCACACCTCTTGCCTCTTTCTGCACCCCTCTTGCCTCTTTCTGCACCTCTGTTGGTTCTTCCTGCACTGCTCTTGCTTCTTTCTGCACCTCTCTTGCAAATTTCTGCACCCCACTTGTCTTTTTCTGCACTGCTCTTGCTTCTTTCTGCACCTCTCGTGCCTCTGTCTGCAACCCTGTTCCCTCTTTCTGCACCTATTTTGCCTGTTTCTGCAACACTCTTGCCTATTTCAGTGCCTATTTTGCCTGTTTCTGCAACACTCACCTCTTTCTGCACCTCTGTTGCTTCTTTCTGCACTTCTCTTGCCTCTTTCTGCACCCCTCTTGCCTCTTTCGGCACCTCCATTGGTTCTTTCTGCACTTCTATTGCTTTTTTCTGCACCTCTCTTGCTTCTTTCTGCACCCCTCTTGCCTGCTTCTGCACCCCACTTGTCTCTTTCTATACCTCTTGTCTCTTTCTGCAGCTCTCTGCCATCTTTCTCCACCTCTCTTGCCTCTTTCTGCACCTCACTTCCTCTTTCTACACTTCTCTTACTTCTTTCTGCACCTCTGTTGCTTCTTTCAGCAATTTTCTTGCCTGTTTCTGTAATTCTCTTGCCTGTTGCTGCACCTCTCTTGCCTCTTTCTGTACCTCTCTTACCTCTTTCTGCACCCCACTTGCTTCTTTCAGCACCCCTCTTCCCTGTTTATGCATTCTCTTCCCTCTTTCTGTACCTCTCTTGCCTCTTTCTGCACCCCTGTTCCCTCTTTCTACACCTCTCCTGACTGTTTCTGCACCTCTCTTGCCTTTTTCTGCACTTCTCTTTGCCTCTTTCTGCACTTCTATTGCTTCTTTCTGCACTTATTTTGATTCTTTCTGCACCTCTCTTACTTCTTTCTGCACCCCTCTTGCCTCTTTCTGCGCCCTTCTTCCCTCTTTATGCACCTCTCTTACCTCCTTCTGCACCTCTCTTGCCTCTTTCTGCTGTTCTCTTGCCTCTTTCTGCATCTCTTTTGCTTATTTCTGCACTTCTCTTTGCCTCTTTCTGCACCCCTCTTGCCTCTTTCTACACCTCTGTTGGTTCTTTCTGTACCCTCTTCCCTCGTTCTGCACCTCTTTTGCGTCTGTCTGCACCCCTGTTCCTTCTTTCTGCACCTCTTGCTTGTCTCTGCAACTCTCTTGCCTTTTTCTTCAGTTCTTTTGCCTCCTTCTTCACCTCTGTTGCTTCTTTCTGCACCTCTGTTAGTTCTTTCTGCACTGCTCTTGCTTCTTTCTGCACCTCTCTTGCAAATTTCTGCACCCCACTTGTCTTTTTCCTCGCACGGCTCTTGCTTCTTTCTGCACCTCTCGTACCTCTGTCTGCACCCCTGTTCCCTCTTTCTGCACCTATTTTGCCTCTTTCTGTAACATTCTTGCCTATTTCAGTGCCTATTTTGCCTGTTTCTGTAACACTCGCCTCTTTCTGCACCTCTGTTGCTTCTTTCTGCACTTCTCTTGCCTCTTTCTGCACCCCTCTTGCCTCTTTCTGCACCTCCTTTGGTTCTTTCTGCACTTATCTTACTTTTTTTTGCACCTCTCTTGCTTCTTTCTGCATCCCTCTTGCATGTTTCTCCACCCCTCTTTTCTCTTTCTGCACCTCTCTTGCCTCTTTCTGTAGTTCTCTTGCCTCCTTCTGTACCTCTGTTTCTTCTTTCTGCACTTTTCTTGCCTCTTTCTGCACCCCTCTTGCCTGCTCCTACACCCCACTTGCCTCTTTCTGCTCCTATCTTGCCTCTTTCTGCAACTCTCTCCCTCTTGCCTCTTTCTGCACCTCACTTCCTTCTTTCTGCACTTCTTGTCCTTCTTTCTGCAACTCTGTTGCTTCTTTCAGCAATTTTCTTGCCTCTTTCTGTACTTCTCTTGCCTGTTTCTGCACCTCTCTTGCCTCTTTCTGTACCTCTCTTACCTCTTTCTGCACCTCTCTTGCTTCTTTCTGCACCCCTCTTGCCTCTTTATGCATTCTTGTCCCTTTTTCTGTACCTCTCTTGCCTCTTTCTGCACCCCTCTTGCCTCTTTCTGCACCTCTGTGGGTTCTTTCGGCACTGCTCTTGCTTCTTTCTGCACATCTGTTGCAAATTTCTGCACCCCACTTGCCTCTTTCTGCACTGCTCTTGCTTATTTTTGCACCTCTCTTGCATCTGTCTGCACCCCTGTTCCCTCTTTCTGCACCTATTTTCCCTGTTTCTGCAACACTCCTGCCTCTTTATGCACCTATTTTGCCTGTTTCTGCAGTTCTCTTGCCTCTTTCTGCAGTTCTCTTGCCTCTTTCTACACCTCAGTTGCTTCTTTCTGCACTTCTCTTGACTCTTTCTGCACCTCCATTGCTTCTTTCTGTACTTCTCTTGCTTTTTTCCGCACCTCTCTTGCTTCTTTCAGCACCCCTCTTGCATGTTTCTCCACCTCTCGTGCCTCTGTCTGCACCCCTGTTCCCTCTTTCTGCACCTATTTTGGCTGTTTCTGCAACACTCTTGCCTATTTCAGTGCCTATTTTGCCTGTTTCTGCAACACTCGCCTCTTTATGCACCTCTGTTGCTTCTTTCTGCACTTCTCTTGCCTCTTTCTGCACCCCTCTTGCCTCTTTCGGCACCTCCATTGGTTCTTTCTGCACTTCTCTTGCTTTTTTCCGCACTTCTCTTGCTTCTTTCTGCACCCCTCTTGCCTGCTTCTGCACCCCACTTGCCTCTTTCTATACCTCTCTTGCCTCTTTCTGCAGTTCTCTGCCATCTTTCTCCACCTCTCTTGCCTCTTTCTGCACCTCACTTCTCTCTTTCTACACTTCTCTTACTTCTTTCTGCACCTCTGTTGCTTCTTTCAGCAATTTTCTTGCCTGTTTCTGTCATTCTCTTGCCTGTTGCTGCACCTCTCTTGCCTCTTTCTGCACCCCTGTTCCCTCTTTCTACACCTCTCCTGACTGTTTCTGCACCTCTCTTGCCTTTTTCTGCACTTCTCTTGCCTCTTTCTGCACCTCTATTGCTTCTTTCTGCACTTATTTTGATTCTTTCTGCACCTCTCTTACTTCTTTCTGCACCCTCTTGCCTCTTTCTGCGCCCTTCTTCCCTCTTTATGCACCCTCTTACCTCCTTCTGCACCTCTCTTGCCTCTTTCTGCTGTTCTCTTGCCTCTTTCTGCATCTCTTTTGCTTATTTCTGCACTTCTCTTGCCTCGTTCTGCACCCTCTCTTGCCTCTTTCTACACCTCTGTTGGTTCTTTCTGTACCCCTCTTCCCTCGTTCTGCACCTCTTTTGCATCTGTCTGCACCCCTGTTCCTTCTTTCTGCACCTCTTGCTTGTCTCTGCAACTCTCTTGCCTTTTTCTGCAGTTCTTTTGCCTCCTTCTTCACCTCTGTTGCTTCTTTCTGCACCTCTGTTGGTTCTTTCTGCACTGCTCTTGCTTCTTTCTGCACCTCTCTTGCAAATTTCTGCACCCCACTTGTCTTTTTCCGCACTGCTCTTGCTTCTTTCTGCACCTCTCGTGCCTCTGTCTGCACCCCTGTTCCCTCTTTCTGCACCTATTTTGCCTCTTTCTGTAACACTCTTGCCTATTTCAGTGCCTGTTTTGCCTGTTTCTGTAACACTCGCCTCTTTCTGCACCTCTGTTGCTTCTTTCTGCACCCCTCTTGCCTCTTTTGGCACCTCCATTGGTTCTTTCTGCACTTCTCTTGCTTTTTTCAGCACCTCTCTTGCTTCTTTCTGCACCCTCGTGACTGTTTCTGCACCCTCTTACCTCTTTCTACACCTCTGTTGGTTCTTTCAGCACTGCTGTTTCTTCTTTCTGCACCTCTCTTGCAAATATCTGTACCCCTCTTGACTCTTTGTGTACCACTCTTCCCTCTTTCTGCACCTCTCTTGCCTCTGTCTGCACCCCTGTTCCTTCTTTCTGTACCTCTTGCCTGTTTCTGCAACTCTCTTGCCTCTTTCTGCAGTTCTCATGCCTCCTTCTTCACCTCTGTTGCTTCTTTCTGAACTCCTCTTGCCTCTTTCTGCACCCCTCTTGCCTCTTTCTGCACCCCTGTTGCTTCATTCTGTACTTCTCTTGCTTCTTTCTGTGCCTCTCTTGTTTCTTTCTGCACCCTTCTTACCTCTTTCTTCACCCTCTTGCCTCTTTCCGCACCCTTCTTCCCTCTTTGTGCACCTCTCTTGCCTCTTTCTGCACCTCTCTTGCCTCTTTCTGCAGTTCTCCTTCCTCTTTCTGCACCTCTTTTGCTTCTTTCTGTAGTTCTGTTGCCTCTTTCTGCACCCCTCTTGCCTGCTTCTGCACCCCACTTGCCTCTTGCTATACCTCTCTTGCCTCTTTCTGCAGCTCTCTGCCATCTTTCTCCACCTCTCTTGCCTCTTTCTGCACCTCACTTCCCTCTTTCTACACTTCTCTTACTTCTTTCTGCACCTCTGTTGCTTCTTTCAGCAATTTTCTTGCCTGTTTCTGTAATTCTCTTGCCTGTTGCTGCACCTCTCTTGCCTCTTTCTGTACCTCTCTTACCTCTTTCTGCACCCCACTTGCTTCTTTCTGCACCCCTCTTCCCTGTTTATGCATTCTCTTCCCTCTTTCTGTACCTCTCTTGCCTCTTTCTGCACCCCTGTTCCCTCTTTCTACACCTCTCCTGACTGTTTCTGCACCTCTCTTGCCTTTTTCTGCACTTCTCTTGCCTCTTTCTGCACCTCTATTGCTTCTTTCTGCACTTATTTTGATTCTTTCTGCACCTCTCTTACTTCTTTCTGCACCCCTCTTGCCTCTGTCTGCACCCCTGTTCCTTCTTTCTGTACCTCTTGCCTGTTTCTGCAACTCTCTTGCCTCTTTCTGCAGTTCTCGTGCCTCTTTCTGCATCTCTTTTGCTTATTTCTGCACTTCTCTTGCCTCTGTTCTGCACCCCTCTTGCCTCTTTCTACACCTCTGTTGGTTCTTTCTGTACCCCTCTTCCCTCGTTCTGCACCTCTTTTGCATCTGTCTGCACCCCTGTTCCTTCTTTCTGCACCTCTTGCTTGTCTCTGCAACTCTCTTGCCTTTTTCTGCAGTTCTTTTGCCTCCTTCTTCACCTCTGTTGCTTCTTTCTGCACCTCTGTTGGTTCTTTCTGCACTGCTCTTGCTTCTTTCTGCACCTCTCTTGCAAATTTCTGCACCCCACTTGTCTTTTTCCGCACTGCTCTTGCTTCTTTCTGCACCTCTCGTGCCTCTGTCTGCACCCCTGTTCCCTCTTTCTGCACCTATTTTGCCTCTTTCTGTAACACTCTTGCCTATTTCAGTGCCTGTTTTGCCTGTTTCTGTAACACTCGCCTCTTTCTGCACCTCTGTTGCTTCTTTCTGCACTTCTCTTGCCTCTTTCTGCACCCCTCTTGCCTCTTTTGGCACCTCCATTGGTTCTTTCTGCACTTCTCTTGCTTTTTTCAGCACCTCTCTTGCTTCTTTCTGCACCCCTCGTGACTGTTTCTGCACCCTCTTACCTCTTTCTACACCTCTGTTGGTTCTTTCAGCACTGCTGTTTCTTCTTTCTGCACCTCTCTTGCAAATATCTGTACCCCTCTTGACTCTTTGTGTACCACTCTTCCCTCTTTCTACACCTCTCTTGCCTCTGTCTGCACCCCTGTTCCTTCTTTCTGTACCTCTTGCCTGTTTCTGCAACTCTCTTGCCTCTTTCTGCAGTTCTCGTGCCTCCTTCTTCACCTCTGTTGCTTCTTTCTGAACTCCTCTTGCCTCTTTCTGCACCCCTCTTGCCTCTTTCTGCACCCCTGTTGCTTCATTCTGTACTTCTCTTGCTTCTTTCTGTGCCTCTCTTGTTTCTTTCTGCACCCTTCTTACCTCTTTCTGCACCCCTCTTGCCTCTTTCCGCACCCTTCTTCCCTCTTTGTGCACCTCTCTTGCCTCTTTTCTGCACCTCTCTTGCCTCTTTCTGCAGTTCTCCTTCCTCTTTCTGCACCTCTTTTGCTTCTTTCTGTAGTTCTGTTGCCTCTTTCTGCACCCCTCTTGCCTGCTTCTGCACCCCACTTGCCTCTTGCTATACCTCTCTTGCCTCTTTCTGCAGCTCTCTGCCATCTTTCTCCACCTCTCTTGCCTCTTTCTGCACCTCACTTCCCTCTTTCTACACTTCTCTTACTTCTTTCTGCACCTCTGTTGCTTCTTTCAGCAATTTTCTTGCCTGTTTCTGTAATTCTCTTGCCTGTTGCTGCACCTCTCTTGCCTCTTTCTGTACCTCTCTTACCTCTTTCTGCACCCCACTTGCTTCTTTCTGCACCCCTCTTCCCTGTTTATGCATTCTCTTGCCTCTTTCTGCACCCCTGTTCCCTCTTTCTACACCTCTCCTGACTGTTTCTGCACCTCTCTTGCCTTTTTCTGCACTTCTCTTGCCTCTTTCTGCACCTCTATTGCTTCTTTCTGCACTTATTTTGATTCTTTCTGCACCTCTCTTACTTCTTTCTGCACCCTCTTGCCTCTTTCTGCGCCCGTCTTCCCTCTTTATGCACCTCTCTTACCTCCTTCTGCACCTCTCTTGCCTCTTTCTGCTGTTCTCTTGCCTCTTTCTGCATCTCTTTTGCTTATTTCTGCACTTCTCTTGCCTCTTTCTGCACCCTCTTGCCTCTTTCTACACCTCTGTTGGTTCTTTCTGTACCCCTCTTCCCTCGTTCTGCACCTCTTTTGCGTCTGTCTGCACCCCTGTTCCTTCTTTCTGCACCTCTTGCTTGTCTCTGCAACTCTCTTGCCTTTTTCTGCAGTTCTTTTGCCTCCTTCTTCACCTCTGTTGCTTCTTTCTGCACCTCTGTTAGTTCTTTCTGCACTGCTCTTGCTTCTTTCTGCACCTCTCTTGCAAATTTCTGCACCCCACTTGTCTTTTTCCGCACGGCTCTTGCTTCTTTCTGCACCTCTTGTGCCTCTGTATGCACCCCTGTTCCCTCTTTCTGCACCTATTTTGCCTCTTTCTGTAACATTCTTGCCTATTTCAGTGCCTATTTTGCCTGTTTCTGTAACACTCGCCTCTTTCTGCACCTCTGTTGCTTCTTTCTGCACTTCTCTTGCCTCTTTCTGCACCCCTCTTGCCTCTTTCTGCACCTCCTTTGGTTCTTTCTGCACTTATCTTACTTTTTTGCACCTCTCTTGCTTCTTTCTGCATCCCTCTTGCATGTTTCTCCACCCCTCTTTTCTCTTTCTGCACCTCTCTTGCCTCTTTCTGCAGTTCTCTTGCCTCCTTCTGTACCTCTGTTTCTTCTTTCTGCACTTTTCTTGCCTCTTTCTGCACCCCACTTGCCTGCTTCTGCACCCCACTTGCCTCTTTCTATACCTCTCTTGCTCTTTCTGCCGTTCTCTGCCCTCTTTCTCAAGCTCTCTTGCCTCTTTCTGCACCTCACTTCCCTCTTTCTACACTTCTCTTACTTCTTTCTGCACCTCTGTTGCTTCTTTCAGCAAATTTCTTGCCTCTTTCTGTACTTCTCTTGCCTGTTTCTGCACCCCACTTGCTTCTTTCTGTACCCCTCTTCCTTCTTTATGCATTCTCTTTCCTCTTTCTGTACCTCTCTTGCCTCTTTCTGCACCCCTGTTCCCTCTTTCTACCCCACTCCTGACTGTTAATGCACCTCTCTTGCCTCTTTCTGCACCCCTCTTGCCTCTTTCTGCACCCCTCTTGCCTCTTTCTGCACCTCTTTTGCTTCTTTCTGCACTTCTGTTGCCTCTTACTGCACCACTCTTGCCTCTTTCGGCACCTCTGTTCATTCTTTCTGCACTGCTCCTGCTTCTTTCTGCACCTCTCTTGCAAATTTCTACATCCCACTTGTCTCTTTCTGCACTGCTCTTGCTTCTTTCTGCACCTCTCGTGCCTCTGTCTGCACCCCTGCTCCCTCTTTCTGCACCTATTTTGCCTGTTTCTGCAACACCCTTGCCTATTTCAGCGCCTATTTTGCCTGTTTCTGCAACACTCGCCTGTTTCTGCAGTTCTCTTGCCTCTTTCTGCACCTCTGTTGCTTCTTTCTGCACTTCTCTTACCTCTTTCTGCACCCCTCTTGCCTCTTTCGGCACTCCATTGGCTCTTTCTGCACTTCTCTTGCTTTTTTCCGCACCTCTCTTGCTTCTTTCTGCACCCCACTTGCCTGTTTCTCCACCCCTCATTCCTCGTTCTGCACGTCTCTTGCATCTTTCTGCAGTTCTCTTGCCTCCTTCTGCACCTCTGTTGCTACTTTCTGCACTTTTCTTGCCTCTTTCTGCACCCCTCTTGCCTGCTTCTGCACCCCACTTGCCTCTTTCTATACCTCTCTTGCTCTCTCTGCCATTTCCTGCCCTCTTTCTCCACCTCTCTTGCCTCTTTCTGCACCTCACTTCCCTCTTTCTACACTTCTCTTGCTTCTTTCTGCACCTCTGTTGCTTCTTTCAGCAAATTTCTTGCCTCTTTCTGTACTTCTCTTGCCTGTTTCGGCACCTCTCTTGCCTCTTTTTGTACCTCTCCTACCTCTTTCTGCACCCCACTTGCTTCTTTCTGTACCCCTCTTCCCTCTTTATGCATTCTCTTCCCTCTTTCTGCACCTCTAATGCCTCTTTCTGCACTTCTCTTGCCTCTTTCTGCACCTCTATTGCTTCTTTCTGCACTTCTTTTGATTCATTCTGCACCTCTCTTACTTCTTTCTACACCCCTTTTGCCTCTTTCTGTGCCCTTCTTCCCTCTTTATGCACCTCTCTTACCTCCTTCTGCACCTCTCTTGCCTCTTTCTGCTGTTCTCTAGCCTCTTTCTGCACCTCTCTTGCTTCTTTCTGCACCCCTCTTGCCTGCTTCTGCACCCCACTTGTCTCTTTCTATACCTCTCTTGCCTCTTTCTGCAGCTCTCTGCCATCTTTCTCCACCTCTCTTGCCTCTTTCTGCACCTCACTTCCCTCTTTCTACACTTCTCTTACTTCTTTCTGCACCTCTGTTGCTTCTTTCAGCAATTTTCTTGCCTGTTTCTGTAATTCTCTTGCCTGTTGCTGCACCTCTCTTGCCTCTTTCTGTACCTCTCTTACCTCTTTCTGCACCACACTTGCTTCTTTCTGCACCCCTCTTCCCTGTTTATGCATTCTCTTCCCTCTTTCTGTACCTCTCTTGCCTCTTTCTGCACCCCTGTTCCCTCTTTCTACACCTCTCCTGACTGTTTCTGCACCTCTCTTGCCTTTTTCTGCACTTCTCTTGCCTCTTTCTGCACTTCTATTGCTTCTTTCTGCACTTATTTTGATTCTTTCTGCACCTCTCTTACTTCTTTCTGCACCCATCTTGCCTCTTTCTCCGCCCTTCTTCCCTCTTTATGCACCTCTCTTACCTCCTTCTGCACCTCTCTTGCCTCTTTCTGCTGTTCTCTTGCCTCTTTCTGCATCTCTTTTGCTTATTTCTGCACTTCTCTTGCCTCTTTCTGCACCCTCTTGCCTCTTTCTACACCTCTGTTGGTTCTTTCTGTACCCCTCTTCCCTCGTTCTGCACCTCTTTTGCGTCTGTCTGCACCCCTGTTCCTTCTTTCTGCACCTCTTGCTTGTCTCTGCAACTCTCTTGCCTTTTTCTGCAGTTCTTTTGCCTCCTTCTTCACCTCTGTTGCTTCTTTCTGCACCTCTGTTGGTTCTTTCTGCACTGCTCTTGCTTCTTTCTGCACCTCTCTTGCAAATTTCTGCACCCCACTTGTCTTTTTCCGCACTGCTCTTGCTTCTTTCTGCACCTCTCGTGCCTCTGTCTGCACCCCTGTTCCCTCTTTCTGCACCTATTTTGCCTCTTTCTGTAACACTCTTGCCTATTTCAGTGCCTGTTTTGCCTGTTTCTGTAACACTCGCCTCTTTCTGCACCTCTGTTGCTTCTTTCTGTACCTCTTGCCTGTTTCTGCAACTCTCTTGCCTCTTTCTGCAGTTCTCGTGCCTCTTTCTGCATCTCTTTTGCTTATTTCTGCACTTCTCTTGCCTCGTTCTGCACCCCTCTTGCCTCTTTCTACACCTCTGTTGGTTCTTTCTGTACCCCTCTTCCCTCGTTCTGCACCTCTTTTGCATCTGTCTGCACCCCTGTTCCTTCTTTCTGTACCTCTTGCTTGTCTCTGCAACTCTCTTGCCTTTTTCTTCAGTTCTTTTGCCTCCTTCTTCACCTCTGTTGCTTCTTTCTGCACCTCTGTTGGTTCTTTCTGCACTGCTCTTGCTTCTTTCTGCACCTCTCTTGCAAATTTCTGCACCCCACTTGTCTTTTTCCGCACTGCTCTTGCTTCTTTCTGCACCTCTCGTGCCTCTGTCTGCACCCCTGTTCCCTCTTTCTGCACCTATTTTGCCTCTTTCTGTAACACTCTTGCCTATTTCAGTGCCTGTTTTGCCTGTTTCTGTAACATTCGCCTCTTTCTGCACTCTGTTGCTTCTTTCTGCACTTCTCTTGCCTCTTTCTGCACCCCTCTTGCCTCTTTTGGCACCTCCATTGGTTCTTTCTGCACTTCTCTTGCTTTTTTCAGCACCTCTCTTGCTTCTTTCTGCACCCCTCGTGACTGTTTCTGCACCCCTCTTACCTCTTTCTACACCTCTGTTGGTTCTTTCAGCACTGCTGTTTCTTCTTTCTGCACCTCTCTTGCAAATATCTGTACCCCTCTTGACTCTTTGTGTACCACTCTTCCCTCTTTCTGCATCTCTCTTGCCTCTGTCTGCACCCCTGTTCCTTCTTTCTGTACCTCTTGCCTGTTTCTGCAACTCTCTTGCCTCTTTCTGCAGTTCTCGTGCCTCCTTCTTCACCTCTGTTGCTTCTTTCTGAACTCCTCTTGCCTCTTTCTGCACCCCTCTTGCCTCTTTCTGCACCCCTGTTGCTTCATTCTGTACTTCTCTTGCTTCTTTCTGTGCCTCTCTTGTTTCTTTCTGCACCCTTCTTACCTCTTTCTGCACCCCTCTTGCCTCTTTCCGCACCCTTCTTCCCTCTTTGTGCACCTCTCTTGCCTCTTTCTGCACCTCTCTTGCCTCTTTCTGCAGTTCTCCTTCCTCTTTCTGCACCTCTTTTGCTTCTTTCTGTAGTTCTGTTGCCTCTTTCTGCACCCCTCTTGCCTGCTTCTGCACCCCACTTGCCTCTTGCTATACCTCTCTTGCCTCTTTCTGCAGCTCTCTGCCATCTTTCTCCACCTCTCTTGCCTCTTTCTGCACCTCACTTCCTCTTTCTACACTTCTCTTACTTCTTTCTGCACCTCTGTTGCTTCTTTCAGCAATTTTCTTGCCTGTTTCTGTAATTCTCTTGCTTGTTGCTGCACCTCTCTTGCCTCTTTCTGTACCTCTCTTACCTCTTTCTGCACCCCACTTGCTTCTTTCTGCACCCTCTTCCCTGTTTATGCATTCTCTTCCCTCTTTCTGTACCTCTCTTGCCTCTTTCTGCACCCCTGTTCCCTCTTTCTACACCTCTCCTGACTGTTTCTGCACCTCTCTTGCCTTTTTCTGCACTTCTCTTGCCTCTTTCTGCACCTCTATTGCTTCTTTCTGCACTTATTTTGATTCTTTCTGCACCTCTCTTACTTCTTTCTGCACCCTCTTGCCTCTGTCTGCACCCCTGTTCCTTCTTTCTGTACCTCTTGCCTGTTTCTGCAACTCTCTTGCCTCTTTCTGCAGTTCTCGTGCCTCTTTCTGCATCTCTTTGCTTATTTCTGCACTTCTCTTGCCTCGTTCTGCACCCTCTTGCCTCTTTCTACACCTCTGTTGGTTCTTTCTGTACCCCTCTTCCTCGTTCTGCACCTCTTTTGCATCTGTCTGCACCCCTGTTCCTTCTTTCTGCACCTCTTGCTTGTCTCTGCAACTCTCTTGCCTTTTTCTGCAGTTCTTTTGCCTCCTTCTTCACCTCTGTTGCTTCTTTCTGCACCTCTGTTGGTTCTTTCTGCACTGCTCTTGCTTCTTTCTGCACCTCTCTTGCAAATTTCTGCACCCCACTTGTCTTTTTCCGCACGGCTCTTGCTTCTTTCTGCACCTCTCGTGCCTCTGTATGCACCCCTGTTCCCTCTTTCTGCACCTATTTTGCCTCTTTCTGTAACATTCTTGCCTATTTCAGTGCCTGTTTTGCCTGTTTCTGTAACACTCGCCTCTTTCTGCACCTCTGTTGCTTCTTTCTGCACTTCTCTTGCCTCTTTCTGCACCCCTCTTGCCTCTTTCTGCACCTCCTTTGGTTCTTTCTGCACTTATCTTGCTTTTTTCAGCACCTCTCTTGCTTCTTTCTGCACCCCTCGTGACTGTTTCTGCACCCCTCTTACCTCTTTCTACACCTCTGTTGGTTCTTTCAGCACTGCTGTTTCTTCTTTCTGCACCTCTCTTGCAAATATCTGTACCCCTCTTGACTCTTTGTGTACCACTCTTCCCTCTTTCTGCACCTCTCTTGCCTCTGTCTGCACCCCTGTTCCTTCTTTCTGTACCTCTTGCCTGTTTCTGCAACTCTCTTGCCTCTTTCTGCAGTTCTCATGCCTCCTTCTTCACCTCTGTTGCTTCTTTCTGAACTCCTCTTGCCTCTTTCTGCACCCCTCTTGCCTCTTTCTGCACCCCTGTTGCTTCATTCTGTACTTCTCTTGCTTCTTTCTGTGCCTCTCTTGTTTCTTTCTGCACCCTTCTTACCTCTTTCTGCACCCCTCTTGCCTCTTTCCGCACCCTTCTTCACTCTTTGTGCACCTCTCTTGCCTCTTTCTGACCCTCTCTTGCCTCTTTCTGCAGTTCTCCTTCCTCTTTCTGCACCTCTTTTGCTTCTTTCTGTAGTTCTGTTGCCTCTTTCTGCACCCCTCTTGGCTGCTTTTTGCACCCCACTTGCCTCTTGCTATACCTCTCTTGCCTCTTTCTGCAGCTCTCTGCCATCTTTCTCCACCTCTCTTGCCTCTTTCTGCACCTCACTTCCCTCTTTCTACACTTCTCTTACTTCTTTCTGCACCTCTGTTGCTTCTTTCAGCAATTTTCTTGCCTGTTTCTGTAATTCTCTTGCCTGTTGCTGCACCTCTCTTGCCTCTTTCTGTACCTCTCTTACCTCTTTCTGCACCCCACTTGCTTCTTTCTGCACCCCTCTTCCCTGTTTATGCATTCTCTTCCCTCTTTCTGTACCTCTCTTGCCTCTTTCTGCACCCCTGTTCCCTCTTTCTACACCTCTCCTGACTGTTTCTGCACCTCTCTTGCCTTTTTCTGCACTTCTCTTGCCTCTTTCTGCACCTCTATTGCTTCTTTCTGCACTTATTTTGATTCTTTCTGCACCTCTCTTACTTCTTTCTGCACCCCTCTTGCCTCTGTCTGCACCCCTGTTCCTTCTTTCTGTACCTCTTGCCTGTTTCTGCAACTCTCTTGCCTCTTTCTGCAGTTCTCGTGCCTCTTTCTGCATCTCTTTTGCTTATTTCTGCACTTCTCTTGCCTCGTTCTGCACCCCTCTTGCCTCTTTCTACACCTCTGTTGGTTCTTTCTGTACCCCTCTTCCCTCGTTCTGCACCTCTTTTGCATCTGTCTGCACCCCTGTTCCTTCTTTCTGCACCTCTTGCTTGTCTCTGCAACTCTCTTGCCTTTTTCTGCAGTTCTTTTGCCTCCTTCTTCACCTCTGTTGCTTCTTTCTGCACCTCTGTTGGTTCTTTCTGCACTGCTCTTGCTTCTTTCTGCACCTCTCTTGCAAATTTCTGCACCCCACTTGTCTTTTTCCGCACTGCTCTTGCTTCTTTCTGCACCTCTCGTGCCTCTGTCTGCACCCCTGTTCCCTCTTTCTGCACCTATTTTGCCTCTTTCTGTAACACTCTTGCCTATTTCAGTGCCTGTTTTGCCTGTTTCTGTAACACTCGCCTCTTTCTGCACCTCTGTTGCTTCTTTCTGCACTTCTCTTGCCTCTTTCTGCACCCCTCTTGCCTCTTTTGGCACCTCCATTAGTTCTTTCTGCACTTCTCTTGCTTTTTCAGCACCTCTCTTGCTTCTTTCTGCACCCCTCGTGACTGTTTCTGCACCCCTCTTACCTCTTTCTACACCTCTGTTGGTTCTTTCAGCACTGCTGTTTCTTCTTTCTGCACCTCTCTTGCAAATATCTGTACCCCTCTTGACTCTTTGTGTACCACTCTTCCCTCTTTCTGCACCTCTCTTGCCTCTGTCTGCACCCTGTTCCTTCTTTCTGTACCTCTTGCCTGTTTCTGCAACTCTCTTGCCTCTTTCTGCAGTTCTCGTGCCTCCTTCTTCACCTCTGTTGCTTCTTTCTGAACTCCTCTTGCCTCTTTCTGCACCCCTCTTGCCTCTTTCTGCACCCCTGTTGCTTCATTCTGTACTTCTCTTGCTTCTTTCTGTGCCTCTCTTGTTTCTTTCTGCACCCTTCTTACCTCTTTCTGCACCCCTCTTGCCTCTTTCCGCACCCTTCTTCCCTCTTTGTGCACCTCTCTTGCCTCTTTCTGCACCTCTCTTGCCTCTTTCTGCAGTTCTCCTTCCTCTTTCTGCACCTCTTTTGCTTCTTTCTGTAGTTCTGTTGCCTCTTTCTGCACCCCTCTTGCCTGCTTCTGCACCCCACTTGCCTCTTGCTATACCTCTCTTGCCTCTTTCTGCAGCTCTCTGCCATCTTTCTCCACCTCTCTTGCCTCTTTCTGCACCTCACTTCCCTCTTTCTACACTTCTCTTACTTCTTTCTGCACCTCTGTTG
Source organism: Calotriton arnoldi (assembly GCA_963921515.1). Lineage (NCBI taxonomy): Eukaryota > Metazoa > Chordata > Amphibia > Caudata > Salamandridae > Calotriton > Calotriton arnoldi. The sequence continues at coordinate 257,545 of CAWUFW010016141.1, forward strand.
CTTCTTTCAGCAATTTTCTTGCCTGTTTCTGTAATTCTCTTGCCTGTTGCTGCACCTCTCTTGCCTCTTTCTGTACCTCTCTTACCTCTTTCTGCACCCCACTTGCTTCTTTCTGCACCCCTCTTCCCTGTTTATGCATTCTCTTCCCTCTTTCTGTACCTTTCTTGCCTCTTTCTGCACCCCTGTTCCCTTTTTCTACACCTCTCCTGACTGTTTCTGTACCTCTCTTGCCTTTTTCTGCACTTCTCTTGCCTCTTTCTGCACCTCTATTGCTTCTTTCTGCACTTATTTTGATTCTTTCTGCACCTCTCTTACTTCTTTCTGCACCCCTCTTACCTCTTTCTGCGCCCTTCTTCCCTCTTTATGCACCTCTCTTACCTCCTTCTGCACCTCTCTTGCCTCTTTCTGCTGTTCTCTTGCCTCTTTCTGCATCTCTTTTGCTTATTTCTGCACTTCTCTTGCCTCTTTCTGCACCCCTCTTGCCTCTTTCTACACCTATGTTGGTTCTTTCTGTACCCCTCTTCCCTCGTTCTGCACCTCTTTTGCGTCTGTCTGCACCCCTGTTCCTTCTTTCTGCACCTCTTGCTTGTCTCTGCAACTCTCTTGCCTTTTTCTGCAGTTCTTTTGCCTCCTTCTTCACCTCTGTTGCTTCTTTCTGCACCTCTGTTAGTTCTTTCTGCACTGCTCTTGCTTCTTTCTGCACCTCTCTTGCAAATTTCTGCACCCCACTTGTCTTTTTCCGCACGGCTCTTGCTTCTTTCTGCACCTCTTGTGCCTCTGTCTGCACCCCTGTTCCCTCTTTCTGCACCTATTTTGCCTCTTTCTGTAACATTCTTGCCTATTTCAGTGCCTATTTTGCCTGTTTCTGTAACACTCGCCTCTTTCTGCACCTCTGTTGCTTCTTTCTGCACTTCTCTTGCCTCTTTCTGCACCCCTCTTGCCTCTTTCTGCACCTCCTTTGGTTCTTTCTGCACTTATCTTACTTTTTTGCACCTCTCTTGCTTCTTTCTGCATCCCTCTTGCATGTTTCTCCACCCCTCTTTTCTCTTTCTGCACCTCTCTTGCCTCTTTCTGCAGTTCTCTTGCCTCCTTCTGTACCTCTGTTTCTTCTTTCTGCACTTTTCTTGCCTCTTTCTGCACCCCACTTGCCTGCTTCTGCACCCCACTTGCCTCTTTCTATACCTCTCTTGCTCTTTCTGCCGTTCTCTGCCCTCTTTCTCAAGCTCTCTTGCCTCTTTCTGCACCTCACTTCCCTCTTTCTACACTTCTCTTACTTCTTTCTGCACCTCTGTTGCTTCTTTCAGCAAATTTCTTGCCTCTTTCTGTACTTCTCTTGCCTGTTTCTGAACCCCACTTGCTTCTTTCTGTACCCCTCTTCCTTCTTTATGCATTCTCTTTCCTCTTTCTGTACCTCTCTTGCCTCTTTCTGCACCCCTGTTCCCTCTTTCTACCCCACTCCTGACTGTTAATGCACCTCTCTTGCCTCTTTCTGCACCCCTCTTGCCTCTTTCTGCACCCCTCTTGCCTCTTTCTGCACCTCTTTTGCTTCTTTCTGCACTTCTGTTGCCTCTTACTGCACCACTCTTGCCTCTTTCGGCACCTCTGTTCATTCTTTCTGCACTGCTCCTGCTTCTTTCTGCACCTCTCTTGCAAATTTCTACATCCCACTTGTCTCTTTCTGCACTGCTCTTGCTTCTTTCTGCACCTCTCGTGCCTCTGTCTGCACCCCTGCTCCCTCTTTCTGCACCTATTTTGCCTGTTTCTGCAACACCCTTGCCTATTTCAGCGCCTATTTTGCCTGTTTCTGCAACACTCGCCTGTTTCTGCAGTTCTCTTGCCTCTTTCTGCACCTCTGTTGCTTCTTTCTGCACTTCTCTTACCTCTTTCTGCACCCCTCTTGCCTCTTTCGGCACTCCATTGGCTCTTTCTGCACTTCTCTTGCTTTTTCCGCACCTCTCTTGCTTCTTTCTGCACCCCACTTGCCTGTTTCTCCACCCCTCATTCCTCTTTCTGCACGTCTCTTGCGTCTTTCTGCAGTTCTCTTGCCTCCTTCTGCACCTCTGTTGCTACTTTCTGCACTTTTCTTGCCTCTTTCTGCACCCCTCTTGCCTGCTTCTGCACCTCCTTTGGTTCTTTCTGCACTTATCTTACTTTTTTTTGCACCTGTCTTGCTTCTTTCTGCATCCCTCTTGCATGTTTCTCCACCCCTCTTTTCTCTTTCTGCACCTCTCTTGCCTCTTTCTGCAGTTCTCTTGCCTCCTTCTGTACCTCTGTTTCTTCTTTCTGCACTTTTCTTGCCTCTTTCTGCACCCTTCTTGCCTGCTCCTACACCCCACTTGCCTCTGTCTGCTCCTATCTTGCCTCTTTCTGCAGCTCTCTCCCCTCTTGCCTCTTTCTGCACCTCACTTCCTTCTTTCTGCACTTCTTGTCCTTCTTTCTGCAACTCTGTTGCTTCTTTCAGCAATTTTCTTGCCTCTTTCTGTACTTCTCTTGCCTGTTTCTGCACCTCTCTTGCCTCTTTCTGTACCTCTCTTACCTCTTTCTGCACCTCTCTTGCTTCTTTCTGCACCCCTCTTGCCTCTTTATGCATTCTTGTCCCTTTTTCTGTACCTCTCTTGCCTCTTTCTGCACCCCTCTTGCCTCTTTCTGCACCTCTGTGGGTTCTTTCGGCACTGCTCCTGCTTCTTTCTGCACCTCTGTTGCAAATTTCTGCACCCCACTTGCCTCTTTCTGCACTGCTCTTGCTTTTTTTTGCACCTCTCTTGTGAGAAGTTGGCCTGGCATATGCTGTCCACTAATTATAGTGGGCACCTTGCACCAGTCCAAATCGACTCTTATGGTAGATAGGTTAAAGACAACCTTATTGAAAGCTATCCTAGTGGTAGCTATGGAGAGCAGCCTTCAGGCTAAGTCTTGAAGGAATGTAAAGCAGCTTGTTTTACCAGTCTATAATCTCTTGAGTGACCAAATGAAAGAGCACCACACCAGGTATATATTCAAAATATATGTATTTATTACTAAACACACCCCTCTAGTCTCTTTATGAGGCTAGAGTTCGAAGTACATAGGTTATAAGATCTTAAATCACAGTAATAGCACAAATACACGTTTGGGCCCTAGGGGCGTACCAAACCATATACCAATAAAGTGGTATAAGAACCACGACTGAACTAGACACTAGGCCTAGAGCCTCTAGAGGTGCTTGGACCACAAGGAACCACCCAAGGTAGTGACACAGGGGACCCACGGGGACGCGTGCAGTGTAAATACACCACCGCGATACGCCGTTTACTTCTATGGAGAAAGTCGTGGTCAGGAAATTAAAGGAAAGGGACACTTAGAGGAGGACTAGGAACAAACCCTTTGAGATCTAGGACTTTGAAGAGTCTCTACCCACGGGAGCACCGGAGTACTCGTGTTACCTCACCCAGGGAAGCCGGGTGCATAGGTGCCGTTCGGGGTCGGGTTTCGCTGTCGATTCCTATGAAGATCTGCTGCAAAGTGCTGCTGGCGACCAGGAGGAAAGTGTCCGGGTGGATCCAAGAGTGGATCGAGGATCTGAAGTACCTGAAAGCAGAGGGGACAGAGTCTGGGTCACTAGCCAGTGACCAGGAAGGCGATGAGCAGATGCCCACCGATGTCGGGTGCTTCAGGTGCGTCGTCCGTCATCTTGACTCCGCAGTCACGAGGTCCAGGAGGCGTTGTCGGCGTCCAGGAGCAGGATTCGGACTGTACCACAACGTTTGCTGCTTGCTGAGGTGTCGGCGACCAGATTGGACCCAACAAGCCTTGGCAACAGCAAATCTCGTGGAAGTGAAGAAAAGTCGATGGCGCAGACCAGCAAGGTCTGGGGAACTCACCCAGCGAGGGTAAGTCAGGGCAGGCCTGGAGCAACCAGGGGAGCCCTTTGGTTTCTTTAGAAAGTCTTCTGGGGACCCACAAGCCAGCGGGCAAGGGATCGCGAAGACACCTCGAGCGGAATCACTCAACAGGGGCCAACGGTCACTCGGGACAGTGTAGGCCTCTGATCTTCAGAGGGATTCCTGCTGGAGGTCAGGACCACACGTGGTTCAAAGCACAGGTTCGTAGAACGTTGTGAAGGGGTTGCACTCAACAATAGTGCATGGTACCCAGGGGTCGCGGTTCCTCGTTACTCGTGGGATCCACTTGCCTCAGCTTCGCTGGGAACTCACGATGGCCTGGGTGAGGTCAGGAAATCCACTTCCTGGGCTGCAGGGACTTCGGACTCCGGCGAGAGCGGCGTAGTTTGCGACCATCATTGTCGTTTTTGGTGCCTGCCAAGCAGGGGAGTCACTCCTTGACTCCAAGGGAGATTCTTCTGTCTTCCAAAGGTAGTGGAACGTCGAAGGGCCAGGATTCTTCTGTAGAGCGTCGTCCAGGGGTTATCTGCTTTGCAATGGCAAGGTTCCCCTCTTATACTAAAAAGAGGGGATGGACTAGCTCTATGACCCCACCTATGGGAGGGTCAAGGGAGGGGGTGGCTACACCCACTTCCCTTTGTCCAGTTTCGCGCCAGAGCAGGGGCAGGTAGCCCCTGAGCTGGTTTGAACTGGCATATGCACAGAGGAGCCTTTTGCTCCCCCAGTGCAGGACTTCAAAGCACTCTAAGAGTGCACCCACCCAGCCCCAATACACATTATCCTGTCTGGGGAGGTGGTCACACCTCCCTGCAACAGGAAACCTATTGTCCAGGCCTCCCCTGCCGGAGTTTCGTCCAGCAGCAGGAGGCCAGACTTGTGTCTGTGGCAGCAGCATCCATTTTGTGATGCCAGGGCTTCAGAAAGAAGTTACCGGGTAAGCCAGAGTTAACATGTCTTTCCCTCTAGAAGGGTGGAATGCTACCCCCGCCGCCAGGATTGGCGGGGGGTAGTATTCCAAGATGTTTGACACCAAACACGACATGTTTAGGTGCAGCCATTCCAAAGTTAGCATTTTACCGCGAGGATATAATGCGCTTAAGAGTATATGGTCAGGCTGCACTACAAACAGCATCAGAGATGGTCTCCGAACGCTGCAGAGGGGCCCTGCTCATGCAGGGGCACCCTCTCACATAGGAACCATGCACTCTGCCTTTAGGATTGATAAGGCCTGCCTTAGGAGTGACTTATAGGTTTATATGTGTGTATGTATTTAGTGATATAGGTAACCTATATCACAGTAAGGGGTGCATGCACCACCCTACCCAGGCTGCAGTAGCAGACCTGTGGTGTCAGTTTGGATGGCCTTCCAGGGGTGGCATAATACATGCTGCAGCCCCTGGTAGGCCTCTGAGGTATCTATGCCCTTGGTACATAGTATACCATATACTAGGGACTTATAATGGCACTCCAGATTCCAATCAGAGATGTGCCTAAGGCACATGGAAACCTTTTTACAGAGAAAGCAGATAGACTGGGGCCCTGAATAGCATGATCCCAGTCCAACTAAGTCATAAACCAGCAAAACACCATAAAAAAGTGGGGGCAACCATATAGTCAGATTCCACCTTCCTACATAACCCCCCCAAACGAAAGGAGATAAGGCTAACCTTGGCCAGTTGAGCCTTCATTGACTAAGTGGTCATATAAGGAAGCACCTGCACTAGCATGGTTGCCCCCTGTCTTATGGTCCACTAAGCAATCCCTCACCCTAAGGGTATGAGAGGGTCTCCACCATGGGGAATCACTACCTGTGGTGTGCTTAGGTAAAGTACAAGGCTGGTGAGGTGTCTGAGTAGGGAAGTGAGGCCCTAGGAATGTTGGCCTCAGCTTCCTAAGATCACTGGTCACCATGTATGCCTGTCTTTCCATGACTGAGTTGCACTTTGCTCTAAGGGTCAACCTTTGGCTGCCTACAGCTGTGGGTTGGGTCCCTTTGGATGGACTACTGGAGGGACATGGCAGGTTTGGAACCTTCTGGTCCCAGGTTTGCCCTTGCCTACCAGAGTCCTTCTGGGGAGGTCCCTACATAAAGGTATGGGGGATCCCTCAGTGTGTAGAGGAATTTTCACCTGGCTAGGGCTACTAGACTGGGTGCCCCTAATCTGCTGATGGGGGCTTCCTCTGGACAGGGGGCCCTGGGGGTCCACTGACCTCCCTGACCTCTGCAGCCCTGGGCTGACTGAGGCAGGGTAGAGAGGGGCAGGTTACCTGCTCCAGACGGGGTACCACCTTGGAAGGGTCCTCTGCCATCAGGGGTGTGGCCAGGCCAGGCCTGACTACCTCTGTGGCAGTTCCTTCACTAGGGGTAGGGTCAGTTCCCTGAGGAGGCTGACCCTTACCTACTGTCTGGGGGAAGAAGACTTTTCTTCAACCCTTGTGCTCTCTTTTGGGGGAGAGTGGGCCATTCTTTCAGGCTCCATCTCTCCAAATTCTTGGGCTGGGGCTGTGGCCATCACAGCCCCACTAACCTTAACAGGGACGCCCAACATCCTAAGATGGGTTTGGTGTTCCACTTCAGCCCAGGCTGAAATTTCCAGATCATTGCCCATCAGGCAATCTACAGGTAGGGTTGGGGACACTGCCACTCTTTTTGGGCCTGTGACCCCCTCTAGCTGAGATTGACTATGGCCATGGGGTGATCTGTTCTGACACCATCAATGTTGGTCAACTGGTATTTAAACTCAGGTAAAAGCTGGTGAGGGGGGACTAGTTTCCCTGCCACCATGGTGACACTAGCCCCTGTGTCCCTAAATGCCACAGCTTTCTGACCATTAATTATTGGCTCCAATCTGTACCTGCCCAAGGCTATGGGACCCATGGTAAAGGTGGCAAATCCTATACCACCATCAGAGTCAGAGGAGTCTGTTGAGGGGTCCCTGTCTAAACTAGGGCCCACCTCTGTTCCTCTTGCAAAAGCACCTAACTTTTTGGGTGCACTACTCCCAACTGGAGGATTACTACTGGTAGTACCAGGAGGGGTGGTAGTAGTTGTGGGAGGAACATTTTCTTTATTGCCAATCCTGGGGCAACTGGGATCGGTTTTCCAGTGCCCAGGCTTTTTACAGACATGGCAATAGGGTTTCTTTTCAGGAGAGGAAGGAGTTTGGGACCCACCCCCAGAAGAGGAATTTTGGGGCCCTGTAGGGGACTTATCCTTAGATTTATCCCCACCTTTCTCTTGGGACTTAGTAGAATCTTTCTTCTGGTCACCACCCTGATTTCTAGTTTTTACTCTGGTTCTGACCCACTTGTCTGCCTTCTTTCCCAATTCTTGGGGAGAGGTCAGATCAGAGTCCACCAGATACTGGTGCAAAAGCTGGTTTTGACAATTATTAAGGATCTGCTCCCTCATAATCAAATTGTACAATCCTAAAAAGTCCTGCACTTTGTTGCCATGTATCCAACCTTGCAGAGCTTTTGTAGCACAATCTACAAAATCAACCCAGTCTTGAGTCTGAGCTTTTTGGGTGTCTCTGAACTTCAACCTATACTGTTCAGTGGTTAGGCCAAACCCATCTATCAGAGCACTCTTCAAGACTGTGTAATTGTCAGCATCCTCTTCTCTTACAGTGAGGAGCTTGTCTCTACCTTTGTCTGCAAAGGAGAGCCACAAGATTGCTGCCCACTGCCTCTGGGGGACCTTCTGAACTTTACAGGCCCTCTCCAGTGCAGTTATCCATTTGTGGATGTCATCCCCACTCTGGTAGGGAGGGACAATCTTGTTTAGGTTTCTATGGTCATAAGACCTGTCCCTATCTCTAGGGATATTGCTGCCACCATGGGACTCTAGTCCCAACTTTCTTCTCTCTCTAAGGAGATCTAGGGATTCTCTATCTAAAGCTAATTGCTTTTTTCTGAGTTCCAGCTGAGTTTCCTCATACTGGACTAGCCTCTTTCTTCTCTCATGAGAGGATTCTCTCCTATGAGATGAGACAGAGCTCCCTATAGAGGTGCCAGAGTGGTTAGACTCCTGAGAAGGAGACCTAGACCTTCTGGGCACACTCTTAATCCTTCCTGGGGGACAAAGAGGGCATCATTTTGATCATCCTCATCATCATCCACAGGAGGGATTGGGTTTTCCAGGTCAGGGTCATTGTCACCCTCCTGGCCAGTTTCAGAGGGGGGCTGGGGGTACTGGTACCCCTAGCGTCCTCCTCTTCTTCTGCCCCACCCTCAGCTCCTACCCCTTCAGTCCCTACAGGCTTACTAAGGTCATAAGCCACCAACAACTCCTTGAGGTGTTGGGTGGTGGGGCTTTGGCCTGTCCTTAATTTTCTCAAGTTGCATAAAGCTCTCAATTCCAAGAATGGGAGTGTATCATACTTGGAGGGTGGAAGCTCACTGGCTTCCTGCAAGGATTCTTTGGATCCTCCCTTTAAAGACATTACTAGTGTGGTGTGGTGTATGCACTACCTACTCTAGTGTGGCCTACTAAACTCTCTTGAGTTGTAGAAAGGGTTGTGCTATCCCTTAACACACAACTCTAAGTTCAGTAGAACTTACTGTTATTCTAAGCTTAAATTATATGTACCTTAGGTACCTTTAGTGGTTTTCAGTTGATCAATTCAATTGAGATTATCTGGTAAAACAATAGCAAGCTGGAATCCCACACGCTGCACACCAATGTGAGAAGTTGGCCTGGCATATGCTGTCCACTAATTATAGTGGGCACCTTGCACCAGTCCAAATCGACTCTTATGGTAGATAGGTTAAAGACAACCTTATTGAAAGCTATCCTAGTGGTAGCTATGGAGAGCAGCCTTCAGGCTAAGTCTTGAAGGAATGTAAAGCAGCTTGTTTTACCAGTCTATAATCTCTTGAGTGACCAAATGAAAGAGCACCACACCAGGTATATATTCAAAATATATGTATTTATTACTAAACACACCCCTCTAGTCTCTTTATGAGGCTAGAGTTCGAAGTACATAGGTTATAAGATCTTAAATCACAGTAATAGCACAAATACACGTTTGGGCCCTAGGGGCGTACCAAACCATATACCAATAAAGTGGTATAAGAACCACGACTGAACTAGACACTAGGCCTAGAGCCTCTAGAGGTGCTTGGACCACAAGGAACCACCCAAGGTAGTGACACAGGGGACCCACGGGGGACGCGTGCAGTGTAAATACACCACCGCGATACGCCGTTTACTTCTATGGAGAAAGTCGCGGTCAGGAAATTAAAGGAAAGGGACACTTAGAGGAGGACTAGGAACAAACCCTTTGAGATCTAGGACTTTGAAGAGTCTCTACCCACGGGAGCACCGGAGTACTCGTGTTACCTCACCCAGGGAAGCCGGGTGCATAGGTGCCATTCGGGGTCGGGTTTCGCTGTCGATTCCTATGAAGATCTGCTGCAAAGTGCTGCTGGCGACCAGGAGGAAAGTGTCCGGGTGGATCCAAGAGTGGATCGAGGATCTGAAGTACCTGAAAGCAGAGGGGACAGAGTCTGGGTCACTAGCCAGTGACCAGGAAGGCGATGAGCAGATGCCCACCGATGTCGGGTGCTTCAGGTGCGTCGTCAGTCGTCTTGACTCCGCAGTCACGAGGTCCAGGAGGCGTTGTCGGCGTCCAGGAGCAGGATTCGAACTTTACCACAACGTCTGCTGCTTGCTGAGGTGTCGGCGACCGGATTGGACCCAACAAGCCTTGGCAACAGCAAATCTCATGGAAGTGAAGAAAAGTCAATGGCGCAGACCAGCAAGGTCTGGGGAACTCACCCAGCGAGGGTAAGTCAGGGCAGGCCTGGAGCAACCAGGGGAGCCCTTTGGTTTCTTTAGAAAGTCTTCTGGGGACCCACAAGCCAGCGGGCAAGGGATTGCAAAGACACCTCGAGCGAAATCACTCAACAGGGGCCCACGGTCACTCGGGACGGTGTAGGCCTCTGATCTTCGGAGGGATTCCTGCTGGAGGTCGGGACCACACATGGTCCAAAGCACAGGTTCGTAGAACATTGTGAAGGGGTTGCACTCGACAATAGTGCATGGTACCCAGGGGTCACGGTTCCTCGTTACTCGTGGGGTCCACTTGCCTCAGCTTCGCTGGGAACTCACGATGGCCTGGGAGAGGTCAGGAAATCCACTTCTTGGGCTGCAGGGACTTCGGACTCCGGCGGGAGCGGCGTAGTTTGCGACCGTCGTTGTCGATTTTGGTGCCTGCCAAGCAGGGGAGTCACTCCTTGACTCCAAGGGAGATTCTTCTGTCTTCCAAAGGTAGTGGAACGTCGAAGGGCCAGGATTCTTCTGTAGAGCGTCGTCCAGGGGTTATCTGCTTTGCAATGGCAAGGTTCCCCCTCTTATACTAAAAGAGGGGATGGACTAGCTCTTTGACCCCACCTATGGGAGGGTCAAGGGAGGGGGTGGCTACACCCACTTCCCTTTGTCCAGTTTCGTGCCAGAGCAGGGGCAGGTAGCCCCTGAGCTGGTTTGAACTGGCATATGCACAGAGGAGCCTTTTGCTCCCCCAGTGCAGGACTTCAAAGCACTCTAAGAGTGCACCCACCCAGCCCCAATACACATTATCCTGTCTGGGGAGGTGGTCACACCTCCCTGCAACAGGAAACCTATTGTCCAGGCCTCCCCTGCCGGAGTTTCGTCCAGCAGCAGGAGGCCAGACTTGTGTCTGTGGCAGCAGCATCCATTTTGTGATGCCAGGGCTTCAGAAAGAAGTTACCGGGTAAGCCAGAGTTAACATGTCTTTCCCTCTAGAAGGGTGGAATGCTACCCCCGCCGCCAGGATTGGCGGGGGTAGTATTCCAAGATGTTTGACACCAAACACGACATGTTTAGGTGCAGCCATTCCAAAGTTAGCATTTTACCGCGAGGATATAATGCGCTTAAGAGTATATGGTCAGGCTGCACTACAAACAGCATCAGAGATGGTCTCCGAACGCTGCAGAGGGGCCCTGCTCATGCAGGGGCACCCTCTCACATAGGAACCATGCACTCTGCCTTTAGGATTGATAAGGCCTGCCTTAGGAGTGACTTATAGGTTTATATGTGTGTATGTATTTAGTGATATAGGTAACCTATATCACAGTAAGGAGTGCATGCACCACCCTACCCAGGCTGCAGTAGCAGACCTGTGGTGTCAGTTTGGATGGCCTTCCAGGGGTGGCATAATACATGCTGCAGCCCCTGGTAGGCCTCTGAGGTACCTATGCCCTTGGTACATAGTATACCATATACTAGGGACTTATAAGGGCACTCCAGATTCCAATCAGAGATGTGCCTAAGGCACATGGAAACCTTTTTACAGAGAAAGCACTTAGACTGGGGCCCTGAATAGCATGATCCCAGTCCAACTAAGTCATAAACCAGCAAAACACCATAAAAAAAGTGGGGGCAACCATATAGTCAGATTCCACCTTCCTACATCTCTTGCCTCTGTCTGCACCCCTGTTCTCTCTTTCTGCACCTATTTTCCCTGTTTCTGCAACACTCCTGCCTCTTTATGCACCTATTTTGCCTGTTTCTGCAGTTCTCTTGCCTCTTTCTGCAGTTCTCTTGCCTCTTTCTACACCTCAGTTGCTTCTTTCTGCACTTCTCTTGACTCTTTCTGCACCTCCATTGCTTCTTTCTGTACTTCTCTTGCTTTTTTCCGCACCTCTCTTGCTTCTTTCAGCACCCCTCTTGCATGTTTCTCCACCTCTCTTTCCTCTTTCTGCACTTCTCTGGCCTCTTTCTGCACACCTCTTGCCTCTTTCTGCACCCCTCTTGCCTCTTTCTGTACCGCTGTTGCTTCTTTCTGTACGGCTGTTGCTTCTTTCTGCACTTCTCTTGCAAATTTCTGCACCCCACTTGTCTTTTTCTGCACTGCTCTTGCTTCTTTCTGCACCTCTCGTGCCTCTGTCTGCACCCCTGTTCCCTCTTTCTGCACCTATTTTGGCTGTTTCTGCAACACTCTTGCCTATTTCAGTGCCTATTTTGCCTGTTTCTGCAACACTCGCCTCTTTCTGCACCTCTGTTGCTTCTTTCTGCACTTCTCTTGCCTCTTTCTGCACCCCTCTTGCCTCTTTCGGCACCTCCATTGGTTCTTTCTGCACTTCTCTTGCTTTTTTCCGCACTTCTCTTGCTTCTTTCTGCAGCCCTCTTGCCTGCTTCTGCACCCCACTTGCCTCTTTCTATACCTCTCTTGCCTCTTTCTGCAGTTCTCTGCCATCTTTCTCCACCTCTCTTGCCTCTTTCTGCACCTCACTTCCCTCTTTCTACACTTCTCTTACTTCTTTCTGCACCTCTGTTGCTTCTTTCAGCAATTTTCTTGCCTGTTTCTGTCATTCTCTTGCCTGTTGCTGCACCTCTCTTGCCTCTTTCTGCACCCCTGTTCCCTCTTTCTACACCTCTCCTGACTGTTTCTGCACCTCTCTTGCCTTTTTCTGCACTTCTCTTGCCTCTTTCTGCACCTCTATTGCTTCTTTCTGCACTTATTTTGATTCTTTCTGCACCTCTCTTACCTCCTTCTGCACCTCTCTTGCCTCTTTCTGCTGTTCTCTTGCATCTTTCTGCATCTCTTTTGCTTATTTCTGCACTTCTCTTGCCTCGTTCTGCACCCCTCTTGCCTCTTTCTACACCTCTGTTGGTTCTTTCTGTACCCCTCTTCCCTCGTTCTGCACCTCTTTTGCATCTGTCTGCACCCCTGTTCCTTCTTTCTGCACCTCTTGCTTGTCTCTGCAACTCTCTTGCCTTTTTCTGCAGTTCTTTTGCCTCCTTCTTCACCTCTGTTGCTTCTTTCTGCACCTCTGTTGGTTCTTTCTGCACTGCTCTTGCTTCTTTCTGCACCTCTCTTGCAAATTTCTGCACCCCACTTGTCTTTTTCCGCACTGCTCTTGCTTCTTTCTGCACCTCTCGTGCCTCTGTCTGCACCCCTGTTCCCTCTTTCTGCACCTATTTTGCCTCTTTCTGTAACACTCTTGCCTATTTCAGTGCCTGTTTTGCCTGTTTCTGTAACACTCGCCTCTTTCTGCACCTCTGTTGCTTCTTTCTGCACTTCTCTTGCCTCTTTCTGCACCCCTCTTGCCTCTTTTGGCACCTCCATTGGTTCTTTCTGCACTTCTCTTGCTTTTTTCAGCACCTCTCTTGCTTCTTTCTGCACCCTCGTGACTGTTTCTGCACCCCTCTTACCTCTTTCTACACCTCTGTTGGTTCTTTCAGCACTGCTGTTTCTTCTTTCTGCACCTCTCTTGCAAATATCTGTACCCCTCTTGACTCTTTGTGTACCACTCTTCCCTCTTTCTGCACCTCTCTTGCCTCTGTCTGCACCCCTGTTCCTTCTTTCTGTACCTATTGCCTGTTTCTGCAACTCTCTTGCCTCTTTCTGCAGTTCTCGTGCCTCCTTCTTCACCTCTGTTGCTTCTTTCTGAACTCCTCTTGCCTCTTTCTGCACCCCTCTTGCCTCTTTCTGCAACCCTGTTGCTTCATTCTGTACTTCTCTTGCTTCTTTCTGTGCCTCTCTTGTTTCTTTCTGCACCCTTCTTACCTCTTTCTGCACCCCTCTTGCCTCTTTCCGCACCCTTCTTCCCTCTTTGTGCACCTCTCTTGCCTCTTTCTGCACCTCTCTTGCCTCTTTCTGCAGTTCTCCTTCCTCTTTCTGCACCTCTTTTGCTTCTTTCTGTAGTTCTGTTGCCTCTTTCTGCACCCCTCTTGCCTGCTTCTGCACCCCACTTGCCTCTTGCTATACCTCTCTTGCCTCTTTCTGCAGCTCTCTGCCATCTTTCTCCACCTCTCTTGCCTCTTTCTGCACCTCACTTCCCTCTTTCTACACTTCTCTTACTTCTTTCTGCACCTCTGTTGCTTCTTTCAGCAATTTTCTTGCCTGTTTCTGTATTCTCTTGCCTGTTGCTGCACCTCTCTTGCCTCTTTCTGTACCTCTCTTACCTCTTTCTGCACCCCACTTGCTTCTTTCTGCACCCCTCTTCCCTGTTTATGAATTCTCTTCCCTCTTTCTGTACCTCTCTTGCCTCTTTCTGCACCCCTGTTCCCTCTTTCTACACCTCTCCTGACTGTTTCTGCACCTCTCTTGCCTTTTTCTGCACTTCTCTTGCCTCTTTCTGCACCTCTATTGCTTCTTTCTGCACTTATTTTGATTCTTTCTGCACCTCTCTTACTTCTTTCTGCACCCCTCTTGCCTCTTTCTGCGCCCTTCTTCCCTCTTTATGCACCTCTCTTACCTCCTTCTGCACCTCTCTTGCCTCTTTCTGCTGTTCTCTTGCCTCTTTCTGCATCTCTTTTGCTTATTTCTGCACTTCTCTTGCCTCTTTCTGCACCCCTCTTGCCTCTTTCTACACCTCTGTTGGTTCTTTCTGTACCCCTCTTCCCTCGTTCTGCACCTCTTTTGCGTCTGTCTGCACCCCTGTTCCTTCTTTCTGCACCTCTTGCTTGTCTCTGCAACTCTCTTGCCTTTTTCTGCAGTTCTTTTGCCTCCTTCTTCACCTCTGTTGCTTCTTTCTGCACCTCTGTTAGTTCTTTCTGCACTGCTCTTGCTTCTTTCTGCACCTCTCTAGCAAATTTCTGCACCCCACTTGTCTTTTTCCGCACGGCTCTTGCTTCTTTCTGCACCTCTCGTGCCTCTGTCTGCACCCCTGTTCCCTCTTTCTGCACCTATTTTGCCTCTTTCTGTAACATTCTTGCCTATTTCAGTGCCTATTTTGCCTGTTTATGTAACACTCGCCTCTTTCTGCACCTCTGTTGCTTCTTTCTGCACTTCTCTTGCCTCTTTCTGCACCCCTCTTGCCTCTTTCTGCACCTCCTTTGGTTCTTTCTGCACTTATCTTACTTTTTTGCACCTCTCTTGCTTCTTTCTGCATCCCTCTTGCATGTTTCTCCACCCCTCTTTTCTCTTTCTGCACCTCTCTTGCCTCTTTCTGCAGTTCTCTTGCCTCCTTCTGTACCTCTGTTTCTTCTTTCTGCACTTTTCTTGCCTCTTTCTGCACCCACTTGCCTGCTTCTGCACCCCACTTGCCTCTTTCTATACCTCTCTTGCTCTTTCTGCCGTTCTCTGCCCTCTTTCTCAAGCTCTCTTGCCTCTTTCTGCACCTCACTTCCCTCTTTCTACACTTCTCTTACTTCTTTCTGCACCTCTGTTTCTTCTTTCAGCAAATTTCTTGCCTCTTTCTGTACTTCTCTTGCCTGTTTCTGCACCCCACTTGCTTCTTTCTGTACCCCTCTTCCTTCTTTATGCATTCTCTTTCCTCTTTCTGTACCTCTCTTGCCTCTTTCTGCACCCCTGTTCCCTCTTTCTACCCCACTCCTGACTGTTAATGCACCTCTCTTGCCTCTTTCTGCACCCCTCTTGCCTCTTTCTGCACCCCTCTTGACTCTTTCTGCACCTCTTTTGCTTCTTTCTGCACTTCTGTTGCCTCTTACTGCACCACTCTTGCCTCTTTCGGCACCTCTGTTCATTCTTTCTGCACTGCTCCTGCTTCTTTCTGCACCTCTCTTGCAAATTTCTACATCCCACATGTCTCTTTCTGCACTGCTCTTGCTTCTTTCTGCACCTCTCGTGCCTCTGTCTGCACCCCTGCTCCCTCTTTCTGCACCTATTTTGCCTGTTTCTGCAACACTCTTGCCTATTTCAGCACCTATTTTGCCTGTTTCTGCAACACTCGCCTGTTTCTGCAGTTCTCGTGCCTCTTTCTGCACCTCTGTTGCTTCTTTCTGCACTTCTCTTACCTCTTTCTGCACCCCTCTTGCCTCTTTCGGCACTCCATTGGCTCTTTCTGCACTTCTCTTGCTTTTTTCCGCACCTCTCTTGCTTCTTTCTGCACCCCACTTGCCTGTTTCTCCACCCCTCATTCCTCTTTCTGCACGTCTCTTGCGTCTTTCTGCAGTTCTCTTGCCTCCTTCTGCACCTCTGTTGCTACTTTCTGCACTTTTCTTGCCTCTTTCTGCACCCCTCTTGCCTGCTTCTGCACCCCACTTGCCTCTTTCTATACCTCTCTTGCTCTCTCTGCCATTCTCTGCCCTCTTTCTCCACCTCTCTTGCCTCTTTCTGCACCTCACTTCCCTCTTTCTACACTTCTCTTGCTTCTTTCTGCACCTCTGTTGCTTCTTTCAGCAAATTTCTTGCCTCTTTCTGTACTTCTCTTGCCTGTTTCGGCACCTCTCTTGCCTCTTTTTGTACCTCTCCTACCTCTTTCTGCACCCCACTTGCTTCTTTCTGTACCCCTCTTCCCTCTTTATGCATTCTCTTCCCTCTTTCTGCACCTCTAATGCCTCTTTCTGCACTTCTCTTGCCTCTTTCTGCACCTCTATTGCTTCTTTCTGCACTTCTTTTGATTCATTCTGCACCTCTCTTACTTCTTTCTGCACCCCTTTTGCCTCTTTCTGTGCCCTTCTTCCCTCTTTATGCACCTCTCTTACCTCCTTCTGCACCTCTCTTGCCTCTTTCTGCTGTTCCTTTGCCTCTTTCTGCATCTCTTTTGCTTCTTTCTGCACTTCTCTTGCCTCTTTCTGCACCCCTCTTGCCTCTTTCTACACCTCTGTTGGTTCTTTCTGTACCCCTCTTCCCTCTTTCTGCACCTCTTTTGCCTCTGTCTGTACCCCTGTTCCTTCTTTCTGCACCTCTTGCCTGTCTCTGCAACTCTCTTGCCTTTTTCTGCAGTTCTTTTGCCTCCTTCTTCACCTCTGTTGCTTCTTTCTTTACTTCTCTTGCCTCTTTCTGCACCCCTCTTGCCTCTTTCTGCACCCCTGTTGCTTCTTTCTGTGCCTCTCTTGCTTCTTTCTGCACCCCTCTTGCTTCTATCTGCACCCCTCTTGCCTCTTTCTGCACCCTTCTACCCTCTTTGTGCAACTCTCTTGCCTCTTTCTGCACCTCTCTTGCCTCTTTCTGCACCTCTTTTGCTTCTTTCTGCACATCTGGTGCCTCTTACTGCACCCCTCCTGCCTCTTTCTCCACCTCTGTTGGTTCTTTCTGCATTGCTGTTGCTTCTTTCTGCACCTCTCTTGTAAATTTCTGCACCCCACTTGCCTCTTTCTGCACTGCTCTTGCATCTTTCTGCACCTCTCTTGCCTCTGTCTGCACCCCTGTTCCATCTTTCTGCACCAATTTTGCCAGTTTCTGCAACACTCTTGCTGCTTTCTGCACCTATTTTGCCTGTTTCTGCAACACTCGCCTCTTTCTGCAGTTCTCTTGCCTCTTTCTGCACCTCTGTTGCTTCTTTCTCCACTTCTATTGCCTCTTTCTGCACCCCTCTTGCCTCTTTCTGCACCTCCTTTGGTTCTTTCTGCACTTATCTTACTTTTTTTCGCACCTCTCTTGCTTCTTTCTGCATCCCTCTTGCATGTTTCTCCACCCCTCTTTCCTCTTTCTGCACCTCTCTTGCCTCTTTCTGCACTTCTTGTCCTTCTTTCTGCACCTCTGTTGCTTCTTTCAGCAATTTTCTTGCCTCTTTCTGTACTTCTCTTGCCTGTTTCAGTACCTCTCTTGCCTCTTTCTGTACCTCTCTTACCTCTTTCTGCACCTCACTTGCTTCTTTCTGCACCCCTCTTGCCTCTTTATGCATTCTTGTCCCTTTTTCTGTACCTCTCTTGCCTCTTTCTGCACCCCTCTTGCCTCTTTCTGCACCTCTGTGGGTTCTTTCTGCACCTCTGTTGCAAATTTCTGCACCCCACTTGCCTCTTTCTGCACTGCTCTTGCTTTTTTTTGCACCTCTCTTGCCTCTGTCTGCACCCCTGTTCCCTCTTTCTGCACCTATTTTCCCTGTTTCTGCAACACTCCTGCCTCTTTATGCACCTATTTTGCCTGTTTCTGCAGTTATCTTGCCTCTTTCTGCAGTTCTCTTGCCTCTTTCTACACCTCAGTTGCTTCTTTCTGCACTTCTCTTGACTCTTTCTGCACCTCCATTGGTTCTTTCTGCACTTCTCTTGCTTTTTTCTGCACCTCTCTTGCCTCTTTCTGCACCTCTGTTGGTTCTTTCTGCACTGCTCTTGCTTCTTTCTGCACCTCTCTTGCAAATTTCTGCACCCCATGTGAGAAGTTGGCCTGGTATATGCTGTTCACTAGTTAAAGTGGACACCTTGCACCAGTACAATTCGACTCTTATGGTAGGTAGGTTTAAGACAACCTTTACAGAAAGCTATCCTAGTGGTAGCTGTGGAGAGCAGCCTTCAGGCTAAGTCTTGGAGGAATGTAAAGCAGCTTGTTTTACCACACAATCTCTTGAATCACCAAATGAAAAGACACCACACAGGTATATATATCAAATATATATGTATTTATTACTAAACAACTCTCTACTAATCTCTTGTGAGATTAGAAGTCAGGAACATATGCACAAATCAACGTTTCACAACAAATTGAGCACAAATATGGCTGGGGCCCTAGGGGCGTACCAGACCATATACTAAAAAAGAGACTTAAGAACAACGACTTGCAAAGGGACAAGGCCCAGGGCCTTCAGAAGTGCTGGGGCCTCACGAAACCACCCAAGGCAGGTAAGTAAAGGACCCACGGGGGACGCGTGCAGTGAGGGAACACAGGCGCGGATCGCCGTAGACTTCAATGGGGCAAGTCGCGGTTGGAAATTAAGAGTTTAAGGGCACTTCGGGAGTAGCTACAAGCAAGTCACTTACAGGGTAAGTAGTTCTAGGGCCCACACCCACAGGAGCACTGTAGTGCTGGAGTTACCTCACCCAGGGAAGCCGGGTGCATAGGTGTCCTTTCATGTCGGGTCGCAGCGTCGTTTTCAATGGGAGCCAATGAAGACTTGCTGCTTGTGAAGCCAGAAGAAGTGTCCGGTGGAATCCAAGCCTGGATTCGGAAGGAGGAAGACCTGAAAGCAGAGGGGACAGTGTTCAAAGTCACTTGGCAGTGACCCGGGGCAAGGTAGATGAATGCCCACCGTCGTCGACAGATTCAGGTCGTTCACAGGTGTCTTGACTCTTCGGCCATGAGGTCCAGGAGGCGTCGAGGACAACCAGGAGCTGGATTCAGCATGGCCCACAAAGTTTGCAGCTGACTGCGGTGTCGGTGACCCGATTGGAGCCAACAAGCCTTGGTAGCAGCAAGTCTTGTGCAAAAAACAAAACATCAATGGTGCAGACCAGCAAGGTCTAGGGGACTCACCCAGCGAGGGTAAGTCAGGGCAGGCCTGGAGCAACCAGCGGAGCCCTTTTGATTTGTAGAAAAGTCTTCAGGGGACCCACAAGTTGGCTGGCAAGGGATCGCAAAGACACCTTGGGAGGATTCCTTCAACAGGGGCCCACAGTCACTCGGGATGGGGTAGGCCTCTGATCTTGGCAGAGATCTCTGCTAGAGGCTAAGACCACACGTGGTCCAAAGCACAGGTTGGTAGATTGTCGTGAAGGGGTTGCACTCGAAAATAGGTCACGGTACCCAGGGACTGCGGTTCCTCATCACTCGTGGGGTCCACTTGCCTCAGCTTCGCTGGGGACTCACGATGGCCTTGGAGAAGTCAGGAAATCCTCTTCCTGGGCTGCAGAGACTTCGGGCTCCGGCAGGAGCGGCGTAGTTTGCGACCATCATTGCAGTTTTTGGTGCCTGCCAAGCAGGGGAGTCACTCCTTGACTCCAAGGGAGATTCTTCAGTCTTCCAGAGGTAGTGGAACGTCGAAGGTCTGGGATTCTTCTTTAGAGCGTCATCCAGGGATATCTAGTTTGCAAGGTCAAGGGTTCCCTATCTTATACTAAAAGGAAGGGAGGGACTAGCTCTATGACCCCACCTATGGGAGGGTCAGGGGAGTAGGTGGCTACACCCACTTCCCTTTGTCCAGTTTCACGCCAGAGCAAGGGCAGGTAGCCCCTGAGCCGGTTTGAACTGGTGTATGCACAGAGGAGCCTTCTGCTCCCCAGTGCAGGACTTCAAAGCACTCTAGGAGTGCACCCACCCAGCCCCAATACACTAAACCTTGT
Organism: Calotriton arnoldi; assembly: GCA_963921515.1. Taxonomy (NCBI): domain Eukaryota; kingdom Metazoa; phylum Chordata; class Amphibia; order Caudata; family Salamandridae; genus Calotriton; species Calotriton arnoldi. Next base: position 277,354 of record CAWUFW010016141.1, read on the forward strand.
CTGGGAGGTGGTCACACCTCCCTGTGACAGGATACCTATTGTTGGGCCTCCTCCACTGCGAGTTTCGATCATCAGCAGGAGGGCAGCCCAGTGTCTGTGACTGGTGGCATCCATTTTGTGATGCCAGGGCTCTTCAGGATTCTACCGCGTTTCCACAGTAGGTACATGTCTAACCCTCTAGAAGGGTGGGATCATACTCCCACACCAGGTACTGGTGTGGGGGTATGATTCCGAGGTGTTTGACACCAAACACGACATGTTTTGATGCAGCCATTCCAAAGTTAGCATTAACCGCGAGGTTATAATGCACTTAAGAGTATATGGTTTGACCACATTCACAAACAGCCCCAGAGAATGGACTCTGAGTGCTGCAGAGGGGCCCTGCTCAGGCAGAGGCACTCTCTCACATAGAAACTAAGCACCCTGCCCTCAGGATTGATAGGGCCTGCCTTAGGGGTGACTGATAGGTTTAAATGTGTGTGCAGGGGAGATATAGGGAACCTATATCTCAGTGAGGAGTGCTAGCACCTCCTCACCCAGGCTGCAGTAGCAGGCCTGTGGTGTCAGATTTAGTCTGCTTCCCAGGGGTGGCATAATACATGCTTCAGCCCCTGGTAGGCCTGTGAAGTACCTATGCCCTTGGTACCTAAGGTACCATATACTAGGGACTCATAAGGTACCACAGTATCCAATCACTAGTGCACCTAGAGTGCACTCCAAGTCGTTTAGAGAGAACAGAGAGGCTGGGGCCCTGATTAGCAGGGTCCCAGCCAGACTATAGCCAGAAACCAGTGTAAACATCAGAAAAAAGTGGGGGCAATATAAGAGGCAGATCCTACTCTCCTACACAACCCCCCAAACGCAGGGACACTAAACTAACCTTGACCAGTTGAGTCTTCGTGCTCTAAGTGGAAATACCTTGAGAGTCCATCTGCATTGGCATGTTGGGTCCCAGGCCTATGTTCCACTGTATAGTCCATCCCCTGTAGGGAAATGGACCACCTTAAAAGTTTTGGGTTTTCACCTTTCATCTGTTTCAGCCATAGGAGGGGCTTGTGGTCAGTCTGAACTATGAAGTGAGTGCCAAACAAGTATGGCCTCAGCTTCTTCAGGGCCCACACCACAGCAAAGGCCTCCTCTCTATAGCTGACCAACGTTTCTCTCTAGGGGTCAGCCTCCTGCTAATAAAAGCTACTGGCTGGTCTTGACCTTCATCATTCAGTTGAGACAGTACAGCTCCCACACCCAGCTCAGAAGCATCTGTTTGGACAATGAACCTTTTGGTGTAGTCTGGACTCTGTAAGATGGGGGCAGTGCACATGGCCTGCTTTAGGTCTTCAAATGCCTTCTGACAGCTAGCTGTCCACTGAACCTTTTTGGCATTTTCTTTGAGGTCAGATCATTCAAGGGGTCACTATAGATCCATATCCCTTCACAAACCTCCTATAGTACCCAGTCAGGCCTAAGAAGGCTCTCACCTGTGTCTGGGTGGTTGGAGCAACCCATTCCATTATGGTTTGGATTTTGCTCTGTAAAGGCTGAACCTGGCCTGCACCCACAAGGTGGTCCACGTACACAACCTGACTCTGCCCTATCTGGCACTTAGTGGCCTTGATAGTGAGGCCTGCTTTCTGCAGAGCCTCCAAAACATTTCTGAGGTGGACCAGGTGATCCTGCCAGGAGGAACTAAAGACAGCAATATCATCTAGATAAGCTGAGCAATAAGTTTACATCCCTGCCAGAACTTTGTTCACCAACCTCTGAAAAGTGGCAGGTGCATTTTGCAATCCAAAGGGCATCACCACTAACCCTGGGCGTAGTTCGCGAAGTTGCGCTACGCGAAGCTACGTGAAGTGCACCTCGCACTACGCAAGCTACGCGTAGCTACGCGAACTGCGTAGTGCACTGTGCAAAATGCTGTTCGCACTGATTGCACAGTGCCGGATGCTTGTCCGCACTGTGCAATCATTGAAAACGGCATCTTGCACAGTGCGAGCTGTCTTTACTGCCGCTCGAGTAGATTTTTACTCGGCGGCAGCTTCTCAACGCGGACTGGTAGTTTCTCATCGCGAGCGGTCGCAAGCATGCGCAACCAATCGCAATGAGAAACCTGACCTCCCGCGTTGAGAATCTCGCCGGGAGGTTTTTCCACGCTCGCGATCGGCAACTTGATGTTGCTGATCGCGAGCGAGAAAAGTCTCGCCGGGATGTCATTTTGCTTGCTCGCGGTCGCCAACTTGAGCGTTGAGGACCGCGAGCAAGCAAATATGACCGCTACGCTACACGTGTTTGCACTGTGCTACGTGCAATACGCGTAGTGCGAAGTAGCGCAAACTTCGCAAACTACGCGAGCGTAGCGTAGTGCTTTGCCCAGGCTTAATCTCCACAAAGTGGTAGTGCCCACCAGGGGTCAAAAATGCTGTTTTGGCTTTTGCACCATCAGCTAACCTGATCTGCCAGTAGCCAGCTGTTAGGTCAAATGTACTCAGATATTTGGCTGAGGCCAGAGTATCAATCAGCTCATCTGCCCTTGGTATGGGATAGGCATGAGTCCTGGTGACTGCATTGAGGCCTCTGTAGTCTACACAAAACCTCATTTCTTTCTTACCACCCTGGGTATGAGGCTTGGGTACTAGGACTACTGGGCTAGCCCAAGGGCTATCTGAAGGCTCAATCACACCTAACTCCAACATTTTCTGGACTTCAGTCCTGATACAGTCCCTGACATGGTCAGGTTGCCTGTAGATTTTACTCTTGACAGGCAGACTGTCCCCAGTGTCCACCTCATGGGTGCACCAGGTAGTCTGACTAGGGGTCAGGCTAAACCTATGTCTGTACTGCTGCAGAACTTGTCTGCACTCAGTTTGCTGATGGTCAGTGAGGCTGCTTGCCAAAGCAACACCATCGACTGACCCATCATCAGGGTTCTGTGAGAGCAGGGAGAGGGTCACTCTCCTCCTCCTGTTCCTCATCAGTTGCCATGAGCAAGCCATGTCAGCCCTGTCAACATATGGTTTCAATCTGTTGACATGGAGCACCCTCAGGGGGCTCCTGGGAGTTCCCAGATTCACCAGATAGGTAACTTCTCCCTTTTGCTCAACTATTGTATGGGGGCCACTCCATTTGTCTTGGAGGGCTGCTGGGGCCACAGGCTCCAACACCCACACGTTCTGTCCTGGCTGGTACACAGTCAGCACAGCCTTTGGTCATGCCAAGCTTTTTGTAATTCTTGGCTGGCCTCCAGGTTTTTGGTTGCCTTCTTCATGTATTCGGCCATCCTGGAGCGGAGACCAAGTACATAGTCCATCACATCCTGTTTGGGGGTCTGAGAGGTAACTCCCAGCCCTCTTTTACCAAACATAATGGACCTCTTACAGGATGCCCAAACAGAAGCTCAAATGGGCTGTAACCAACCCCCTTCTGTGGAACCTCTCTGTATGCAAACAACAGGCAGGGAAGAAGAAGGTCCCATTTCCGCCTAAGCTTCTCTGGGAGTCCTTTAATCATTCCCTTAAGGGTCTTGTTGAAACGCTCAACCAACCCATTGCATTGTGGGTGATAGGGGTGGTGAACTTATAAGTTACACCACACTCCTTCCACATTGCTTTCAAATATCCTGACATGAAGTTTGTACCTCTGTCAGAGATGACCTCCTTTGGGAAACCCACTCTGGAGAAAACTCCAATGAGGGCTCTTGCCACCACAGGGGCTGTGGTGGTCCTCAGAGGAATTGCCTCTGGGTACCTGGTGGCATGATCCACTACCACCAGGATGAATCTGTGCCCAGATGCAGTTTGAGGGTCAAGGGGACCAACAATGTCAATCCCTACCCTTTCAAAGGGTACCCCCACCACAGGTAGTGGTATCAGGGGGGCCTTTGTGGTGCCACCTGCCTTGCCACTATCTTGGCAAGTGACACAGGAGCGACAAAACTCCTTTGTGTCTTCTGACATATGTGGCCAATGAAAATGTGGAACAAGCCTGTCAAAGGTCTTGTTTTGGCCCAAGTGACCTGCTAAAGGGATATCATGTGCTAGGGTCAAGAGGAACCCCCTAAACCTCTGAGGTATAACCAACCTCCTGGTGGCTCCAGGGGCTGGATCTCTACCCTCAGAATATAGGAGTCCCTCATCTCAATAAACTTTATGGGACCCACTAGCACTCCCAGCAGCCTCAGCAGCAGCCTGCTGTCTGAGGGGTTCAAGAGAGGGGCAGCACTGTTGCTCCTTACTCAGATCTTCCCTAGAAGGGCCCCCTGCCCCCAAGAACTCAACCTGATCAGGCTCAAGTCCCTCTGGGGCAGTTCCTTCTTCAGGATCTGCTCCTCCTCCCTCAAGAGGGAATCAGTGATCTGAGACAGAGGGAAGGCACTGCCTTACCCCTACTGCTCCTCTTCTTGGGAAGCATCTGGTCCATGGTTTCAGGATCCAGAGCTGGTTCAGTGTCATGTATTTTGGCCTGTGACCTGGTCACAGCAAATACCTCTGCAGGGATGCCCAACATCTCAGCATGAGTCCATAACTCTACTTCAGACCTGGCTGAAGTTTCTAGATCATTGCCCAATAGACATTCTACAGGGAGGTCTGTACTGACTACAACCTTCTTGAGGCCAGTTACCCCTCCCCAGGAGAAATTCACAACGGCCAGACTATGGTTGGTCCTGACATTGCTTGCATTGGTCACCTGGTACATTTAGCCCAGGATGATCTGTCCAGGGTCCACAAGATCCTCTGCCACCATGGTGACACTAGCACCTGTGTCCCTAAATGCCAAAGCCTGTTTGCCATTTATTACAGGCTGCTGTTTGTATTTGCCCAGATTACTGGGGCTCACCAGGAAGGACATGTCAATGTCTCCATCACAAATCAGCATTGCCTGAGTGGGTACTCTGACTAGGCCAGAGTCCACTTCAGAACCCAGGGTCAACCCTACTACACCCTTATTCTGAGTACCACCTCCACCAGTAGCTGAACTAGGGGAACAGTTGCCTTAGGGGCAGGAGTGGTGGTGGTTTGGTCTTTGGACTTGTTACAATCAGAAGTCCAGTGCCCTTTCTGTTTACAGAATTTGCACCAGGGCTTCTTTTGGCCTTTTCCCTTGTTGGATTGTGACTCCCCACCAGATGCAGATTTTTGGGGCCCTTGTGAAGACTTCTGGTCTGTTGACTTATCCCCACTTTTCTCAGAGCCCTTAGAATCCTGCTTCTTTGTGTCACCCCCTTGGTTCTGGGTTTTCTGCCTCACCCTGGTTCTGACCCACTTGTCTGCCTTCTTTCCCAATTCTTGGGGAGAGGTCAGATCTGAGTTCACCAGGTATTGATGCAACAACTGGTTCTGGCAATTATTAAGGATCTGTTCTCTCATCATTAGATTATACAATCCCTTGAAATCAGTAACCCTACTGCCAACCAGCCAACCCTCCAGAGCCTTGGTTGCACAATCTACAAAGTCAGTCCAGTCCTGAGTCTGTGCCTTCTGGGTGTCTCTGAACTTCAACCTGTACTGCTCAGTGGTTAAGCCAAACCCATCTATCAGTGCACTCTTCAGGACTTCATAGTCATCAGCATCCTCTTCTCTAACAGTGAGGAGCTTGTCTCTACCTTTATCTGAAAAGGAGAGCCACAAGATTACTGCCCACTGCTTTTGGGGGACCTGTTGTACTCTACAGGCCCTTTCCATAGCAGTTATCCACTTATGGATATCATCCCCACTCTGGTAGGGAGGAACAACCGTGCTCAGGTTCCTATGGTCTGGAATATTTTCTCTGCCTCTAGGGACACTGTTGCTGCCACCAGGGGGTTCTAACCCCTCTCTTCTAGAAGCTCTCTGGAGCTCCAGGGCTTCTCTATCTAATGCCAACTGCTTGGTTTTGAGGGCAAATCTTGCTTCCTCATACTGCAGCAGTTTGCACATTCTGTCAGAGGAGGTCTCTCTTCTTGGGAAGTAGGAGTTCCTCTGGGGGACAGATTCGCTGCCAGAGTGATAGGAGTGGTCAGATTCCCTAGAAAGGGACCTAGGCCTCTCCTCCACTCTGTCAGTTCTCTTAGGGAGAATTCCTCTGTCCTGTTCAGACCCCTTGGGACCTGGCCCTGCAACCACAGAGTCTTGGTCATCCTGATGTTCATCATCTGACCCAGACACTGTAATTGACCCACTCACTGATTCAGACCCATTAGCTCCTAGAGCTAATCTAAGATCATCTGCTGTCAGCAGATCTATCAGGTGTAGTGTGGAGGGACTCTGTCCTATCTTCAGGTGCCTTGCAGCACACATGGCTTTCAAGTCAAAGAAAGTCATGTCCTTATACTGAGGCTGAGTGGATCCACTGGGTCCAACCCTTAAGGACATTCTAGTGTTGTGCAGTGTTGTACTACCTACACTGGTTTGTGGCCTACTGATACTAGCTTGAGCTGTAGAAAGGGTGTGCTATCCCTTGGCACACAGCTCTAAGTTCAGTAGAACTTATTGATACTAAGCTTGACTTTATATGTACCTTGAGTACCTATAGTGGTTTTCAGTTAGTAACTCAAATAGAGATTTTCTGGTAAAACAATAGCAAGCTGGAATCCCACACGCTGCCACCAATGTGAGAAGTTGGCCTGGTATATGCTGTTCACTAGTTAAAGTGGACACCTTGCACCAGTACAATTCGACTCTTATGGTAGGTAGGTTTAAGACAACCTTTACAGAAAGCTATCCTAGTGGTAGCTGTGGAGAGCAGCCTTCAGGCTAAGTCTTGGAGGAATGTAAAGCAGCTTGTTTTACCACACAATCTCTTGAATCACCAAATGAAAAGACACCACACAGGTATATATATCAAATATATATGTATTTATTACTAAACAACTCTCTACTAATCTCTTGTGAGATTAGAAGTCAGGAAACATATGCACAAATCAACGTTTCACAATAAATTGAGCACAAATATGGCTGGGGCCCTAGGGCGTACCAGACCATATACTAAAAGAGACTTAAGAACAACGACTTGCAAAGGGACAAGGCCCAGGGCCTTCAGAAGTGCTGGGGCCTCACGAAACCACCCAAGGCAGGTAAGTAAAGGACCCACGGGGGACGCGTGCAGTGAGTGAACACAGGCGCGGATCGCCGTAGACTTCAATGGGGCAAGTCGTGTTTGGAAATTAAGAGTTTCAGGGCACTTGGGGATAAGCTACAAGCAAGTCACTTACAGGGTAAGTAGTTCTAGGGCCAACACCCACAGGAGCACCGTAGTGCTGGAGTTACCTCACCCAGGGAAGCCGGGTGCATAGGTGTCCTTTGGTGTCGGGTCGCGGCGTCGTTTTCAATGGGAGCCAATGAAGACTTGCTGCTTGTGAAGCCAGAAGAAGTGTCCGGTGGAATCCAAGCCTGGATTCGGAAGAAGGAAGACCTGAAAGCAGAGGGGACAGTGTTCAAAGTCACTGGGCAGGGACCCGGGGCAAGGAAGATGAATGCCCACCGTCATCGACAGATTCAGGTCATTCACGGGTGTCTTGACTCTTCAGCCACGAGGTCCAGGAGGCATCGAGGACAACCAGGAGCTGGATTCAGCGTGCCCACAAAGTCTTCAGCTGACTGCGGTGTCGGCGACCCGATTGGAGCCAACAAGCCTTGGTAGCAGCAAGTCTTGTGGAAAGAGCAAAAATTCAATGGTGCAGACCAGCAAGGTCTGGGGAACTCACCCAGTGAAGGTAAGTCAGGGCAGGCCTGGGGCAACCAGGGGAGTCCTTTGGTTCTGTAGAAAAGTCTTCAGGGGACCCACAAGCCAGCTGTCAAGGGATTGCAAAGATGCCTCAGGAGGATTCTTTCAACAGGGGCCCACGGTCACTCGGGATGGGGTAGGCCTCTTATCTTCAGAGGGATTCCTGCTAGAGGCTGGGACCACACGTGGTCCAAAGCACACATTCGTAGAACGTTGTGAAGGGGTTGCACTTTAAAAATAGTGCATGGTACCCAGGGACTGCGGTTAGTCATCACTCGTCGGGTCCACTTGCCTCAGCTTCACTGGGGACTCATGATGGCCTTGGAGAAGTCAGGAAATCCTTGTCTTGGGCTGCAGGGACCTCGGGCTCTGGCGGGAGCGGCGTAGTTTGCGACCGTTGTTTCAGTTTTTGGTGCCTGCCAAGCAGGGGAGTCACTCCTTGACTCCAAGGGAGATTCTTCAGTCTTCCAGAGGTAGTGGAACGTCGAAGGTCCAGGAGTCTTCAGTAGAGCGTCGTCCAGGGAGATCTAGTTTGCAAGGTCAAGGGTCCCCTATCTTATACTAAAAGGAAGGGAGGGACTAGCTCTATGACCCCACCTATGGGAGGGTCAGGGGAGTGGGTGGCTACACCCACTTCCCTTTGTCCAGTTTCGCGCCAGAGCAGGGGCAGGTAGCCCCTGAGCCGGTTTGAACTGGTGTATGCACAGAGGAGCCTTCTGCTCCCCCAGTGCAATACTTCAAAGCACTCTAGGAATGCACCCACCCAGCCCCAATGCAGTAAACCCTGTCTGGGAGGTGGTCACACCTCCCTGGGACAGGATACCTATTGTTGGGCTTCCTCCACTGCGAGTTTCGGTCATCAGCAGGAGGGCAGCCCAGTGTCTGTGACTGGTGGCATCCATTTTGTGATGCCAGGGCTCTTCAGGATTCTACCGCGTTGCCACAGTAGGTACATGTCTATCCCTCTAGAAGGGTGGGATCATACTCCCACAACAGGTACTGGTGTGGGGGTATGATTCCAAGGTGTTTGACACCAAACACGACATGTTTTGATGCACCCATTCCAAAGTTAGCATTAACCGCGAGGTTATAATGCACTTAAGAGTATATGGTTTGACCGCATTCACAAACAGCCCCAGAGAATGGACTCTGAGAGCTGCAGAGGGACCCTGCTCCAGGCAGAGGCACCCTCTCACATAGAAACTAAGCACCCTGCCCTCAGGATTGATAGGGCCTTCCTTGGGGGTGACTGATAGGTTTAAATGTGTGTGCAGGGAGATATAGGGAACCTATATCTCAGTGAGGGGTGCTAGCACCTCCTCACCCAGGCTGCAGTAGCAGGCCTGTGGTGTCAGATTTAGTCTGCTTCCCAGGGGTGGCATAATACATGCTTCAGCCCCTGGTAGGCCTGTGAAGTACCTATGCCCTTGGCACCTAAGGTACCATATACTAGGGACTCATAAGGTACCACAGTATCCAATCACTAGTGCACCTAGAGTGCACTCCAAGTCGTTTCGAGAGAACAGAGAGGCTGGGGCCCTGATTGGCAGGGTCCCAGCCAGACTATAGCCAGAAACCAGTGTAAACATCAGAAAAAAGTGGGGGCAACATAAGAGGCAGATCCTACTCTCCTACACCCCACTTGTCTTTTTCTGCACTGCTCTTGCTTCTTTCTGCACCTCTCGTGCCTCTGTCTGCACCCCTGTTCCCTCTTTCTGCACCTATTTTGCTTGTTTCTGCAACACTCTTGCCTATTTCAGTGCCTATTTTGCCTGTTTCTGCAACACTCGCCTCTTTCTGCACCTCTGTTGCTTCTTTCTGCACTTCTCTTGCCTCTTTCTGCACCCCTCTTGCCTCTTTCGGCACCTCCATTGGTTATTTCTGCACTTCTCTTGCTTTTTTCTGCACCTCTCTTGCTTCTTTCTGCACCCCTCTTGCCTGCTTCTGCACCCCACTTGCCTCTTTCTATACCTCTCTTGCCTCTTTCTGCAGTTCTCTGCCATCTTTCTCCACCTCTCTTGCCTCTTTCTGCACCTCACTTCCCTCTTTCTACACTTCTCTTACTTCTTTCTGCACCTCTGTTGTTTCTTTCAGCAATTTTCTTGCCTGTTTCTGTAATTCTCTTGCCTGTTGCTGCACCTTTCTTGCCTCTTTCTGTACCTCTCTTACCTCTTTCTGCACCCCCCTTGCTTCTTTCTGCACCCCTCTTCCCTGTTTATGCATTCTCTTCCCTCTTTCTGTACCTCTCTTGCCTCTTTCTGCACCCCTGTTCCCTCTTTCTACACCTCTCCTGACTGTTTCTGCACCTCTCTTGCCTTTTTCTGCACTTCTCTTGCCTCTTTCTGCACCTCTATTGCTTCTTTCTGCACTTATTTTGATTCTTTCTGCACCTCTCTTACTTCTTTCTGCACCCCTCTTGCCTCTTTCTGCACCCTTCTTCCCTCTTTATGCACCTCTCTTACCTCCTTCTGCACCTCTCTTGCCTCTTTCTGCTGTTCTCTTGCCTCTTTCTGCATCTCTTTTGCTTATTTCTGCATTTCTCTTGCCTCTTTCTACACCTCTGTTGGTTCTTTCTGTACCCCTCTTCCCTCGTTCTGCACCTCTTTTACGTCTGTCTGCACCCCTGTTCCTTCTTTCTGCACCTCTTGCTTGTCTCTGCAACTCTCTTGCCTGTTTCTGCAGTTCTTTTGCCTCATTCTTCACCTCTGTTGCTTCTTTCTGCACCTCTGTTGGTTCTTTCTGCACTGCTCTTGCTTCTTTCTGCACCTCTCTTGCAAATTTCTGCACCCCACTTGTCTTTTTCCGCACTGCTCTTGCTTCTTTCTGCACCTCTCGTGCCTCTGTCTGCACCCCTGTTCCCTCTTTCTGCACCTATTTTGCCTCTTGCTGTAACACTCTTGCCTATTTCAGTGCCTATTTTGCCTGTTTCTGTAACACTCGCCTCTCTCTGCACCTCTGTTGCTTCTTTATGCACTTCTCTTGCCTCTTTCTGCACCCCTCTTGCCTCTTTCTGCACCTCCTTTGGTTCTTTCTGCATTATCTTACTTTTTTTCGCACCTCTCTTGCTTCTTTCTGCATCCCTCTTGCATGTTTCTCCACCCCTCTTTCCTCTTTCTGCACCTCTCTTGCCTCTTTCTGCAGTTCTCTTGCCTCCTTCTGTACCTCTGTTTCTTCTTTCTGCACTTTTCTTGCCTCTTTCTGTACCCCTCTTGCATGCTCCTGCACCCCACTTGCCTCTTTCTGTGCCTATCTTGCCTCTTTCTGCAGCTCTCTCCCCTCTTGCCTCTTTCTGCACCTCACTTCCTTCTTTCTGCACTTCTTGTCCTTCTTTCTGCACCTCTGTTCCTTCTTTCAGCAATTTTCTTGCCTCTTTCTGTACTTCTCTTGCCTGTTTCTGCACCTCTCTTGCCTGTTTCTGTACCTCTCTTACCTCTTTCTGCACCTCACTTGCTTCTTTCTGCACCCCTCTTGCCTCTTTATGCATTCTTGTCCCTTTTTCTGTACCTCTCTTTGCCTCTTTCTGCACCCCTCTTGCCTCTTTCTGCACCTCTGTGGGTTCTTTCTGCACTGCTCTTGCTTCTTTCTGCACCTCTGTTGCAAATTTCTGCACCCCACTTGCCTCTTTCTGCACTGCTCTTGATTTTTTTTGCACCTCTCTTGCCTCTGTCTGCACCCCTGTTCCCTCTTTCTGCACCTATTTTCCCTGTTTCTGCAACACTCCTGCCTCATTATGCACCTATTTTGCCTGTTTCTGCAGTTCTCTCGCCTCTTTCTGCAGTTCTCTTGCCTCTTTCTACACCTCAGTTGCTTCTTTCTGCACTTCTCTTGACTCTTTCTGCACCTCCATTGATTCTTTCTGCACTTCTCTTGCTTTTTTCCGCACTTCTCTTGCTTCTTTCAGCACCCCTCTTGCCTCTTTCTGCACCTCTGTTGGTTCTTTCTGCACTGCTCTTGCTTCTTTCTGCACCTCTCTTGCTTCTTTCTGCACTTATTTTGATTCTTTCTGCACCTCTCTTACTTCTTTCTGCACCCCTCTTGCCTCTTTCTACACCTCTGTTGGTTCTTTCTGCACTGCTCTTGCTTCTTTCTGCACTTCTCTTGCCTCTTTCTGCACCCCTGTTCCCTCTTTCTACACCTCTCCTGACTGTTTCTGCACCTCTCTTGCCTTTTTCTGCACTTCTCTTGCCTCTTTCTGCACCTCTATTGCTTCTTTCTGCACTTATTTTGATTCTTTCTGCACCTCTCTTACTTCTTTCTGCACCCCTCTTGCCTCTTTCTGTGCCCTTCTTCCCTCTTTATGCACCTCTCTTACCTCCTTCTGTACCTCTCTTGCCTCTTTCTGCTGTTCTCTTGCCTCTTTCTGCATCTCTTATGCTTATTTCTGCACTTCTCTTGCCTCTTTCTGCACCCCTCTTGCCTCTTTCTACACCTCTGTTGGTTCTTTCTGTACCCCTCTTCCCTCGTTCTGCACCTCTTTTGCGTCTGTCTACACCCCTGTTCCTTCTTTCTGCACCTCTTGCTTGTCTCTGCAACTCTCTTGCCTTTTTCTGCAGTTCTTTTGCCTCCTTCTTCACCTTTGTTGCTTCTTTCTACACCTCTGTTGGTTCTTTCTGCACTGCTCTTGCAAATTTCTGCACCTCTCTTGCAAATTTCTGCACCCCACTTGTCTTTTTCCGCACTGCTCTTGCTTCTTTCTGCACCTCTCGTGCCTCTGTCTGCACCCCTGTTCCCTCTTTCTGCACCTATTTTGCCTCTTTCTGTAACACTCTTGCCTATTTCAGTGCCTATTTTGCCTGTTTCTGTAACACTCGCCTCTTTCTGCACATCTGTTGCTTCTTTCTGCACTTCTCTTGCCTCTTTCTGCACCCCTCTTGCCTCTTTCGGCACCTCCATTGTTTCTTTCTGCACTTCTCTTGCTTTTTTCCGCACCTCTCTTGCTTCTTTCTGCACCCCTCTTGCTTGTTTCTGCACCCCTCTTACCTCTTTCTACACCTCTGTTGGTTCTTTCAGCACTGCTGTTTCTTCTTTCTGCACCTCTCTTGCAAATGTCTGTACCCCTCTTGACTCTTTGTGTACCACTCTTCCCTCTTTCTGCACCTCTCTTGCCTCTGTCTGCACCCCTGTTCCTTCTTTCTGCATCTCTTGCCTGTTTCTGCAACTCTCTTGCCTCTTTCTTCAGTTCTCTTGCCTCCTTCTTCACCTCTGTTGCTTCTTTCTGAACTCCTCTTGCCTCTTTCTGCACCCCTGTTGCTTCATTCTGTACTTCTCTTGCTTCTTTCTGCAGCCCTCTTGCCTCTTTCTGCACCTCTCTTGCCTCTTTCTACAGTTCTCCTACCTCTTTCTGTACCTCTTTTGCTTCTTTCTGTAGTTCTGTTGCCTCTTTCTGCACCCCTCTTGCCTCTTTCTGCACCTTTGTTGGTTCTTTCTGCATTGCTCTTGATTCTTTCTGCACCTCTCTTGCAAATTTCTGCACCCCACTTGCATCTTTCTGCACTGCTCTTGCTTCTTTTTGCACCTCTCTTGCCACTGTATGCACCCCTGTTCCCACTTTCTGCACCTATTTTGCCTGTTTCTGCAACACTCTTGCCTGTTTCTGCACCTATTTTGCCTGTTTCTGCAACACTCTTGCCTCTTTCTGCAGTTCTCTTGCATCTTTCTGCACCTCTGTTGCTTCTTTCTGCACTTCTATTGCCTCTTTCTGCACCCCTCTTGCCTCTTTCTGCACCTCCTTTTGTTCTTTCTGCACTTCTCTTTCTTTTTTTCGCACCTCTCTTGCTTCTTTCTGCATCCCTCTTGCATGCTTCTTGTGAGAAGTTGGCCTGGTATATGCTGTTCACTAGTTAAAGTGGACACCTTGCACCAGTACAATTCGACTCTTATGGTAGGTAGGTTTAAGACAACCTTTACAGAAAGCTATCCTAGTGGTAGCTGTGGAGAGCAGCCTTCAGGCTAAGTCTTGGAGGAATGTAAAGCAGCTTGTTTTACCACACAATCTCTTGAATCACCAAATGAAAAGACACCACACAGGTATATATATCAAATATATATGTATTTATTACTAAACAACTCTCTACTAATCTCTTGTGAGATTAGAAGTCAGGAACATATGCACAAATCAACGTTTCACAATAAATTGAGCACAAATATGGCTGGGGCCCTAGGGGCATACCAGACCATATACTAAAAAGAGACTTAAGAACAATGACTTGCAAAGGGACAAGGCCCAGGGCCTTCAGAAGTGCTGGGGCCTCACGAAACCACCCAAGGCAGGTAAGTAAAGGACCCACGGGGACGCGTGCAGTGAGTGAACACAGGCGCGGATCGCCGTAGACTTCAATGGGGCAAGTCGTGGTTGGAAATTAAGAGTTTCAGGGCACTTCGGGAGTAGCTACAAGCAAGTCACTTACAGGGTAAGTAGTTCTAGGGCCAACACCCACAGGAGCACCGTAGTGCTGGAGTTACCTCACCCAGGGAAGCCGGGTGCATAGGTGTCCTTTGGTGTCGGGTCGCAGCGTCGTTTTCAATGGGAGCCAATGAAGACTTGCTGCTTGTGAAGCCAGAAGAAGTGTCCGGTGGAATCCAAGCCTGGATTCGGAAGAAGGAAGACCTGAAAGCAGAGGGGACACTGTTCAAAGTCACTGGGCAGTGACCCGGGGCAAGGAAGATGAATGCCCACCGTCATCGACAGATTCAGGTTGTTCATGGGTGTCTTGACTCTTCAGCCACGAGGTGCAGGAGGCATCGAGGACAACCAGGAGCTGGATTCAGCGTGTCCCACAAAGTCTGCAGCTGACTGCAGTGTCGGCGACCCGATTGGAGCCAACAAGCCTTGGTAGCAGCAAGTCTTGTGGAAAGAGCAAAAAGTCAATGGTGCAGACCAGCAAGGTCTGGTGAACTCACCCAGCGAGGGTCATTTAGGGCAGGCCTGGAGCAACCAGGAAAGCCCTTTGGTTCTGTAGAAAAGTCTTCAGGGGACCCACAAGCCGGCTGTCAAGGGATCGCAAAGATGCCTCAGGAGGATTCTTTCAACAGGGGCCCACGGTCACTCGGGATGGGGTAGGCCTCTGATCTTCAGAGGGATTCCTGCTAGAGGCTGGGACCACACGTGGTCCAAAGCACACATTCGTAGAATGTCGTGAAGGGGTTGCACTTTAAAAATAGTGCATGGTACCCAGGGACTGCGGTTCCTCGTCACTCGTGGGGTCCACTTGCCTCAGCTTCGCTGGGGACTCATGATGGCCTTGGAGAAGTCAGGAAATCCTCATCTTGGGCTGCAGGGACCTCGGGCTCTGGCGGGAGTGGCGTAGATTGCGACCGTTGTTTCAGTTTTTGGTGCCTGCCAAGCAGGGGAGTCACTCCTTGACTCCAAGGGAGATTCTTCAGTCTTCCAGAGGTAGTGGAACGTCGAAGGTCCAGGATTCTTCAGTAGAGCGTCGTCCAGGGAGATCTAGTTTGCAAGGTTAAGGGTCCCCTATCTTATACTAAAAGGAAGGGAGGGACTAGCTCTATGACCCCACCTATGGGAGGGTCAGGGGAGTGGGTGCTACACCCACTTCCCTTTGTCCAGTTTCGCACCAGAGCAGGGGCAGGTAGCCCCTGAGCCGGTTTGAACTGGTGTATGCACAGAGGAGCCTTCTGCTCCCCCAGTGCAATACTTCAAAGCACTCTAGGAATGCACCCACCCAGCCCCAATACAGTAAACCCTGTCTGGGAGGTGGTCACACCTCCCTGGGACAGGATACCTATTGTTGGGCTTCCTCCACTGCGAGTTTCGGTCATCAGCAGGAGGGCAGCCCAGTGTCTGTGACTGGTGGCATCCATCTTGTGATGCCAGGGCTCTTCAGGATTCTACCGCGTTTCCACAGTAGGTACATGTCTACCCCTCTAGAAGGGTGGGATCATACTCCCACACCAGTTACTGGTGTGGGGGTATGATTCCAAGGTGTTTGACACCAAACACGACATGTTTTGATGCAGCCATTCCAAAGTTAGCATTAACCGCGAGGTTATAATGCACTTAAGAGTATATGGTTTGACCGCATTCACAAACAGCACCAGAGAATGGACTCTGAGAGCTGCAGAGGGGCCCTGCTCAGGCAGAGGCACCCTCTCACATAGAAACTAAGCACCCTGCCCTCAGGATTGATAGGGCCTGCCTTAGGGGTGACTGATAGGTTTAAATGTGTGTGCAGGGGAGATATAGGGAACCTATATCTCAGTGAGGGGTGCTAGCACCTCCTCACCGAGGCTGCAGTAGCAGGCCTGTGGTGTCAGATTTAGTCTGCTTCCCAGGGGTGGCATAATACATGCTTCAGCCCCTGGTAGGCCTGTGAAGTACCTATGCCCTTGGCACCTAAGGTGTCATATACTAGGGACTCATAAGGTACCACAGTATCCAATCACTAGTGCACCTAGAGTGCACTCCAAGTCGTTTAGAGAGAACAGAGAGGCTGGGGCCCTGATTGGCAGGGTCCCAGCCTGACTATAGCCAGAAACCAGTGTAAACATCAGAAAAAAGTGGGGGCAACATAAGAGGCAGATCCTACTCTCCTACACAACCCCCCAAACGCAGGGACACTAAACTAATCTTGACCAGTTGAGTCTTCGTGCTCTAAGTGGAAATACCTTGAGAGTCCATCTGCATTGGCATGTTGGGTCCCAGGCCTGTGTTCCACTGTATAGTCCATCCCCTGTAGGGAAATGGACCACCTTAAAAGTTTTGGGTTTTCACCTTTCATCTGTTTCAGCCATAGGAGGGGCTTGTGGTCAGTCTGAACTATGAAGTGAGTGCCAAACAAGTATGGCCTCAGCTTCTTCAGGGCCCACACCACAGCAAAGACCTCCCTCTCTATAGCTGACCAATTGTCAGGGCTCAGAGAAAGGGAGTTCATAAACTCCTTAGCATCACTATAGTCCCTGAGAAGGCAGTTGGGAAAAGATCACCCGCTCGACTTCAATCGCGGGTGATCATCGCACATAAGAAGACATTCCGCTCTGTCCTCCCAACAGGGAGGAAGGCAAGAGAAGTTGGCGGTCTAGTCTCTCGCGCCTGGGTCCGGGCGCGAGGACTTGCTCAGCTGTGAAGTGCAGCGGTTGAATTATAAACCGCGCACTTCACCAACGCATTTCTAGAGTTAGGAACCTTTTTCGGAAACAGCTCTTAGTTAGTCAGAGTTAGAGTTAGTGGTTCAGCCAGGCAAGGCGTAGGTTAGCGCGTTTCGAGTATCGGCGGTATTAGATAGATTTAGTTGTTAATTTAGAAATAACTTCGCAATAGGCAGTTAGGGTTAATTCACTTACCGTGAGTCTTCAGGTCCAGAGACTTCATCAGCTTCGTCAGCTCGACGACTGCAACAGCGTGCTCGTTCACCTGAGGAAGAAATGATAAAGGAAATCAGCAGAAGATACAAGTAAGACAGAGTGAGAGAGAGAGTGGGAGATAGAGTGAGAGCTGCGAATATAAGAGAAGAGCGAAGAGAATACTTACAAGGTTTGTTCACCTTTAGGATGATAACCTATTCACACAAAAGAAAATAGAAGAGGAGCGAAGGCCTAGAACCAATTGGGTAAGGAAGTTAGAGTGAGGAAGTCAAGGAAAGGCTGGGAGGAGTGCTAGGGAAATATTAATGGTGTGTTCTCTGTTACAGTATCCCCACATAGCCATAAAGATAAGGTGACCAGCTGGAGGAGGAAGCGCCTTGAGAAGAAGTAGGAGGAAGGCTAGTGTGAAGATACCGAGTGGATCTTGGCAGTCTCTTCTCTGTCCACTTCCCCTTTCCCCGGCGGGGTTCACACGACAGCCTGTACCTTTTGGTCTTCGTGTGGAGCCTGAGGTGGGAGTTGAGAAACTATCATCATTCTGCTCCCGAGAGTACTGGCTAAGTGAGTATCAGGGCCCATGACACCAATGTTTCTCTCTAGGGGTCAGCCTTCTGCTAATAAAAGCTACTGGCTGGTCTTGACCTTCATCATTCAGTTGAGACAGTACAGCTCCCACACCCAGCTCAGAAGCATCTGTTTGGACAATGAACTTTTTGGTGTAGTCTGGACTCTGTAAGATGGGGGCAGTGCACATGGCCTGCTTTAGGTCTTCAAATGCCTTCTGACAGCTAACTGTCCACTGAACCTTTTTGGCATTTTCTTTGAAGTCAGATCATTCAAGGGGTCACTATAGATCCATATCCCTTCACAAACCTCCTATAGTACCCAGTCAGGCCTAAGAAGGCTCTCACCTGTGTCTGGGTGGTTGGAGCAACCCATTCCATTATGGTTTGGATTTTGCTCTGTAAAGGCTGAACCTGGCCTCCACCCACAAGGTGGCCCAGGTACACTAGCGTGACTCTGCCCTATCTGGCACTTAGTGGCCTTGATAGTGAGGCCTGCTTTCTGCAGAGCCTCCAAAACATTTCTGAGGTGGACCAGGTGATCCTGCCAGGAGGAACTAAAGACAGCAATATCATCTAGATAAGCTGAGCAATAAGTTTACATCCCTGCCAGAACTTTGTTCACCATCCTCTGAAAAGTGGCAGGTGCATTTTTCAATCCAAAGGGCATCACCACAAAGTGGTAGTGCCCACCAGGGGTCGAAAATGCTGTTTTGGCTTTTGCATCATCAGCTAACCTGATCTGCCAGTAGCCAGCTGTTAGGTCAAATGTACTCAGATACTTGGCTGAGGCCAAAGTATCAATCAGCTCATCTGCCCTTGGTATGGGATAGACATCAGTCCTGGTGACTGCATTGAGGCCTCTGTAGTCTACACAAAACCTCATTTCTTTCTTACCTGGGTTTGAGGCTTGGGTACTAGGACTACTGGGCTAGCCGAAGGGCTATCTGAAGGCTCAATTACACCTAACTCCAACATTTTCTGGACTTCAGTCCTGATACAGTCCCTGACATGGTCAGGTTGCCTGTAGATTTTACTCTTGACAGGCAGACTGTCCCCAGTGTCCACCTCATGGGTGCACCAGGTAGTCTGACTAGGGGTCAGGCTAAACATATGTCTGTACTGCTGCAGAACTTGTCTGCACTCAGTTTGCTGATGGTCAGTGAGGCTGCTTGCCAAAGCAACACCATCTACTGACCCATCATCAGGGTTCTGTGAGAGCAGGTCAGGGAGAGGGTCACTCTCCTCCTCCTGTTCCTCATCAGTTGCCATGAGCAAGCCCATGTCAGCCCTGTCAACATATGGCTTTAATCTGTTGACATGGAGTACCCTCAGGGGGCTCCTGGGAGTTCCAAGATTCACCAGATAGGTGACTTCTCCCTTTTGCTCAACTATTGTATGGGGGCCACTCCATTTGTCTTGGAGGGCTGCTGGGGCCACAGGCTCCAACACCCACACTTTCTGTCCTGGCTGGTACACAGTCAGCACAGCCTTTTGGTCATGCCAAGCTTTTTGTAATTCTTGGCTGGCCTGAAGGTTTTTGGTTGCCTTTTTCATGTATTCGGCCATCCTGGAGCGGAGACCAAGTACATAGTCCATCACATCTTGTTTGGGGGGTTTGAGAGGTAACTCCCAGCCCTCTTTTACCAAACATAATGGACCTCTTACAGGATGCCCAAACAGAAGCTCAAATGGGCTGTAACCAACCCCCTTCTGTGGAACCTCTCTGTATGCAAACAACAGGCAGGGAAGAAGAAGGTCCCATTTCCGCCTAAGCTTATCTGGGAGTCCTTTAATCATTCCCTTCAGGGTTTTGTTGAAACGTTCAACCAAACCATTGCATTGTGGGTGATAGGGGGTGGTGAACTTATAAGTCACACCACACTCCTTCCACATTGCCTTCAAATATCCTGACATGAAGTTGGTACCTCTGTCAGAAATGACCTCCTTTGGGAAACCCACTCTGGAGAAGACTCCAATGAGGGCTCTTTCCACCACCGGGGCTGTGGTGGTCCTCAGGGGAATTGCCTCTGGGTACCTGGTGGCATGATCCACTACCACCAGGATAAATCTGTGCCCAGATGCAGTTTGAGGGTCAACGGGACCAACAATGTCAATCCCTACCCTTTCAAAGCGTACCCCCACCACAGGTAGTGGTATCAGGGGGGCCTTTGTGGTGCCACCTGCCTTGCCACTGGCTTGGCATGTGACACAAGAGCGACAAAACTCCTTTGTGTCCTCTGACATATGTGGCCAATGAAAATGTGGAACAAGCCTGCCCCAGGTCTTGTTTTGGCCCAAGTGACCTGCTAAAGGGATATCATGTGCTAGGGTCAAGAGGAACCCCCTAAACTTCTGAGGTATTACCAACCTCCTGGTGGCTCATGGGGCTGGATCTCTACCCTCAGAATATAGGAGTCCCTCATCCCAATAAACTTTATGGGACCCACTAGCACTCCCAGCAGCCTCAGCAGCTGCCTGCTGTCTGAGGGGTTCAAGAGAGGGGCAGCACTGTTGCTCCTTACTCAGATCTTCCCTAGAAGTGCCCCCTGCCCCCAAGAACTCAACCTGATCAGGCTCAAGTTCCTCTGGGGCAGTTCCTTCTTCAGGATCTGCTCCTCCTCCCTCAAGATCGGAATCAATGATCTGAGACAGAGGGGAAGGCACTGCCTTAACCCTACTGCTCCTCTTCTTGGGATGCATCTGGTCCATTGTTTCAGGATCCAGAGCTGGTTCAGTGTCATGCATTTTGGCCTGTGACCTGGTCACAGCAAATACCTTTGCAGGGATGCCCAACATCTCAGCATGAGTCCATAACTCTACTTCAGACCAGGCTGAAGTTTCTAGATCATTGCCCAAGAGACATTCTACAGGGAGGTCTGCACTGACTACAACCTTCTTGAGGCCAGTTACCCCTCCCCAGGAGAAATACACAACTGCCAGACTATGGTTGGTCCTGACATTGCTTGCATTGGTCACCTGGTACATTTCACCCAGGATGATCTGTCCAGGGTCCACAAGATCCTCTGCCACCATGGTGACACTAGCACCTGTGTCCCTAAATGCCAAAGCCTGCTTGCCATTTATTACAGGCTGCTGTTTGTATTTGCCCAGATTACTGGGGCTCACCAGGAAGGACATGTCAATGTCTCCATCACAAATCAGCATTGCCTGAGTGGGTACTCTGACTAGGCCAGAGTCCACTTCAGAACCCATGGTCAACCCTACTACACCCTTATTCTGAGTACCACCTCCACCAGTAGCTGAACTAGGGGGAACAGTTGCCTTAGGGGCAGGAGTGGTGGTGGTTTGGTCTTTGGACTTGTTACAATCAGAAGTCCAGTGCCCTTTCTGTTTACAGAATTTGCACCAGGGCTTCTTTTGGCCTTTTCCCTTGTTGGATTGTGACTCCCCACCAGATGCAGATTTTGGGGCCCTTGTGAAGACTTCTGGTCTTTTGACTTATCCCCACTTTTCTCAGAGCCCTTAGAATCCTGCTTCTTTGTGTCACCCCCTTGGTTCTGGGTTTTCTGCCTCACCCTGGTTCTGACCCACTTGTCTGCCTTCTTTCCCAATTCTTGGGTAGAGGTCAGATCTGAGTCCACCAGGTATTGATGCAACAACTGGTTCTGGCAATTATTAAGGATCTGTTCTCTCATCATTAGATTATACAATCCCTTGAAATCAGTAACCCTACTGCCAACCAGCCAACCCTCCAGAGCCTTGGTTGCACAATCTACAAAGTCAGTCCAGTCCTGAGTCTGTGCCTTCTGGGTGTCTCTGAACTTCAACCTGTACTGCTCAGTGGTTAAGCCAAACCCATCTATCAGTGCACTCTTCAGGACTTCATAGTCATCAGCATCCTCTTCTCTAACAGTGAGGAGCTTGTCTCTACCTTTATCTGAAAAGGAGAGCCACAAGATTGCTGCCCACTGCTTTTGGGGGACCCTTTCCATAGCAGTTACCCACTTATGGATATCATCCCCACTCTGGTAGGGAAGAACAACTTTGCTCAGGTTCCTATGGTCTGGAATATATTCTCTGCCTCTAGGGACACTGTTGCTGCCACCAGGGGGTTCTAACCCCTCTTTTCTAGAAGCTCTCTGGAGCTCCAGGGCTTCCTTATCTAATGCCAACTGCTTGGTTTTGAGGGAAAACCTTGCTTCCTCATACTGCAGCAGTTTGTACATTCTGTCAGAGGAGGTCTGTCTTCTTGAGAAGTAGGAGTTCCTCTGGTAGACAGATTCTCTGCCAGAGTGATAGGAGTGTTCAGATTCCCTAGAAAGGGACCTAGGCCTCTCCTCCACTATGTCAGTTCTCTTAGGGAGAATTCCTCTGTCCTGTTCAGACCCCTTGGGACCTGGCCCTACAATCACAGAGTCTTGGTCATCCAGATGTTCAATATCTGACCCAGACACTGTAATTGACCCACCCACTGATTCAGACCCATTAGCTCCTAGAGCTAATCTAAGATCATCTGTTGTCAGCAGATCTATCAGGTGTAGTGTGGAGGGACTCTGTCCTAGCTTCAGGTGCCTTGCAGCACACATGGCTCTCAAGTCAGAGAAAGCCATGTCCTTATACTGAGGCTGAGTGGATCCACTGGGTCCACCCTTTAAGGACATTCTAGTGTTGTGCAGTGTTGTACTACCTACACTAGTTTGTGGCCTACTGATACTAGCTTGAGCTGTAGAAAGGGTGTGCTATCCCTTGGCACACAGCTCTAAGTTCAGTAGAACTTATTGATACTAAGCTTGACTTTATATGTACCTTGAGTACCTATAGTGGTTTTCAGTTAGTAATTCAAATAGAGATTTTCTGGTAAAACAATAGCAAGCTGGAATCCCAAACGCTGCTACCAATGTGAGAAGTTGGCCTGGTATATGCTGTTCACTAGTTAAAGTGGACAACTTGCACCTGTACAATTCGACTCTTATGGTAGGTAGGTTTAAGACAACCTTTATAGAAAGCTATCCTAGTGGTAGCTGTGGAGAGCAGCCTTCAGGCTAAGTCTTGGAGGAATGTAAAGCAGCTTGTTTTACCACACAATCTCTTGAATCACCAAATGAAAAGACACCACACAGGTATATATATCAAATATATATGTATTTATTACTAAACAACTCTCTACTAATCTCTTGTGAGATTAGAAGACAGGAACATATGCACAAATCAACGTTTCACAATAAATTAAGCACAAATATGGCTTGGGCCCTAGGGGCGTACCAGACCATATACTAAAAAGAGACTTAAGAACAACGACTTGCAAGGAGACAAGGCCCAGGGCCTTCAGAAGTGCTGGGGCCTCACGAAACCACCCAAGGCAGGTAAGTAAAGGACACACGGGGGACGCGTGCAGTGCGTGAACACAGGCGCGGATCGCCGTAGACTTCAATGGGGCAAGTCGCGGTTGGAATTTAAGAGTTTAAGGGCACTTCGGGAGTAGCTACAAGCAAGTCACTTACAGGGTAAGTAGTTCTAGGGCCAACACCCACAGGAGCACCATAGTGCTGGAGTTACCTCACCCAGGGAAGCCGGGTGCATAGGTGTCCTTTGGTGTCGGGTCGCGGCGTCGTTTTCAATGGGAACCAATGAAGACTTGCTGCTTGTGAAGCCAGAAGAAGTGTCCGGTGGAATCCAAGCCTGGATTTGGAAGAAGGAAGACCTGAAAGCAGAGGGGACAGTGTTCAAAGTCACTGGGCAGGTTCCCGGGGCAAGGAAGATGAATGCCCACCGTCGTCGACAGATTCAGGTCGTTCACAGGTGTCTTGACTCTTCAGCCACGAGGTCCAGGAGGCGTCTAGGATGACTAGGAGCTGGATTCAGTGTGCCTACAAAGTCAGAAGCTGACTGCGGTGTCGGCGACCCGATTGGAGCCAACAAGCCTTGGTAGCAGCAAGTCTTGTGGAAAGAGCAAAAAGTCAATGGTGCAGACCAGCAAGGTCTGGGGAACTCACCCAGCAAGGGTAAGTCAGGGCAGGCCTGCGGAACCAGGGGAGCTCTTTGGTTCTGTAGAAAAGTCTTCAGGGGACCCATAAGGCAGCTGGCAAGGGATCGCAAAGACACCTCGGAAGGATTCCTTCAACAAGGGCCCACGGTCACTCGGGACAGGGTAAGCCTCTGATATTTGGAGGGATTCCTGCTAAAGGCTAGGGCCACACGGGGTTCAAAGCACAGGTTCGTAGAACATCGTGAAGGGGTTGCACCCGACAATAGTGCATGGTACCCAGGGACTGCGGTCACTCATCACTCGTGGGATCCACTTGCCTCAGCTTCACTGGGGACTCACGATGGCCTTGGATAAGTCAGGAAATCCTTGTCTTGGGCTGCAGGGACCTCGGGCTCCTGCGGGAGCGGCATAGTTTGCGACTGTTATTTCAGTTTTTGGTGCCTGCCAAGCAGGGGAGTCACTCCTTAACTCCAAGGGAGATTCTTCAGTCTTCCAGAGGTAGTGGAACGTCGAAGGTCCAGGATTCTTCTTCAGAGCATCGTCCAGGGGTATCTAGTTTGCAATGGCAAGGGTTTCCCTACCTTATACTAAAAAGGAAGGGAGGGACTAGCTCTAAGACCCCACCTATGGGAGGGTCAGGGGAGTGGGTGGCTACACCCACTTCCCTTTGTCCAGTTTCATGCCAGAGCAGGGGCAGGTAGCCCCTGAGCCGGTTTGAACTGGGGTATGCACAGAGGAGCCTTCTGCTGCCCCAGTGCAGGACTTCAAAGCACTCTAGGAGTGCACCCACCCAGCCCCAATACACTAAACCCTGTCTGGGAGGTGGTCACACCTCCCTGTGACAGGATACCTATTGTTGGGCTTCCTCCACTGCGAGTTTCGGTCATCAGCAGGAGGGCAGCCCAGTGTCTGTGACTGGTGGCATCCATTTTGTGATAAACAAAAAAGTTATGCTGTTCCTACAAGATGTAGGCCAAAAATTAGACGAAGGAAGAGGAGAGTAACTGGACCCTAAAGGTTCACAGTTGGGAATCCATATGATTGGATTATATTGCCCTCACACACCTTCTCAGGTGTCATGCTTCATCATCGGGCTGCTCCTCGTAGGGTCGGCAGGTGCAATACCCGACGGGCTCCCTATAGTAGGGGCACTTTCTCGGAGATCTTTTTCCAATTTGCCGATGGGTGAGGTGGGAGTGAGGGCGCTAATGTGTGTAGATGAGGGTGTAAGTAAGTGAATCTAAAATAGGGTTGGGAGTACTACCGATAACAATTTTAATCAAGGAGTCTCCTACCCTAACTAAAAAAACTATAAGGCGCTGTGCTGAATATTATGCCTCAGATCATGGTGCTCTTATAGATGGTAGGTCAACATGTTTCACGCCTCTTGGATATTCTATGGGCGATTCGTCAGGACCGGGGTGAAATTCCCGGTCCCGGTAGCAGTGGGTAGGTGTACAGATGACGTGCTACAGGCATACAACACATTAGGAATTCCTTGTGTGTGAACCTACCGGGTACTGTGATACCTGGACATTCCTTGAATTTGGGTTCCTGTATAACCAGGTATTTGACTATTGAGTCATATGGTGATGTGAGTGTGTAACCACGTCACTTGCTTTAAAGTTGTAGATAGAATTTCACCCCCACCTCACCCATCGGCAAATTGGAAAAAGATCTCCGAGAAAGTGCCCCTACTATAGGGAGCCCGTCGGGTATTGCACCTGCCGACCCGACGAGGAGCAGCCCGATGATGAAGCATGTACTCTCCTCTTCCTTCGTCTAATTTTTGGCCTACATCTTGTAGGAACAGCATAACTTTTTTGTTTATACCATGTCTCTGGGCCCTTATGCTGGACCTCCTTAAAAAAGCCCACTGTCCCTTTCTTTTGATCATCATCCATTTTGTGATGCCAGGGCTCTTCAGAATTCTACCGCGTTTCCACAGTAGGTACATGTCTATCCCTCTAGAAGGGTGGAATGCTACCCCCGCCACAAGAACTGGCGGGGGTAGTATTCAAGATGTTTGACACCAAACACAACATGTTTCCGTGCAGCCATCCCAAAGTTAGCATTTAACGCGAGGTTATAATGCGCTTAAGAGTATATGGTCAGGCTGCACTACAAACAGCATCAGAGAAGGGTCTCCGAAGGCTGCAGAGGGGCTCTGCTCATGCAGGGGCACCCTCTCACATAGGAACCAAGCACTCTGCCTTCAGGATTGATAAGGCCTGCCATAGGAGTGACTTATAGGTTTATATGTGTGTATCTATGTAGTGATATAGGTAGCCTATACCACAGTAAGGGGTGCATGCACCACCTTACCCAGGCTGCAGTAGCAGACCAGTGGCGTCAGATTTAGTCTGCTTCCCAGGGGTGGCATAATACATGCTTCAGCCCCTGGTAGTCCTGTGAAGTACCTATGCCCTTGGCACCTACGGTACCATATACTAGGGACTCATAAGGTACCACAGTATCCAATCACTAGTGCACCTGGAGTGCACTCCAAGTCGTTTAGAGAGAACAGAGAGGCTGGGGCCCTGATTGGCAGGGTCCCAGCCTGACTATAGCCAGAAACCAGTGTAAACATCAGAAAAAAAGTGGGGGCAACATAAGAGGCAGATCCTATTCTCCTACACCCCTCTTGCCTCTTTATGCAATCTCGTCCCTCTTTCTGTACCTCTCTTGCCTCTTTCTGCACCCCTCTTGCCTCTTTCTGCACCTCTGTTGGTTCTTTCTGCACTGCTCTTGCTTCTTTCTGCACCTCTCTTGCAAATTTCTGCACCCCACTTGCCTCTTTCTGCACTGCTCTTGCTTTTTTTTGCACCTCTCTTGCCTCTGTCTGCACCCCTGTTCCCTCTTTCTGCACCTATTTTCCCTGTTTCTGCAACACTCCTGCCTCTTTCTGCACCTATTTTGCCTGTTTCTGCAGTTCTCTTGCCTCTTTCTGCAGTTCTTTTGCCTCCTTCTTCACCTCTGTTGCTTCTTTCTTTACTTCTCTTACCTCTTTCTGCACCCCTCTTGCCTCTTTCTGCACCCCTGTTGCTTCTTTCTGTGCCTCTCTTGCTTCTTTCTGCATCCCTCTTGCTTCTTTCTGCAGTTCTCTTGCCTCTTTCTGCACCTCTTTTGCTTCTTTCTGCACTTCTGGTGCCTCTTACTGCACCCCTCTTGCCTCTTTCTGCACCTCTGTTGGTTCTTTCTGCATTGCTTTTCCTTCTTTCTGCACCTCTCTTGCACATTTCTGCACCCCACTTGCCTCTTTCTGCACTGCTCTTGCTTCTTTCTGCACCTCTCTTGCCTCTGTCTGCACCCCTGTTCCGTTTTTCTGCACCAATTTTGCCAGTTTCTGCAACACTCTTGCCTCTTTCTGCACCTATTTTGCCTGTTTCTGCAACACTCGCCTCTTTCTGCAGTTGTCGTGCCTCTTTCTGCACCTCTGTTGCTTCTTTCTCCACTTCTTTTGCCTCATTCTGCACCCCTCTTGCCTCTTTCTGCACCTCGGTTGCTTCTTTCTGCACTTCTCTTGCCTCTTTCTGCACCTCCATTGGTTCTTTCTGCACTTCTCTTGCTTTTTTCCGCACCTCTCTTGCTTCTCTCTGCACCCCTCTTGCATGTTTCTCTACCTCTCTTTCCTCTTTCTGCACCTCTCTTGCCTCTTTCTGCAGTTCTCTTGCCTCCTTCTGCACCCTGTTACTTCATTCTGTACTTCTCTTCCTTCTTTCTGTTCTCTCTTGCTTCTTTCTGCACACCTCTTGCCTCTTTCTGTACCCCTCTTGCCTCTTTCTGCACCTCTTTTGCTTCTTTCTGCACTGCTCTTGCTTCTTTCTGCACCTCTCTTGCAAATTGCTGCACCCCACTAGTCTCTTTCTGCACTGCTCTTGCTTCTTTCTGCACCTCTCGTACCTCTGTCTGCACCTCTGTTCCCTCTTTCTGCACCTATTTTGCCTGTTTCTGCATCACTCTTGCCTATTTCAGTGCCTATTTTGCCTGTTTCTGCAACACTCGCCTCTTTCTGCAGTTCTCTTGCCTCTTTCTGCACCTCTGTTGCTTCTTTCTGCACTTCTCTTGCCTCTTTCTGCACCCCTCTTGCCTCTTTCGGCACCTCCATTGGTTCTTTCTGCACTTCCCTTGCTTTTTTTTTCCGCACCTCTCTTGCTTCTTTCTGCACCCCTCTTGCCTCTTTCTCCACCCCTCATTCCTCTTTTTGCACATCTCTTGTCTCTTTCTGCAGTTCTCTT
This sequence comes from Calotriton arnoldi, assembly GCA_963921515.1. Classification (NCBI taxonomy): domain Eukaryota; kingdom Metazoa; phylum Chordata; class Amphibia; order Caudata; family Salamandridae; genus Calotriton; species Calotriton arnoldi. The sequence continues at coordinate 305,124 of CAWUFW010016141.1, forward strand.
GCCTCCTTCTGCACCTCTGTTGCTTCTTTCTGCACTTTTCTTGCCTCTTTCTGCACCCCTCTTGCCTGCTTCTGCATCCCGCTTGCCTCTTTCTATACCTCTCTTGCCTCTTTCTGCAGTTCTCTGCCATCTTTCTCTACCTCTCTTGCCTCTTTCTGCACCTCACTTCCCTCTTTCTACACTTCTCTTACTTCTTTCTGCACCTCTGTTGCTTCTTTCAGCAATTTTCTTGCCTGTTTCTGTACTTCTCTTGCCTGTTGCTGCACCTCTCCTGCCTCTCTCTGTACCTCTTGTACCTCTTTCTGCACCCCACTTGCTTCTTTCTGCACCCCTCTTCCCTCTTTATGCATTCTCTTCCCTCTTTCTGTACCTCTCTTGCCTCTTTCTGCACCCCTGTTCCCTCTTTCTACCCCACTCCTGACTGTTTCTGCACCTCTCTTGCCTCTTTCTGCACTTCTCTTGCCTCTTTCTGCACCTCTATTGCTTCTTTCTGCACTTATTTTGATTCTTTCTGCACCTCTCTTACTTCTTTCTGCGCCCCTCGTGCCTCTTCCTGCGCCCTTCTTCCCTCTTTATGCACCTTTCTTACCTCCTTCTGCACCTCTCTTGCCTCTTTCTGCTGTTCTCTTGCCTCTTTCTGCATCTCTTTTACTTATTTCTGCACATCTCTTGCCTCTTTCTGCACCCCTCTTGCCTCTTTCTACACCTCTGTTGGTTCTTTCTGTACCCCTCTTCCCTCGTTCTGCACCTCTTTTCCCTCTTTCTGTACCTCTTTTGCCTTTCTTTGCAACTCTCTTGCCTCTTTCTGCTTTTCTCTTGCCTCTTTATGCACCTCTGTTGCTTCTTCCTGCACTTCTCTTGCCTCTTTTTGCACCCCTCTTGCCTCTTTCTGCACCCCTGTTCCTTCTTTCTGCACCTCTTGCCTGTCTCTGCAACTCTCTTGCCTTTTTCTGCAGTTCTTTTGCCTCCTTCGTCACCTCTGTTGCTTCTTTCTTTACTTCTCTTGCCTCTTTCTGCACCCCTCTTGCCTCTTTCTGCACCCCTGTTGCTTCTTTCTGTGCCTCTCTTGCTTCTTTCTGCACCCCTCTTGCTTCTTTCTGCACCCCTCTTGCCTCTTTCCGCATCCTTCTACCCTCTTTGTGCAACTCTCTTGCCTCTTTCTGCACCTCTCTTCCCTATTACTGCAGTTCTCTTGCCTCTTTCTGCACCTCTTTTGCTTCTTTCTGCACTTCTGGTGCCTCTTACTGCACCCCTCTTGCCTCTTTCTGCACCTCTGTTGGTTCTTTCTGCATTGCTTTTGCTTATTTCTGCACCTCTCTTGCACATTTCTGCACCCTACTTCCCTCTTTCTGCACTGCTCTTGCTTCTTTCTGCACCTCTCTTGCCTCTGTCTGCACCCCTGTTCCGTCTTTCTGCACCAATTTTGCCAGTTTCTGCAACACTCTTGCCTCTTTCTGCACCTATTTTGCCTGTTTCTGCAACACTCGCCTCTTTCTGCAGTTGTCTTGCCTCTTTCTGCACCTCTGTTGCTTCTTTCTGCACTTCTCTTGCCTCTTTCTGCACCCCTCTTGCCTCTTTCGGCACCTCCATTGGTTCTTTCTACACTTCTCTTACTTTTTTCCACACCTCTCTTTCCTCTTTCTGCACCCCTCCTGCCTGCTTCTGCACCCCACTTGCCTCTTCCTGCACCCCTCTTGCCTCTTTCTGCAATTCCCTTGCCTCTTTCTCCACCTCTCTTACCTTTTTCTCCACCTCTTTTGCCTCTTTCTGCACCTCACTTGCCTCTTTCTGCACTTCTCTTCCATCTTTCTGCAGCTCTGTTGCTTCTTTCAGCAATTTACTTGCCTCTTTCTGCACTTCTCTTGCCTCTTTCTGCACCTCTCTTGCCTTTTTCTGCACCCCTCGTTCCTCTTTCTGCACCTTACTTGCTTCTTTCTGCATCTCTCTTGCCTCGTTATGCTTTCTCTTCCCTCTTTCTGCACCTCACTTGCCTCTTTCTGCACTTCTCTCCCTTCTTTCTGCTGCTCTGTTGGTTCTTTCAGCAATTTTCTTGCCTCTTTCTGCACTTCTCTTGGCTGTTTCTGCACCTCTCTTGCCTCTTTCTGTACCCCTCTTACATCTTTCTGCATCTTACTTGCTTCTTTCTGTACCCCTGTTCCCTCTTTCTGCAACTCTCCTGAATGTTTCTGCACCACTCTTGCCTCTATCTGCACTTCTCTTGCCTCTCTCTGCACCTCTGTTCCTTTTCTGCACTTCTTTTGCTTCTTTCTGCACCTCTCTTGCCTATTTCTGAGCCCTTCTTCCCTGTTTGTGCACCTCTCTTGTCTCCTTCTGCACCTCTTTTGCTTCTTTCTACAGTTGTCTTGCCTCTTTCTGCACCTCTGCTGCTACCTTCTGCACTTCTTTTGCTTCTTTCTGCACCTCTCTTGCCTCTTTCTGCGCCCTTCTTCCCTCTTTGTGTACCTGTCTTGTCTCCTTCTGCACCTCTCTTGCCTCTTTCTGCAGTTCTCTTGCCTCTTTCTGCACCTCTTTTGCTTCTTTCTGCACTTCTCTTGCCTCTTTCTGCACCCCTCTTACCTCTTTCTACACCTATGTTGGTTCTTTCAGCACTGCTCTTGCCTCTTTCTGCACCTCTCTTGCAAATGTCTGTACTCCTCTTGACTCTTTCTGTATCCCTCTTTCTGCACCTCTCTTGCCTCTGTCTGCACCCCTGTTCCTTCTTTCTGCACCTCTTGCCTGTTTCTGCAACTCGCTTGCCTCTTTCTGCAGTTCTCGTGCCTCCTTCTTCACCTCTGTTGCTTCTTTCTGCACTTCTCTTGCCTCTTTCTGTACCCCTCTTGCTTCTTTCTGCACCCTTGTTGCTTCATTCTGTACTTCTCTTGCTTCTTTCTGTGCCTCTCTTGTTTCTTTCTGCGTCCCTTTTGCCTCTTTCTGCACCCCTCTTGCCTCTTTCCACACCCTTCTTCCCTCTGTGCACCTCTCTTGCCTCTTTCTGCACCTCTCTTGCCTCTTTCTGCAGTTCTCCTGCATCTTTATGCACCTCTTTTGCTTCTTTCTGTACTTCAGTTGCCTCTTTCTGCACCCCTCCTGCCTCTTTCTGCACCTCTGTTGGTTCTTTCTGCACTGCTCTTGCTTCTTTCTGTACCTCTCTTGCAAAATTCTGCACCCCACTTGCCTCTTTCTGCAGTGCTCTTGCTTTTATTTGCACCTCTCTTGCCTCTGTCTGCACCCCTGTTCCCTCTTTCTGCACCTATTTTCCCTGTTTCTGCAACACTCTTGACTCTTTCTGCACATATTTTGCCTGTTTCTGCAGTTCTCTTGCCTCTTTCTGCAGTTCTCTTGCCTCTTTCTGCACCTCTGTTGCTTCTTTCTGCACTTCTATTGCCTCTTTCTGCACCTCCATTGGTTCTTTCTGCACATTTCTAGCTTTTTTCCGCACCTCTCTTGCTTTTTTCTGCACCCCTCTTGCATGTTTCTCCACCTCTCTTTCCTCTTTCTACGCCTCTCTTGCCTCTTTCTGCAGTTCTCTTGCCTCCTTCTCCACCTCTGTTGCTTCTTTCTGCACTTTTCTTGCCTCTTTCTGCACCCCTCTTGCCTGCTTCTGCATCCCACTTGCCTCTTTCTGCACCTCTCTTGCCTCTTTCTGCAGTTTTCTTGCCTCTTTCTCCACCTCTATTGCCTCTTTCTGCACTTCATGTGCCTCTTTCTGCACTTCTCTTCCTTCTTTCTGCACCTCTGTTGCTTCTTTCAGCAGTTTTCTTGCCTCTTTGTGCACTTCTCTTGCCTGTTTCTGCACCTATCTTGCCTCTTTCTGTACCTCTCTTACCTCTTTCTGCACCTCACTTGCTTCTTTCTGCACTCCTCTTGCCTCTTTATGCATTCTCTTCCCTCTTTCTGTATCTCTCTTGCCTCTTTCTGTACCCCTGTTCCCTCTTTCTGCACCTCTCCTGACTGTTTCTGCACCTCTCTTGCCTCTTTCTGACTTCTCTTGCCTATTTCTGCACCTCTGTTGCTTCTTTCTGCACCTCTCTTACTTCTTTCTGCACCCTTCTTTGCCTTTTTCTGCGCCCTTCTTCCCTCTTTGTGCACCTCTCTTGCCTCCTTTTGCACCTCTCTTGCCTCTTTCTGCAGTTCTCTTGCCTCTTTCTGCACCTCTTTTGCTTCTTTCTGCACTTCTCTTGCCTCTTTCATCAGTGATGTCATTTGAGATGCCATCAGTGATGTCATCAGTGAAGTCACTGACCATGTCATGAGTGATGTAATATGTGACTTCATCAGCAGTGCATTGCGGGGCGCGAGTTATAGTTAGCTCAGCTAACTATAATGGCTGAATTTCTCTGTTTTTGTACGAGTGAAATGTCAGCCTGACTATAACGTCCCTGAAACCTGTGGTTTTTTCAATGAATTTCTAAGGTTTTTAAATGCTAATCCTTAACTGTAACGTCCCTGAAACCTCTGTTTTTTTCAGTGAATATATATATATATATTTATATATATATACACTCTGAAAAAACCAAAGGTTACAGGGACGCTATAATTAGAAAATAGAATTAAAAAAACTTAGACATTCACTGCAAAAGCCAAAGGTTGCAGGGACGTTATAGCTAGGCTCAGGTTTCACTCGTACAAAACTATAGAAATTCAGCAGTCATAGTTACCTGAGCTAACTATAACTTCTACCCCGCAATGCACTGCTTATGACCTCACATATTACATTATGCATGACATGGTCAGTGACATCACTGTTGACATCTCAAATGACATCACTGATGGCATCATCCTGTGACTGTAAGTGTTTCGTAAACATATCTGAGACTTAAAGATCTATACTAAGCTATAGCATAAGTTAAATTACTATTCTTTGTGTACTGGTAATTAGTCATACTATTTCTAACATATCTCATCTGAGTGGCTGACCGGCTGTCTGTATCAGTGTGTGAGTGGATATCTGAGTGGCTGCATGGGTGTGTGAGTGGCTCTATGGATGTTTTAGTGGTATGTCAGTAGCTGTATGGGTTAGTGAGTGGCTGTGTGACTGGCTGTATTGGAGAGTGAGTGGGTGTGTGAGTGGCTGTATGGGTAAGTTAGTGGCTGTGTGAGTGGCTGCATAGTAGTATGAGTGGCTCTGGGGGGCTATATGGGTGATGACTGAGTGGTTGTGTGAGTGGCTGTATGAGTGAGTGAGTGGATGTGTAAGTGGCTGGCTTGGAGAGTGAGGGTCTATGTGAGTAGGCGAATGGTTGGGTGAATGGTCATCTGAGTGCTTGTAGGGATGAGAGAATGGGTATGTAAGTGGTTGTGAGAGATTGTGAATGGGTGTGTGAGTAGTTATATGGGTGTGTCAATAGGTCTGTTGAGATGCTGTATGGGTGAGTGACTGGATGTCTGTGTGACTGTATGATTGATTACATGAGTGTGTGAGTAGCTGTATGGGTTATTGTATGGCTATGTAAGTTGTTGAATGGGTGAGTAAGTGATTGTATGAATAGTTCTATGAGTGATGGCGTGGTTGTACGAGTGGCTGTTTGGACGAGTGAGTGGGTATATGAGTTTTTGCATGGATGAGTGAGTGGGTGTATGACACTTTGGGGCATATCAGCAACAGCCGGCGATAATTATCGCTAAGCGCGCTTAGTGCGAGGATAATTATCGCCGGCTATCGCTGGATTTTATCGCAGAGATAGCGCGCTATCAGCAACGCTTATCTCCAAAGCGATAAAAATCCAAGCGATAGCTGCAAAATGTGCAATTATCGCTGGAAATCCAGCGATAATCGCACAGAGATAGGTGATACGTTGATGATAGGGCAGGGTGGTCTCATCATTATGATCCACCACCCATAGACTATAATTGCTTAGTCAGTTTCAAAGCAGGCGTAAGCAAACCTGCGATAAGCGCGGCTAGCGCTACTTTTCTCGTCACTACACAGGTTAGTGATTAGCTTGATAATTGGAGAAACGTCTGTTAGCGACATTCTCCACGTTAGTTTAGCAGGGTACGCCCACTTTGCATATCATTGGCGATGCAAAGATGGGTGTTAGGGAAAGCGGCGCTGAGGCATAGGAACACGCGTTAGCGTGTCCTTGCTGATAGTGCGATAAAATTATCGCTGCTTTTCGCCCGAAAACGGACCCTAAAGCGGCGATAATTTTATTGCGGCGCCTTGATGATATGCCCCGAAGTATGGATATGTGAATAGGTATGTGAATGGTTCTGTGGGTGTGTGAGTGAGTGTATGAGAGACTGTATGGAGGTGTGAGTGGGTTTGTGAATGGTTTTGTTGATGATGTCATCAGTAAGTTATCAGTCATGTCATTTGAAATGTCATCAGTGATGCCAATGACCATGTCATGAGTGATGTAATATGTGAGGTCATAAGCAGTGCATTGTGGGGGTGTAAGGTGTAGTTAGCTGAGGTAACTATAACTGCAGAATTTCTAGGGTTTTCCAGAAGTGAAATCTGAGCCTAACTATAATGTCCCTGTAACCTTTGTTTTTTCAGTGAATTTCTACTTTTTTTAAATTCTATTTCCTAACTATAACGACCCTTTAACCTTTGTTTTTTTCCCATGAATTTCTGAGGTTTTTTTAAATGTTGTTTCCCAGCTATTATTTTCCTGTAACCTTTGGTTTTTACGTGAATTTCTAAGGTTTTTGTATTTTATTTCCTTACTATGACCACTAACCTTTGACAGTGGGTGTGTGAGTGAGTGCATGAGTATCTCAGTAGGTCTGTGAGAGTGTGTGAGAATGTCTGTGTAGGTCTGTCAGTGGGTGTGTGACTGTCTGTGCAGGTCTGTGAGTAGGTGCGTGAGTCTCAGAGTGGGTCTCTCTGTGGGTACCTGAGTGTCTTAGTGGGTCTGTGAGTGGTTCTATGAGTGCGTGAGTAGATTTATGAGTGGATATGGAAGTGCCTGTGTGGGTCTGTGAGTGGGTGTGTGAATGCCAGTGTGGGTCTGTGAATAGGTTTGTGAGTGGTACTATGGGTCTGTGACTGGGTGTGTGAGTGGCTGTGTGGATCTGTGAGTGGGTATGTGAGTTTCTGTGTATCTGTGAGTGGGTGTGTGAGTGGTGCTTTGGTTTTTGGGCATTACTTAAGGCATTTAAAAGGGAGAACCATTGACTGAGCTCTAAGCAGCAGATGACAAGAAAGAACCCCCTCGTCACAGTCCATACATAAGATAGTGCAATTGAAAAAAGCAAGGATGCAAACACCTTCATCACGGATTACAGATAACTTTTCACGGTGGAAATGGAGAGAAAACACACATGCTTTGCCTTGGCCATGTGCACGAAGTTAGGATGAATAGTACTTTACAAAAGTGGAGCCTCAACTCAGATACCTGCTTTGTTTGTATCTGTAAGTACTTCCCGTTGAACTTTCATTTCTGTGGAATGAGCATCGTCCAGAATCAATCCTGCTATGCATAGTTTATCCAAGAAGAGCTCACCGTTTTGTGCAATACCTCTACCCAAGTGGAGTGCTTTCTACTGGCTAATTAGTAAGTGCTACCTGGTTGGGTAAATGTATAGTGCATCTCCTACACTACAGCTGCATAAAGGATGCTGAGGAAATGTCTCCAGTGATCTTGTATGTCTGTAACTTTGCCAATGTGATTGTTCCTCGAGCATCTTCAACAGATAACTTACAAAGTAGAACTGCAGAGAAAACACACTTGGATGATTTATACTTTGCTGAAAGAAGTGCTTTCTTGTTTGGTGGAGATGCGATCGTATTCCTAGGCATGAGGAAAGTGTCACCAAAATCAGCAGGAAATGTGCTGGCAGGGCCTTTCAGTAAGCTGTCCATCATTCTGGGAAAGAGGCGGGAAGACGTTGCATACCGCTAATGTATATGGGGTGGGGCCAAAATGGGCGGGCTTCTAGGCAATTGACATACTTCTAGTTTTTAAATGTTTAGAACATGTTCTCTGGTTTCAGCTGCAGATGACATGAGATAACCCCCTCGGGGGAGAGGGGCCACACAGCCCCCTCCCTGGGCCGATTTCAGACCCAGTGACCCCCTCCCCCTGGGTCCAGCCTTATATCAATGGGGAGGTGGTGGTCCCCAGGGCACCAAGCCTGGGGGAGGTGGTGGTCCCCAGGGCACCGGGGGGTCTGTGTGACCCCCCACGTCATGTATTTTTATGGCCCCATGCCCCCAGGACCCAGCTCACCCGGGACTAAAAAATAGAGAAGCGCAGGAGACAGCGCTTCTCTTATTATTATTTTTTGGCAGGAGCCACGGCTCCAGTGTGATTCCCACTGAAATCCTTTTTTTATTGTTTTTTTTGCCCTGGCAGGGTCCTTCCGGGATCCCCTCAAGAGGCCTAGGGAGTCACGGTATACCTACCCTGCTCCTTTCTATTTTTTTTAATGATTTTTTGTATGACTTGGCTCAATCAGAGTCACAAGATGGCAGCCATCACTTCCTGGTTTGAAGTGTTGGCAGCCAATCAGATTTGAGCAGGTGGATTGTCTGATCTTTGGAGGATCCGCAACGCTAAGTATACAATTGTACATTTCTCTCAATAACTCCACAACTACTGAACGGATTTACACCAAATCACAAAAAGGCACTTCCCTTATCCAAAATCTACCTTTCTGCCAAATTTGGTGGTATTCCGTTCAGCAGTTCGGGCTCCAGTGTCTAAATGGGAATTAACATGGAAAATGCATTAAAGTTATAGTTATAACTTAAATTTATAATTTACACACCTTCTCCATACACTGCATTATGAAAAATGATGTCCTTTCAGATGTCATAGTGTTGCTATGAATTCTATGATTTCATATGGTATAAGCAATGTAATATAGAAGGTTATAACCAGTGCTTGGAAGAGGTGCACTTATAGTAAATGTAGTGTGGCGAGTGAGTTAACAACACTGGATATGTAGGTACATGAGTTATAGTAATCTGAAGGTGGAGCGCAACTTCAAGCCTAAAAGGGTATTGTTTTTGCATCTCTCTCTCTCTATATATATATACCATGTACAGTTTTTTCATCATTAATTTTATAGTAAATGTTGCAGTGATAATATCAATGATGCCATAGAAAATGTCATCAGTGATGCAATATGTGGGGTAATTAGCTGTGCATGGTGAGAGTTTGAGTTATAGTTATCTTAGGCACGAGTTATAGTTACTTAAAATAACTCTAACTATAACAGCTGAATTTCTATGGTTTTGTGCATGTAAATTCAGAACCAAACTACAACGTCCCTCTAACCTTTACTTTTTTCAGTGAATATATATATGTGTGTGTGTGTGTGTCTGTATATATATACATATATATATATATATATATATATTATCTACTGGCGGTCGCCAGTAGATAGTTATAGTTAGGACCTATTTTCCATAGGAAATCCGCAACATTCTATTTGAAATAACGTAGGCGCCGGTTGACGAATCTTTGTGAAAGTTTCCAACTTGTTGGGGCGCTCCGGTCCGCTCCTATCCTGAAAGTCTCGGGGTCAAGCGGGGGCCGAGAAAAAAGGGGTGTCCCAAAACGCGTTTTCCCCATTCATTTTTCCATAGGAACCTTTAGTCGCAGCTACAGCCCGGACTGCTGAACGGAATTACACCAAATTTGGCAAAGAGGTAGCCCTTGGTTCAGTGTCATGCCTTTTGCTTAAATGGTGTAAATCCGTTCAGTAGTTTCTGAGAAAATCACAAATAAAATCACATATATATCTATGGCCGAGTAGGGTCCGCGTACCCTCCCGATCACGAGCTGCATGCTAATTGGCTGTCAACACTCCAAATCAGGAAGTGTTGGCAGCCATTTTGTCCCTCGGTAGAACCGAGGGACAGAAACAAGTGCGCAAAGCGCAAAAAGGGGGCAGGGTAGAAACACCCTGACCCCCTAGGTCTGCTCACGGGGTCCCACAAGGACCCCCTGGGCAGAAAAAGCATTTTTTTTTTTTAAATCGGCGGGATGCGCTTAGGGTGCACGGATCCCGCCGAGAAAAAAAAAAGAAACAAGTGCGCAAAACGCACAAAGGGGGCAGGGTAGAAACACCCTGACCCCCTAGGTCTGCTCAAGCGGTCCCACAAGGACCCCCTGGGCAGAAAAAAGCATTTTTTAAGAAAAAAAAATCGGCGGGATGCGCTTAGGGTGCGCAAATCCCGCCGAAAAACAAGAAAATCGAACGCGGTCTCCCGCGCTTCGATGCTATTTTGCCCCCGGGTGGGCCAAGTCCCGGGGGCATGCGAGGGGTGGGTTTATATTTAATTTTGGGGGCCTCGAAGGCCCCCAAGCCCGAGGACCACCACCCCCGGGGCTTTAAAAAATAATGGTGCGGGAGCGCTCTTGGCCCTCCCGCAGCCCCGGGGACCGCCACCCCCGGGGCTTCTTTTTAATTTTTTTTAAAAATTACCTGTGTGGGGGGGCTCGAGCCCCCCACACGCCCCGGGGACCGCCACCTTCACGGGGCACTAAAAATGTTCAATATGGGGGTCCATTACGGACCCCCAGAGCCCAGGGACCACCACCTCCCGGGGCTTTGTCGATGGAGGGAGGGGGCCGCGCGGCCCCACTCCTGGAAGCCTGTAATGGCCCTGGGGACCGGGACCCCCCAGGGCCGGCTCCTGCAGTCTTCCGGGGTGTGAGAAGTTGGCCTGGCATATGCTGTCCACTAATTATAGTGGGCACCTTGCACCAGTCCAAACAACCCCTTAATGGAGATAGGTTAAAGACAACCTTATTGAAAGCTATCCTAGTGGTAGCTATGGAGAGCAGCCTTCAGGCTAAGTCTTGAAGGAATGTAAAGCAGCTTGTTTTACCAGTCTATAATCTCTTGAGTGACCAAATGAAAGAGCACCACATCAGGTATATATTAAAAATATATGTATTTATTGCTAAACACACCCCTCTAGTCTCTTTATGAGGCTAGAGTTCGAAATACATAAGTTATAAGTTATTAAAGCACAGTAATAGCACAAATACACGTTTGGGCCCTAGGGGCGTACCAAACCATATACCAATAAAGTGGTATGCGAACCACGACTGAACTAGACACTAGGCCTAGAGCCTCTAGAAGTGCTTGGACCACAAGGAACCACCCAAGGTAGTGACACAGGGGACCTACGGGAGACGCGTGCAGTGTAAATACACAACCGCGATACGCCGTTGACTTCTATGGCGAAAGTCGGGATGGGGAAAATATAGAAAAGGGACACTTAAAAGAGGACTAGGACAAAACCCTTTGAGATCTAGGACTTTGAAGAGTCTCTACCCACGGGAGCACCGGAGTACTCGTGTTACCTCACCCAGGGAAGCCGGGTGCATAGGTGCCTTTCGGGGTCGGGTGTCGTCGTCGATTCGAATGGCGATCTGCTGCAAAGTGCTGCTGGCGGCCAAGAGAAAAGTGTCCGGGTGGATCCAAGAGTGGATCGGAGTTCTGAAGAACCTGAAAGCAGAGGGGACAGAGTCTGGGTCACTAGCCAGTGACCAGGAAGCCGATGGACAGATGCCCACCGATGTCGAGTGCTTCAGGTGCGTTGATGGTTGTCTTGACTCTTCAGCCATGAGGTCCAGGAGGCATTGTCGGCGACCAGGAGCAGGATTCGGGCTGGTACACGATGTTTGTCGAGTGCTGAGGTGTCGGCGACCGGATTGGACCCAACAAGCCTTGGCAACGGCAAGTCTCGGTGAAGATGTAGATCGTCAATGGTGCAGACCAGCAAGGTCTGTGGAACTCACCCAGCGAGGGTAAGTGAGGACAGGCCTGGAGCAACCAGGATGCCAAGTAAGAAAAGGATTGGCCTTTGTTAAGGGCTACTAGCCAATGGGCTAGCGATCGCGAAGGAGCCTCGTGACGCCGCACGTGGATCTGGCTTACAGGACACTCGTGGAGTGGGGGCCAGTGATCTTCGGTGCAGGTGGTGCTGGAGGCTAGGGCTACTCGAAGCCCAAAGCACGACTTCTTGGGAGACCCAGAAGAGGATGCACTTGCAAATATGCTCGGTGTCCAGGGGTCACGGTCTCAAGTTACTCACGATAGCCACGGGCCTCAGCTTTTCTGGGGACTCAGGGTAGCCTCGGGGAAGTCTGAGAATTCACCTCTGGTGATGCGATGACTTTGGCGTCCGACGGGAGCTTCAGAAATGCGAACCGGACAGATGCTTCTTTGGTGCCTGCCAAGCAGGGGAGTCACTCCTTGACCCCAAGGGAGATTCTTCTGTCCTCTAATCGTGAGTAGAGCGTCGAAGGTCCAGGATTCAGTTTCAGAGTTTCGTCCAGGGATAATCTAAAGTCCTAAGGACTGGGTTCCTACCTTTATGCTAAAGATAGGGGTTGGACTACTCTGTGGCCCCACCTATGGGTGGGTCAGGGCAGAGGGTGGCTACACCCCTTTCCCTTTGTCCAGTTCGCACCAAAGCATGGGCTGCAAGCCCCTGATCCGGTTTGAACTGGGGTATGCACTAGGGACACCAAATGTGCCCCCAGTGCAGGACTTCAAAGCACCCGAAAGTGCTCCCGCCCAGCCCCAATACACATTATCCTGTCTGGGGAGGTGGTCACACCTCCCTGGGACAGAAACCTATTGTCCAGGCCTCCCCTGCCGGAGTTTCGTCCAGCAGCAGGAGGCCAGACTCGTGTCTGTGGCAGCAGCATCCATTTTGTGATGCCAGGGCTCTGGAAAGAAGTTACCGGACTAGTCAGAGTTAACATGTCTTTCCCTCTAGAAGGGTGGAATGCTACCCCCGCTGCCAGGATTGGCGGGGGGTAGTATTCCAAGATGTTTGACACCAAACATGACATGTTTAGGTGCAGCCATTCCAAAGTTAGCATTTTACCGCGAGGATATAATGCGCTTAAGAGTATATGGTCAGGCTGCACTACAAACAGCATCAGAGATGGTCTCCGAACGCTGCAGAGGGGCCCTGCTCATGCAGGGGCACCCTCTCACATAGGAACCACGCACTCTGCCTTTAGGATTGATAAAGCCTGCCTTAGGAGTGACTTATAGGTTTATATGTGTGTATGTATTTCGTGATATAGGTAACCTATATCACAGTAAGGAGTGCATGCACCACCTTACCCAGGCTGCAGTAGCAGACCTGTGGTGTCAGTTTGGATGGCCTTCCAGGGGTGGCATAATACATGCTGCAGCCCCTGGCAGGCCTCTGAGGTACCTATGCCCTTGGTACATAGTATACCATATACTAGGGACTTATAAGGGCACTCCAGATCCCAATCAGTGATGTGCCTAAGGCACATGGAAACCATTTAGAGAGGAAGCAGCTAGGCTGGGGTTCTGATTAGCAGGGCCCCAGCCAGACTAATGTCGAAAAACAGTGAAGCATCAGCAAAAAGTGGGGGTACCCATGTGAAGCAGATCCTACTCTCCTACACAACCCCCCAAACGTAGGGACATTAAACTAACCTTGCCCAGTTAAGTCTTCATGTTCTAAGTGGAAATACCTAGAGAGTCCATCTGCATTCGCATGGTTACTCCCAGGTCTATGTTCCACTGTAAAGTCCATCCCCTGTAGGGAAATGGACCACCTAAGCAGTTTGGGGTTTTCACCCTTCATTTGTTTTAGCCATAAGAGGGGCTTATGGTCTGTCTGAACCAGGAAGTGTGTACCAAACAAGTATGGCCTCAACTTCTTCAGAGCCCAGACCACAGCAAAGGCCTCCCTCTCTATGGCTGACCAACGTTTCTCTCTAGGGGTCAGCCTTCTGCTAATAAAAGCTACTGGCTGATCCTGACCTTCTTCATTCAATTGTGACAGTACAGCCCCTACCCCCAATTCAGATGCATCAGTTTGAACAATGAACTTTTTGGAGTAATCAGGACTCTGCAGAGTTGGAGCAGTGCACATGGCCTGCTTGAGGTCATCAAATGCCTTTTGACAGCTAACTGTCCACTGAACCTTTTGGGCATTTTCTTAGAAGTTAAGTCATTCAGGGGTGTCACTATTGATCCATACCCCTTGACAAATCTCCTATAGTACCCAGTCAGGCCTAAGAAGGCTCTCACCTGAGTCTGGGTAGTGGGAGCAGTCCAGTCCATGATGGTCTGGATCTTGCTCTGCAAAGGTTGAACCTGGCCTCCACCCACAAGGTGGCCCAGGTACACAACCTGACTCTGCCCTATCTGGCACTTAGTGGCCTTGATAGTCAGGCCTGCCTTTTGCAGGGCCTGTAAAACATTCCTGAGGTGGACCAGGTGATCCTCCCAGGTGGAGCTAAAGACAGCAATATCATCTAGATATGCTGCACTATAGGCTTCCAGTCCTGTGAGAACTGTATTCACCAACCTCTGAAAAGTGGCAGGTGCATTCTTCAGACCAAAGGGCATTACCACAAATTGATAATGCCCACTAGGGGTTGAGAATGCTGTTTTGGGCTTTGCAGTATCAGCTAGTCTGATCTGCCAGTAGCCAGCTGTTAGGTCAAATGTGCTGAGATATTTGGCAGAGGCCAAAGTATCTATGAGCTCATCTGCCCTGGGTATTGGATGGGCATCAGTCCTAGTGACTGCATTGAGACCCCTGTAGTCCACACAAAACCTAATCTCTCTTTTTCCACCACTGGTGTGAGGTTTCGGTACAAGGACCACTGGACTAGCCCAAGGGCTATCTGAGGGTTCAATAACTCCCAATTCCAACATTTTCTGGACTTCAGTCCTGATACAGTCCCTGACATGGTCAGGTTGCCTATAAATCTTGTTTTTAATAGGCAGACTGTCCCCAGTGTCCACTTCATGAGTGCACCAGGTGGTCTGACTGGGTGTCAGTGAAAACATATGTCTAAACTGATTGAGGACTTGCCTGCAATCAGTTTGTTGCTGGGTAGTGAGGCTGCCTGCCAAGGCTACACCATCAACTGACCCATCATCAGGGTTCTGTGAGAGCAGGTCAGGGAGTGGGTCACTCTCTTCCTCCTGCCCTTCATCAGTAGCCATGAGCAAGCCCATGTCTGCCCTGTCCACATATGGTTTTAACCTGTTGACATGGAGAACCCTGTGGGGACTCCTGGGTGTTCCTAGGTCTACTAAATAAGTGACCTCACCCTTCTGCTCAACAATAGTGTGGGGTCCACTCCATTTATCTTGGAGAGCTGCTGGGGCCACTGGCTCCAACACCCACACCTTCTGTCCTGGCTGGTAAACAGTCAGAACAGCCTTTTGGTCATGCCAGGCCTTTTGAAGTTCCTGGCTAGCCTCAAGGTTTTTGGTTGCCTTTTTCATGTACTCAGCCATCCTGGAGCGGAGACCAAGTACATAGTCCACTATATCTTGCTTTGGGGGCTTGAGAGGTAACTCCCATCCTTCCTTCACCAAGCACAGTGGACCCCTCACAGGGTGGCCAAACAGAAGTTCAAAAGGGCTGTAACCAACCCCCTTCTGAGGCACCTCCCTATATGCGAATAAAAGGCAGGGCAAGAGTATGTCCCATCTACGCCTAAGCTTTTCTGGGAGCCCTTTAATCATGCCCTTCAAGGTTTTGTTGAATCTCTCAACTAAACCATTGCATTGTGGGTGATAGGGTGTGGTGAACTTATAAGTCACTCCACACTCCTTCCACATTGCTTTTAAGTACCCAGACATGAAGTTAGCACCCCTGTCTGAGACTACCTCCTTAGGAAAGCCCACTCTTGAGAAGATTCCCAGGAGGGCCCTTGCCACCACAGGTGCTGTAGTGGTCCTGAGGGGAATAGCTTCTGGGTACCTGGTGGCATGATCCACTACCACCAGGATAAACCTGTGCCCAGAGGCTGTTTGGGGATCCATGGGACCAACAATGTCAATCCCTACCCTTTCAAAGGGCACCCCCACCACAGGTAGTGGTATCAGGGGGCCTTTGTAGTGCCACCTGCTTTGCCACTGGCTTGGCAGGTTACACAGGAAGCGACAAAACTCCTTACTGTCTTCAGACATGTGGGGCCAGTGAAAGTGAGGGACAATTCTGTCCCAAGTCTTGTTCTGGCCCAGGTGACCTGCTAAGGGAATATCATGGGCTAGGGTCAATAGGAAGCCCCTGAACTTCAAAGGTATTACCAACCTCCTGGTAGCACCAGGCTTGGGGTCTCTACTCTCTGAGTACAGGAGTCCATCATCCCAATACACTGTATGGGGACCACTAGCTTTCCCAGCAGCCTCAGCAGCAGCTTGCTGTCTGAGGGGTTCAAGGGAGGGGCAGCTCTGCTGCTCCTGGCTCAGATCTGCCCTAGAAGGTCCCCCTGTCCCCAAGAACTCAACCTGGTCAGGTTCAAGTTCCTCTGGGACAGTTCCTTCTTCAGGGATGAGATCATCCCCCTCAAGGGACTGATCTTCCTCCTGAGCCAAGGGGGAAGGCACTGCCTTAACCCTACTAGTCCTCTTGGTTGGAAGGCACTTAGTCCATTCTTCCAGAATCCAAGGCCTGTTCAGTGCTAGACATTTTGGCTTGTGACCTGGTCACAGCAAACACATCTGCAGGGATCCCCAGCATTTCTGCATGGGTCCTGAGCTCCACTTCTGCCCAAGCAGAAGTCTCTAAGTCATTGCCAAGCAAGCATTCGACTGGTAGGTTTGCACTTACCACAACCTTCTTAAGGCCAGTTACCCCTCCCCAGGAGAAGTTAACAACTGCCAGAGTATGGTCTGTTCTGACATTGCTAGCATTGGTCACTTGGTACATCTCACCAAGCATAACTTGCCCAGGAAGCACAAGGTCTTGTGTCACCATTGTGACACTTGCCCCTGTGTCCCTAAATGCCAAAGCCTCACGTCCATTGATTAAAGGCTGTTGTCTGTACTTGCCCAGATTACTGGGACTCACAGTGGAGGTCACATCCATGCCTCCATCACAGACTAACACAGCCTGAGTCAGTTCTCTGACTAGGTCAGAGCCCAACTCAGTTCCCAGGGTGAACCCTACTAAACCCTTTGCTGGAGCACTTCCACCAACTGTACTAGGGGGAACAGGTGCCTTAGGGGCATTGGTGGGTGCTGGACTGGAGTCTTTGGACTTGGTGCAATCACTGGTCCAGTGGGTCTTTTGCTTACAGACCTTGCACCATGGTTTTCTTTGGCCTTTCCCTTTGGTAGACTGTGAATCCCCACCAGAAGAAGATTTTTGGGGGCCTGATGAAGACTTTTGATCTTTACCCTTCTCCCCACCCTTGTCAGAGTTCTTAGCATCTTGCTTCTTGGTTTCCCCACCTTGGTTCTGTACCTTCTGCTTCACCCTGGTTCTGACCCATTTGTCTGCCTTCTTTCCCAATTCTTGGGGAGAGGTCAGATCAGAGTCTACCAGGTATTGATGCAACAGCTGATTTTGACAGTTATTCAGAATCTGCTCCCTCATTATCAGATTGTACAATCCTGAGAAGTCACACACCTTACTGCCCATCAACCAGCCTTCCAGAGCCTTGGCAGAACAATCCACATAGTCTACCCAGTCTTGAGTCTGTGCTTTTGGGTGTCTCTGAACTTCAACCTGTACTGTTCAGTGGTTAGGCCAAACCCATCAATAAGAGCACTCTTCAAGACCTTGTAATTATCAGCATCCTCCTCTCTAACAGTGAGGAGCTTATCTCTACCTTTGTCAGCAAAGGAGAGCCACAAGATTGCTGCCCACTGCTCTTGAGGGACCTTCTGTACCTTACAGGCCCTCTCTAATGCAGTTATCCATTTGTGGATATCATCCCCACTCTGGTAGGGAGGGACAATCTTGCTCAGGTTCCTATGGTCATAGGACCTTTCCCTGTCTCTAGGGACATGGCTGCCACCATGGGACTCTAGTCCCAACTTTCTTCTCTCTCTAAGGAGATCGAGGGATTCCCTATCTAAAGCCAATTGCTTTTTTCTGATTTCCAGCTGAGTTTCCTCATACTGGACCAGTCTGGCTCTCCTCTCATGAGAGGATTCCCTCCTGTGAGAGGAGACAGAGCTCCCTATAGAGGTGCCAGAGTGGTTAGACTCCTGAGAAGGAGATCTAGACTTCCTGGGCACACTCTTAATCCTTCCTGGGGGACAAAGAGGGTGTCATCTTGATCATCCTCATCATCGTCCACAGGAGGGATTGGGTTATCCAGGTCAGGGTCATTGTCACCCTCCTGGCCAGTTTCAGAGGGGGGCTGGGGGTATTGGTACCCCTGGCCTCCTCCTCTTCTCCTGCCCCACCCTCAGCTCCTACCCCTTCAGTCCCTACGGGCTTACTAAGGTCATAAGCCACCAACAACTCCTTGAGGTGTTGGGTGGTGAGGCTTTGGCCTGTCCTTATTTTTCTCAAGTTACATAAAGCTCTCAATTCCAAGAATGGGAGTGTATCATACTTGGAGGGTGGAAGCTCAATGGCTTCCTGCAAGGATTCTTTGGATCCTGCCCTTAAAGACATTACTAGTGTGGTGTGGTGTATGCACTACCTACTCTAGTGTGGCCTACTAAAATCTCTTGAGTTGTAGAAAGGGTTGTGCTATCCCTTAACACACAACTCTAAGTTCAGTAGAACTTACTGTATTCTAAGCTTAAATTATATGTACCTTAGGTACCTTTAGTGGTTTTCAGTTGATCAATTCAATTGAGATTATCTGGTAAAACAATAGCAAGCTGGAATCCCACACGCTGCACACCAATGTGAGAAGTTGGCCTGGCATATGCTGTCCACTAATTATAGTGGGCACCTTGCACCAGTCTAAACAACCCCTTATTGGAGATAGGTTAAAGACAACCTTATTGAAAGCTATCCTAGTGGTAGCTATGGAGAGCAGCCTTCAGGCTAAGTCTTGAAGGAATGTAAAGCAGCTTGTTTTACCAGTCTATAATCTCTTGAGTGACCAAATGAAAGAGCACCACACCAGGTATATATAAAAAATATATGTATTTATTGCTAAACACACCCCTCTAGTCTCTTTATGAGGCTAGAGTTCGAAATACATAAGTTATAAGTTATTAAAGCACAGTAATAGCACAAATACACGTTTGGGCCCTAGGGCGTACCAAACCATATACCAATAAAGTGGTATGCGAACCACGACTGAACTAGACACTAGGCCTAGAGCCTCTAGAAGTGCTTGGACCACAAGGAACCACCCAAGGTAGTGACACAGGGGACCTACGGGAGACGCGTGCAGTGTAAATACACAACCGCGATACGCCGTTGACTTCTATGGAGAAAGTCAGGATCGGGAAAATATAGAAAAGGGACACTTAAAAGAGGACTAGGACAAAACCCTTTGAGATCTAGGACTTTGAAGAGTCTCTACCCACGGGAGCACCGGAGTACTCGTGTTACCTAACCCAGGGAAGCCGGGTGCATAGGTGCCTTTCGGGGTCGGGTTTCGTCGTCGATTCGAATGGCGATCTGCTGCAAAGTGCTGCTGGCGGCCAAGAGAAAAGTGTCCGGGTGGATCCAAGAGTGGATCGGAGTTCTGAAGAACCTGAAAGTAGAGGGGACAGAGTCTAGGTCACTAGCCAGTGACCAGGAAGGCGATGGACAGATGCCCACCGATGTCGAGTGCTTCAGGTGCGTTGACGGTCGTCTTGACTCTTCAGCCACGAGGTCCAGGAGGCGTTGTCGGTGACCAGGAGCAGGATTCGGGCTGGAACACGATGTTTGTCGAGTGCTGAGGTGTCGGCGACCAGATTGGACCCAACAAACCTTGGCAACGGCAAGTCTCGGTGAAGATGTAGATCGTTGATGGTGCAGACCAGCAAGGTCTGTGGAACTCACCCAGCGAAGGTAAGTGAGGGTAGGCCTGGAGCAACCAGGATACCAAGTAAGAAAGGGATTGGGCTTCGTTAAGGGCTACTAGCCAACGGGCTAGCGACCGCAAAGGAGCCTCGTGATGCCGCACGTGGATCTGGCTTACAGGACACTCGTGGAGTGGGGGCCAGTGATCTTCGGTGCAGGTGGTGCTGGAGGCTAGGGCTACTCAGAGCCCAAAGCAC